>JAZKJV010009560.1:0-503733 GCA_037367405.1 Ottelia alismoides
TGTTTCCTTTCATCACCTCATAGGGCACTTTCAGAGGTTTGCAGTGGCTTTGTCTTCTGTGGAGATACCACAGAATTATAAGGATGCCTTGAAAACTGATTGCTGGTGTTCTACCATGGAGGAGGAAATGGTTGCTCTACAGTCACGGGATACATGGAGCTCGGTTCCCGCTCCCTCAGGAGCATCTGTCGTTAGCTGCAAATGGGTATTCACTGTCAAGTATCATGCAGATGGTAGCCTTGATCGTTACAAGGCAAGGCTAGTGGCGCGATGTTTTACTCAGGCATATGGCGTGGATTATATGGATACCTTCTCTCCAGTTGCCCGTCATTCCACTCATCGTATTCTTCTGTCAGTTGTTGTGGTACGTGATTGGCCCTTGTTTCAACTTGATGTTAAGAATGCATTCTTGTCTGGCAATCTGCAGGGAAGAAGTCTACATGCAGCAGCCTCCACGGTTCGCTGCTGAGGGGGAGAATCATATGGTGTGTAGACTTCATAAGGCAATAAATGGCTTTAAACAGAGCCCAAGGATGTGGTTTCAGAAGCTTTCCCATCTAATTGGACAACAATGATTCAAGAGATCAAATGTGGATCGCTCGTTCATTCAGAAGACTCCTAGAGGTACGGTTGTCATCAAGGTGTATGTTGATGATATTTTGGTTACAAGAGATGATACTCAGGGGGTAAGGATGGCAAAAGCATTTTTGGGCCGTCAGTTTGTTACGAAAGATCTTGGTACTCTACGATACTTTCTGGGGTTAGAGTTTGCCAGGAATGCAGAGGGTCTTGTGATGACCCAAAGGAAATATATTACAGATATGCTTATCGAGACGTGCATGGTTGGGTGTAGACCCTCAACTACTCCTATGGACCCCAACATGAAATTATATGATAATGATACGGAGGAAGTGGTGAGGATCACCGCCTATTTAACGATGGCGTCGCGAGTGGGAGGTGCGAGTGCCCGTGCGGAGTAGAGGTGCAAGTGGAGGTGCGAGGGGGGATGCCCGGGGTGGCTCCGGGCTCGAGCGTAGAGGGTGTCTGGAGTTGGCGCAGGAAGGGCGACGCTGGTGTTTTTTCGAGCAGGGGTACGGTTCTCGTTGGGGATGGCCTGGGTAGGGAGGGGTTTGGCGATGAGGGGAGTGGTGGTGAGGGGCTCTCGGAGATCGAAGGGGGGAGCAGAGGTCCTCGTGTGGGAGAAGGGGGGATCTCGCTTTGATGGAGGGAGCCCGCAGTTTGTAGCGGCAGGCGGGCTACGGCTGAAGGTGGGGGGGAGCAGTGGGTGCATGTATCCCACAGGAAATCAGAGAGGAGATGCTTCCGGTGTGGTTTAAGAGGACATTTGGCATCGGTTTGTGTAGCTCGGCCGCGTTGCTTTGCTTGTGGTGGGTTGGGTCATCGGGATGGTCGACTGCAACTCTCGCTCCCGGTCTGGAAGGGTCAGTTACCGCCTGGTGGCTCGGTTGGTGCGGCGGGGATGCTTCCCTCGCTTGGGACCTCGCCCTGTATCGGAGGACGTTTGTTTGCTCAAGTGGTGGCCGGTGGCGCATGCGCCGCCTCGGTGACAGGCATTTCTGCGGAGCGGAAGTTGGTGGAGTCGTCGGACAATGGGCCTTCTTTTGCTGATAGACTTGGCTCGTCGGAGTGGTCCCCGAGGATGGCTGGTGGTCGGGCGATCACTGGTTCTTTCGAGAATGACAATGGGTCTCGGAGGACCGCTAGAGGCTGGGCGATCATTGGTTCTTTCGAGAAGGACAGCATGCCGATCGTCGTTGTGGTCAGTCTTCTCCGCAGGTTCCTAGGCATGCAGTTCTCTGGGGACGTCTTCGCCTTGGGCCCTCGACGGTGCTGTGTTCGGGGTCTTTCGGAGGAGCATCGTCTTCGGCTGGTTCGGAGTGGTTCGATGGGTGGAGTTGCTTAGAGGGACCTGTATTTTGCTGATGGGGCCTGCTTGGACGTCGAAGTTTGTGTGGTTGAGGTCCGTGGTATCCCATTCCTGTCTCGATCGGTTCATTGTCTCAGGCATCCGCTGCGGAGATGGGGTGAAGTTCTTGCGGTCACCGATGATGGTCTGGCCCCGAGCTCCGATCCTTTGATCACGAGGATTCTTTTGGATGCAGTAAGTCCTTTCTGGATGGAGCGGTGGACCATGTCTTTTACGAGAATCTGAAGATCGGTCGGTTCAACTGCCGGATTGAGATGTCAATCGTTGCTCTGCCGCCGCCGCCGGTGGTGCGGGAGGGGGCCTTGGTCGTGGCCTCGGAACCGGGAAGGGGGAAGGGCATCGCTTCGGTGTCCGAGGAACAGGTGTCTCTGCATGGCACCGCTTCGTGGGACTCGTCCCGCCATGATGATTTCGTACGTCCTTTCGGTTCCTTCGTTGTCCTTTCTGTTCTACCTCGTGGACTTAGTGCATGGATGCTTCTCTTGGCGTTTTATCTGGTGACGTGGAGAAGGGTTGCTCGGGGTTCGTGGGGGATTTCTGCTTTTGGAAAAGGGCGCCCGACTTCTCGATCCGGACTCTTCTCTCGGATCTCGTGATGACCTGACATCTCGACATATCCTCTCTCGGGCCTGCGATCGGATCAGTGGTAGAACGGTTTGAGGAGTTGGATCCAGCTCGAGTTTCTTCTGCAGCCCAACCCCGTCCCGCTCGTGATATGGAGTTCGCGGGGGGGGGGGGGGGGGGGGGGGGGGGGTCTCCCTTGCTTCAAGGCTCCCCTTCATCCTCCTCGCACGTGGAGGGGGAATTCGTTATTGGTTCGCTGTTAACCGCGTCGGGGTTTCCCTCCTCCTTTGCTCAGCCTTTCATATCGCCAGATCGACCCACGATGTCTATGACGGTTCAAGCGGATTTTGATGCGGATGAAGGAATATCTGGAAGGAGGTCGACGAAGAGGTACATGAGAAGAAAATGATCGCGCTTGCGGACGGTTGCAGACCTGCTCGACCTTGAAAGATGCGGTGGTGGCTGCTGCTGGTGCGGTTCGATCCGGTGGGTGTGCGGAAGGTTCCTCATGAAGGTGCTTTCTTGGAATGTTCATGGGTTGGGAAAGGCCAATAAGCGAAGAACCTTGGGCGCGAGGTTTGTGGAATGGGGATGCGATGTCGTTTTGCTTCAGGAAACAAAGCTGCGGGATGTGGGGGAAGCCTTATGGTGGTCGTTTGGTGCGAGGGCGTAAATGAGGTCCGTGCTCTGGACGCGGAGGGCTCGGCAGGTGGCTTCCTCATTGCTTGGAGGTCGACGGTCTTCTCCTTCAGTTTGATCTTCAGGGGAAGCCATGCTATTTCTGTGATCCTGACAAGGTTGGATAACTCGTCTCCGGTTGCGTTCTCTTGTGCTTACAGGCCATGCTGCTATGTTAAGAGAAAGGATCTTTGGGAGGAGCTGAATCAAATTAGTCGTCACTTCGTGGGGATCCCTTGGCTGATTGGGGGAGATTTTAATGTTACGTTGCGATTATCGGATAGACCCCGGTCAAGGGGGGTTAGGACCCTGGCTCACCGGACTTTGCTCAATTTATTGACTCTCTGGATCTGGAGGATCTTCGTGCGAATGACGTACTATACACATGGAGAAATTCCTGATCGTGGTCATGCATTGACAGGTTTTTGGCTTCCGAGGAGCTTATGAATGCTTTTCCTATCTCGTTTGTTAATTCCAGGCCTCGTTGCTTATCGGATCACACTCCTATCATGAGGGATTCGGGTGTTATTTCTTCTTCGAGAGGTTTTTTCAGATACGAGAAATGTTGGTTACTAGAGGACAACTTCAAGAACTTTGTGGCGGATATTTGGGATCGAGAGCAGGGTAAGGGGTCTGCTGTGGCGAGATTTGCTCGGAAGCTCGATCTTTTACGAAAAAATTTGGCTATCTTCAAAAGGGAGTCGAGGGTTGCTCGGGTGGCGGCCAGAAAAGAGGCGGATGAGGTTGTGAGCTCCTTGGATGCCTTGGAGGGGGTCAGGGACCTTCGAGAGGAGGAGTTGGCCACCCGATCGGCTTCCCAGGGGAGGGTGGAGCTGGAGGACCGGAAGCGGGTTGCGGAGTGGCGTCAGCGGTCAAGGGTTGCTTGGTTGACGGGGGTGATGCCAACACGGCATACTTCCATCGGGTGGCTAGCGGGAGACGGCGCTCGAACTTCCTTCGGTCCGTTTCGATCGCTGACAGGCTTGTGGTAGGGGAGGAGGACATGGGGAGGGAGATCGTGGAATATTTCAAGGAATTCTCTCTGAGGCACACGCCAAGGCATTGGCGATGGACGGGGGCTGGGACCCAAAAGCTCTCGCCTCTGCTCTGCGAGGACTTGACGAGGGAGGTGACGTTGGAAGAGGTTAAGGAGGCTGTGTGGGATCTTAACGCTGATGGCTCGTCGGGACCGGACGAGTTCCCGGTGGCTTTCTACAAAGACTTTTTGGATCTGGTGGGGCGGGAGGTTTTGGAGGTCATTATCGAGTTCTGTGAGGGTAATGCTGGGTTTGACAAGATCAATAGGGCTCTTATTATCTTGTTGCTGAAGTTCTCCTCTGCCGAGCGTATCGAGGATTTTCGTCCTATTGCCATTTTGAATGGTCTCTATTTGATTGTGGCGAAGGATTTCGCGCGGAGACTGGCCCCAATGCTTGATGGAATAATCTCCCCGGACAGGCGACGTTCATCCGTGGTAGACAGATTGCCGATGCTACGGCTTTGGCTTCGGAGATGGTTGCGAAGTGAAACAGGGAGGGGACCTGTGGTGTGCTATGGAAAGTCGACTTTGCGAAGGCATATGACTGTCTCGAGTGGAACTTCAGTTGGTCGGTGTTAAGGACTCGGGGATTCCCGGAGATTTGGATTTCGTGGATGCGCCGTTGTGTCTCTACGTCCTCCTTCTCGGTGATAGTTAATGGGATCTTGGTGGGTGGTCTTTTCCAGCCGCGGAGGGGGGTGCGACAGGGCTGCCCTCTGGTGCCTCTCCTGTTTGTGGTGGCGGTTGATGTGCTTGCTCGGATGACGTCTCGGGCGGTTGATAGTGGTCTCTCGAAGGGATTCTCCTGCGGCGAGAGGGTGATCCCTCTCCTTTAGTACGTCGATGACACGATCTTATTCATTGGTCGGGGGCAGGATGAGGTCTTGACCATGGCGGCAACTCTGGACGTTTTCAGTGAGATGTCGGGCATGTTCAAGAATGTAAACAAGTCTAAGGTAGTTCCGTTTGGTTTGGATGCGGAGGAGGCGACTGACTGCGGTTTGATTTTGGGCTCGTTGCCGGTCCCTCTTCCTATTGATTATCTGGGCATGCCTCTGGGCACGGGCAGGACTCGTCTGAGTGACTGGTCCAAGGTGGTGGAGAAGGTGGAGATGCGTCTCTCCGGTTGGAGTCGGCTATGCTTTCGAGGGGTGGCCGCCTCGTCCTCATCAAATCGGTCTTATCTTCTATCCCCATTTATTATCTATCCAATTGGCAGTTACCTTCGAGAGTTTGCAGGCATATTGAGAAACTGATGCGGAGGTTCTTGTGGGGGAGGAATGGGTCGATTGCGTGTGGGCCGCATTTGGTGGGTTGGGAGGAAGTGACGAAGCGTAAGTGCGACGGGGGTCTTGGCATTCGTCGTCTGGACCGTGTCAATGATGCTCTTCTCCTGAAATGGGTGAACAGACTGTGGGGTGATTGCGAGGATTTCTGCTCTGTCGTCTTGCGCAAGATTCTCGACTTGCGCGGGATGTTGCCTTGTATGGAGAATTATATTGGGCTGCGGACGCCTTTCTGGCGCAGGGTGATGGCTGTGGGCCAAAAGTACTTTAATCTTTTTATTCCGAGGCTTGGTGACGGGCAGATCTTCAGATTCTGGACGGACAGTTGGGCCAGTGGGGTGCCTCATGGTGAGATGTTTCCGCGGTTATTTGCTTTGGCGGCTGATGAGCATGCGTCCGTTACCTCTTGTTGGTTTGGGGATGGTTGGTTCCCCATCCTTCCTGGCAACCTTTCCGACCAGCGGTTCCACGATTTGCTTCGCCCTTTGGATTCTATCGGTGGTGCACCTAGGCCTGCGGGGGGAGGGATCACTGGGCCTGGAAGGGGGGCCTTTCACGACGAGGGCGTATTTGACGATTTCTTCCCTCTCCCAGCCGCGGATGGATTCGTTGTTGCGTGACTGCAGCTTTGTGTGGGGCTTGAAGCTTCCGCAGAGGGTTGGGATCTTCCTGTGGTTGTTTCGTAGGAAGAGGCTTTTAACGAGGGATCGGTGTGCTAGGATGCTCGCCTCGGCCTCGGAGGAGTGTGCTCTTTGTGGTAGCGGCGTGGAGTCCTTGGACCATCTCTTCTTTACCTGCCCGGTGGTTTCGGGCGTTTGGGAGGCGGCAGCTGTGGGATGGATTGCTACTGCCGACTCGGCTTCTTTCTGGGATTCTTTGGTGTCTAACAGGGATAGGGACCGTAGTGATCTCTTACGTCCCTTGGCGAGCATCTGGGCGATCTGGCTGGGGCGGAACGAAGCTATTTTTAGGGGTCAGCGGTTTTACAAAGAAAATATTTTATCTCAGTGTGCACATCTTGTAGCTGACTAGCTATTTGTCTAGTTCCCCCTCGGTGGTCGAGCTGGATTCTTTGTAGAGTTTGCATGTTTCTTAGTTTTTTACCTGTTTTTGTTTTTGGTCATTTGATAATAAATTAGGGGTGAACACCACCGAGTGTCTCCCCCGAAGTTTTAGACTTCATAAAAAATGATACGAAGGAAGTTGATAGGAGAAGGTATAGAGAAATGGTGGATAAGCTTCTTTACATCAATATAACTCGACTGATATTGCCTTTGTAATCAGTCGGATAAGCCAGTTCATGGAACAACCAAGACAGGTATATATGGATGCCATATATATGATACCTAGGTATCTAAAGTTGTATCCAGGCACAAGATTGTTTTTTAGAAAGGAAACAAAATTATCTATCTCAGCATGTGCAGATGGTGATTATACAGGATGTCCTAAGGATCAGAAGTCTACTTCGGGATTTGCAGTGTTTGTGGCAAGGGTTTAAATATCGATTTCGGATATCGTATCGATACCCTGTCGATACGAAATTTCGTCGACATTTCGCCCATATCGACCACCATTTGTGAAGAAATGACCCGAAACCGCCCTCATGTCGCTATTTCGCTCGAGATTTCGGTGCCTTGTCGAAACCGAAATTTCGTGGAAATTTCGCCGAAATTTCGCGAAATCTGAAACCATGGTTTGTGGGTAGCTCTCTAGTTTCTTGGAAAAGCAAGAAACAAACAGTTGTGGCTAGATCGAGTGTTGAATCTGAATATAGGGCCATGGCACAAGCAAGTACGGAGATGATGTGGGTTCGAGCTATACTAGAAGACTTGCATATAGATGTACCTCTACCCATGCAGCTACAGTGTGATAATCAAGCCGCATTGTTCATTGCCAATAATCATGTCTTTCATGAAAGAACTAAATATATTGAAATAGATTGCCACTACACTAGAGATATGATCCAGAAGGGCCTGATTTCTACTTCACATGTTAGTTCAAGGGAGCAGACTGCTAACATCTTCAACAAGCCATTGCTCAGGGGACCATTCCAGAAGTGTACTTCCAAGCTGAGCATGACTCATATCTATTCTCCATCTTGAGGGGGAGTGTAGAGATAACTATGTAGTCAGTGTATCTTTGTGCTATTTTTATTTTTTCTGTTCCATCTTATGTAATGTACCTGTAGAGACTTATATATATGTTACGTTTTATTGTTTCCTAATTTCTATTTATATTTTGTAAGACTCTGTAATTTACCCAAGGGTTTTCTCCCTATATAAGAGACCCGAGGGCTCTATGGAATAAACACATCAGAGTATTCTAACATGGTATCAGAGCCATAACCCTAACCTAGGGTTCTCCACCGCCCCCCCCCCTCTCTACCACCGCCGGCTAGGGTTTCGCCGCCCCCCCTTCCCGGGCCCCGAGAACCCCGCCGCCGCCTCCCCTCCTTCGCCTGGTCGTCCCCAGCGCCGCCTCCTCCCAGCGCCGGGTTCCCCAGCGCCGCCCAGCCCCTCTCGCCGGCCCCATCTCCTTCGTCGGCCCCTCCCAGCGCCGCCCCAGCGCCGGGCCCCTCCCAGCGCCGCCCTCCCCAACGCCGGGCACCCCCCCAGCGCCGCCCAGCCACCGTCATCTTCAAGTAGAGGCTTCCAACGCCTCTACTCGTGGTCGGGGTGCCATCTTCTCCCTAGCACTCGGCGTCATGCTCGATTCAAGTGCATAATCGTCTACCTATGCACTTGAATCCTACAAGATCTTGGTAGACACTTCTTTTCTTCGTCTATCAGTAGCTGTTCTTCTCCGGCATTATGTCAGATCAGAAGCTCGATATGCCCGCCATAGGTGCCTTCAAAGGTTCGGCACCAATCGTCAAAATGGACGGGACAAACTACGAACTGTGGGCGATGCAGTTCCTCAGTCTCATGAAGTCGTGTGGTAAGAAGCATATTCTTACCGAGGATGAACCGCCGGAGAACACAGGGATCTATGCCTCATGGGAGGCTGATGATGCGTACGCCAAGGTGTGGCTCTCAGGTACGCTCACGACGGAGATAGCGAATGATGTCCTTCACCAGCCCACCGCTAAGGCGATGTGGGATATTTTGGCGATGACGTACTCTTAGGTACGCAACGAGACGAAGATGCTCCAGTTGCAGCATGATATATTTACCACGAAGCAGAATGGGAAGCCTCTTCATTCCCTGTACACGTCGCTTCGTGGCATGTTCGAGAAGCTCTATAGCACCATTCCCCTTACAGCCACACCGGAACAGCAGAAGACGTTCCGTAACGCCACTATGGTTGGCGTACTACTCGCTGCCCTAGATCCGGAGTACGAGGCAGCACGCGCTCAGATCCTAGCAGATGCCACCATCCCACCGATGGAAGAGGTATACAGGAGGCTCAGTCGCATACCCGTTCCGTCCAATACAACGACTGCACCTCCATCAGCAATGGCAGTTTCCAGGGGACGCGGTGGTTCGTCCTCATTCCGTGGCAGAGGAAGTGGTGGACGTGGCCGAGGAGGTCGCATACGCTCTACGTGCTCATTTTGTCGCCGTACTGGTCACTCGGAGGATACATGTTATTCCAAGCATGGCTTCCCTCCTTCTGCGCGTGTTGCTGATCATGTTCAGGGTCCACCAGCATCTACTCCAGATCACAGGTTCGAGGAGCTAGTGGCACGGCTTCGTGATATCATGCCACAGTCATCGTCAGAGGGTGCTGACACCTCTGAGATTGCCGCTTCGGCATCTGCCAGTACATCTGCCTCTGCTACTGCCTCAGGTAGTCCTCCGGTCTCATATCATAACCATGATCTCACAGGTTGGATAGTTGATTCTGGAGCCACCCATCATCTATGTCATGATAGAGATATCCTGCAGTCCTATAGAGCTGTTAAGCCTGGTCGCTCTGTACTCATTGCTGATGGTACTCATTCCCCGATCGTCGGTCAGGGGGAGACGGATTTGCTGCCCTCTATGCACTTACAGAATGTTTTGCATGCACCAGAATTCTCTATGAATCTATTATCCATTAGTCAGATTACTAGAGATTTGCATTGTCGTGCTATATTTGATCCATCTTCTGTCATTTTTCAGGACATACTAACGGGCAGGGTGATTGGCTGTGGTTCTGAGCACAATGGCCTCTATCGTCTTGTACGGACCTCGTATGCTGGAGTCTCACTACATTCTCAGGGCTCCGTCTCACCATATACCTGGCATCTTCGATTTGGTTACCTGCCACTACAGAAAATGCGCCACCTCCTGCCTCAGATATCTCCGGGTTCGTCTTTTCGTTGTGAAGCATGTCAGTTAGGGAAGCACCATCGGTCCAGCTTCCCCAGTCGTCAGGGTCGGAGCAGTCGCTCCCCATTTGAGTTATTTCACATAGATATTTGGGGTCCCAGTCGTGTCCCAGATCATTCATCAGGGGCACAGGTTTTATTTAGTTGTTGTTGATGATTTTTCTAGAGTGTCCTGGACTTTTCTTCTCAAAAATAAATCAGAAGCAGGAAGTGTTATTCAAAATCTTATCAATGAGGTTCAAAATGTTTTTTCGTCTACTGTTAAGTATGAGCGTACTGACAATGCCTTGGAATTTTGCACTCGTTCTCTTGCTCGCTTTCTTTCTTCTAAAGGCATTATTCACCAAACCACATGTGCATACACATCTCAACAAAATGGTGTTGCAGAACGAAAGCATAGACACTTTCTTGAAATTGCTCGCACATTACTTATTCAAAGTTCCGCACCCTTATCTTTTGGGGGGGATGCTATCCTTACAGCATGCTATCTGGTCAACCGCATGCCTACAACTGTACTTGGCGAAAAGTCTCCTTTCTCTCTTTTATTTCCTGACAAAGATTTGTTTACACTTACACCTCGGGTCTTTGGTACTGTTGCGTTTGTCCACCGGTTATCTCCAGGACTTGATAATCTCTCTCCTAGGGCTATCAAGTGTGTTTTTGTGGGCTACTCCAGGACACAGAAAGGATATCGTTGTTATGATCCCATTCATAACAAATACTATGTGAGTGCTGACGTTACCTTTTTCGAACCAGTCATGTACTTCTCCCCTGCAGGTGACAGACTAATCTCCTCCACATCCACGGACTCTCATGTCTATGTGCCTCCACCTCCAAGTCTGAGTCAATCCTCTAATCCACCTCCACCACCACCACCACCTCCAATTATACCATTTCCTAAGTTCTATACAAGGCGAACAGGGCCAGCTCAAGCTACATGCCAACCATCCAGCACGCCTCAGGTATGTTCTGATGTTACCACTAATGATGGATTAGCCAATGCACCGGTGCAGGAGTCTTTACAACAGGAGGAGGATCCGCCAGTCATAGACGATCTTGATCGGCCTATAGCTCAAAGGAAGCCAAGGCGACAGTGTGCTTCGTACCCGCTTGCTTCTCAAGTCTCATTTCATCGTCTCAATGGGGACTTCCAGAAGTTTGTAGCTGCTGTCTCGTCTGTTGAGATTCCACGGACCTATCAAGATGCCATGAAGATTGATTGCTGGCGTCTAGCCATGGAAGAGGAGATGCGTGCTCTGCAGTCTCGAGGGACTTGGTCTCTTGTTCCCATTCCTTCAGGTGCTCCTGTGGTGAGTTGCAAGTGGATCTTTACGGTGAAATATCATGCGGATGGACGTCTTGATAGGTACAAGGCAAGACTTGTAGCACGGGGATTTACCCAGATATATGGGGTAGATTACATGGATACTTTTTCACCGGTGGCTAGACACTCCACTCTTCGCATCCTCCTATCTGTTGCTGTGGTACGTAACTGGACCATTTTTCAGCTTGACGTCAAGAATGCTTTTTTGTATGGACACCTACAGGAGGAAGTCTACATGCAGCAGCCACCAGGATTTGCTGCTGAGGGGGAGACTCAGATGGTGTGCAGACTTCATAAGGCTATCTATGGCCTTAAACAAAGTCCCCGAGCATGGTTCCAGAAGCTGTCTCAGCTAATTGAAAAACAGGGGTTCAGGAGATCAAATGCGGACCATTCATTGTTCATCCAGAAGACCCCTAGAGGTACAGTTGTTGTTATGATATATGTTGATGACATCTTGGTCACAGGAGATGATGCTCAGGGGATTGAGATAACCAAGTCCCTGTTGGGAAACCAGTTCATTACGAAGGATCTGGGCACGATACGATATTTTCTGGGGATAGAGTTTGCACGAAATGCACAAGGAATGGTGATGACTCAAAGAAAATATGTCACGGACTTGCTAGCTGAAGCAGGAATGACTGGATGCAGACCTTCAAGTACACCTATGGACCCAAGCATGAAGCTGTACGATGATGATACCGAGGAGGTGGACAAAAGAAGGTACAGAGAGATGGTGGGTAAGCTCTTATATATTACTATAAACTCGACCTTATATTACCTTTGCAGTAAACCGGGTGAGTCAATTTGTGGAGCAGCCAAGGCAAGTTCATATGGATGCCTTGTATATGATATTGAGATATCTGAAGTCTTCCCCAGGCACAGGGTTGCTATTTAGGAAAGATACGGATCTATCTATTTCAGCTTGTGCAGATGCAGATTATGCAGGATGTCCAAGGGATCGTAAATCCACTTCTGGATTTGCTATCTTTATAGGAAGCTCTTTAGTTTCTTGGAAAAGCAAGAAACAGACTGTTGTGGCGAGGTCCAGTGCGGAATCCGAGTACAGAGCCATGGCACAAGCAAATGCAGAAATGATGTGGGTTAGAGCAGTCTTAGAAGATCTGACTGTAGATGTCCCCTTGCCTATGAATCTCCAATGTGACAATCAGGCAGCATTATTTATTGCCAATAATCCAGCTTTTCACGAGAGAACAAAGCACATCGAGGTGGATTGTCATTTTACTAGAGACATGATTCAGAAGGGCTTCATCTCCACCTCTCATGTCAGTTCAGAGGATCAGACGGCTGACATATTCACCAAACCACTGCTCAGAGGACCTTTCCAGAGATGTTCTTCCAAGCTGAGCATGATAGATATCTATGCTCCATCTTGAGGGGGAGTGTAGAGACTTATATATATGTTACATTTTATTGTTTCCTAATTTCTATTTATATTTTGTAAGACTCTGTAATTTACCCAAGGGTTTTCTCCCTATATAAGAGACCCGAGGGCTCTATGGAATAAACACATCAGAGTATTCTAACAGTACCCATGGGTTGTCCCTATATAAGAGAGCCTAGGGTTCTTTGGAATACAGAACAACTCTTTCCACCAACAATCTGCTAGAAAAAACTTGTATTTTAATGTATTTGGTGTATGTGTCCGCGTTTTTTCCTTCAAACTGCGCATCAATTTAGAGGATTGTCATATCTGGGTGATCAGGTTAGATCCAATTGGATCAATGTCAGTAAGTTGTAAGGAAACTCGATTTTAAACCAGGTCATTATGAGATTGTATCACAGTCATGAACAAATTGGAACGGCACTTACAGGCCCAATTGTTACACCATGAAAGTGAGTAACCTTTAGAATTTAAGTAATACCAGTACCAATAAAAGCAAACAAATGAGATGAATAAAGCAAAATTTCAACAAGATCAGAAAAAATTACCAAAAAATTACCATGGGAGAAAATTGTGGGAACTTCATTGATGTATATAGTAATTATTTAATAAATTTTGATCCTTCTTGCCGGGGGTTGTCGGGGCGAAGGGGGTTGTGTGGTGCATGGGGAGGGTGACGTGCAGGTGGGTGAGGGGGGATGGGGGGTGGAAGAGGGTGTCTCACAAGAAGCCGGCGAAGCGGTGCTTCCGATGTGGGCTTCGTGGGCATATGGTATCGTTTTGTGGTGTTCCCCCGAGGTGTTTTGGGTGTGGGAGGTTGGGGCACCGTAAGGCCTCTTGTTGGTTCCGTGTTGTGTATGCCCATGCCTCTGCTCCGGTTCTTGGTGGTGCAGGCAGTGGCGGGGCGGCGACTAGAGGGCCCTTCGATGGGCGGGGAGTACGATCTTTCGTGCAGGTGGCAGCGGGTGATCCCAGAGGTCCGCTCGGTGAAAGCTTAGAAGGTTCGGATGGTACGGGCACCTCCAGCGTACCGGGAGGCTTGGAAGGGAGGTCGGATCTTGCCGCTGTTACGCAAGGAAAGGATATCATGGGGGGCTGATAAAAGCCAGGCGGTGGTTGGGATAGCCTTGCGGAACGTAATATCATTGGACAAGGTGAGGGACCATTTGCATGGTTTCCTGGGATCTCAGTTCGAAGGGGACGTTGTGGCTATTGATTTCAGGTGTTGTTGTGCCCACGACCTCTCGCCGGAGCAGCGAGATCGGTTACTTAGAAATGGTGCGGTGAATGATTTAATTTGGAGAGTTTTGCGCTTCGCGGACGGGGCCTGCTCCGACGTCGAGGTGTGTGTCGCGGAGGTTCGTTGAGTACCTTTTCTCTCAAGGTCGGTACACTGCCTAAACCGAGCTCTCCGACGGAGGGGAGAAGTTCTCGCAGTGGTCGATGATGGCCTGAAGCCGCGCGCTGACTGGAGCATTACGCGGATACTGATGGAGTGCAACAAAGGTATGCTCGATGATGCGGTTGGCATGGTCTTCTCCGAGGCTATGGAGATTGGACGGTTCCGTTGTAGGCTGGAGTTGGTGTTCATAGAGCCTCCTCCGCCGTCGGAGATGACGCGAAGTATCGGAATCGTCGTGTCGAAGGTCCCGAGGGTGGTCGACATCGCCTCGTTTCCCGGGGGCCAGGTGGCCTTGCATGAGGACGTTTCACATACTTTGCCCCGCGGAAATGATTTTCCATGTCCCTTCTGATACTCCCCTGAGATGTTGTGCATGTTATCTCCAAGAGACGGTTTGTCTGTTGAGGTGGATCCTAGGATCTCTACGTCTCTTCCTCTTCGGACTCGGGCATCGGATTCTGAGATGGTGGGTCTGCATACGGATCCTATGCCGGGTCGGGCGGCCATAGGGGTCAACCACTGCGTCTCCTTCGGATCTGGAGAGGTGGAGCGGTCGGGCCAAATTCCTTTGGCTCTCCCACCTCATGTTCTGGCCTTCATGACACTTTTCATTGGGGTAAATCCTCCTTCGAGGCGTGCGGTCGACACTGAGGGGGGTTGGATTTCGTGGAGCCCCTCGGGTGCTGAGGAATGCTATCGTCTCAACTCTGTGGCGACTATGCTTGAGGGCCCTTCCTTCACGGCCTCTGGTCTCGTGTCTACAACTAACTCTTCGGTTACGCTCGTGGAGTTGGAGGATACTAGCCAGTGTTCACGAAAGCGGTCTGTGCGGCCGCATATGCGGCCGCATATGCGTATGCGGTGCCCTCAGCGCACCGCTTTCCTGAAGCCCCGCATTATGCGCCCTGTGCGCTTATGCGGGCCGCATATGCGGGCTGTGCGGCCGCATATGCGATCTGTGCGGCCGCATATACATATTTTTTTATTTTTTTATTTTTTAAATTTGTGTTACATTTTTATTGTGTTATTTATGCCAAGTTTTTTCTTGCTTTAGCATGTATGCCAACCAAGCATTCCATGACCATTTAAATCCATCATCAAAGTAGTTGTACTGCGAGATTGGAGTAAACACACAAGAAAAAGAATAATATACTAATAATTTAGCAAACTAATTTAGTCAAATAATAGTTATTATGAATGCAATATATTATATGTAAAGTTTGGTACTTTTAATTGAGGATCAGTTATAAATATAATGACAGAGATATATGACATTATATTCAACAATAGAGGCATTTTGTGCGTTAACTTTTTATTTTGTTGATTGTTGTCAATTATTTTGTGTTAATCGTTCTATTGAAGTATTGATATTTGATTGATAGAGATAGTTTTGAACTCTATATGAAAGTTATTTTTCTTAGATCTTCTATTGGACCACAATTATACGTAAATTTAGTTCTATTGTAGTCACTTTTGTATATATTTATTTATTTTTAAATAAAAAATTAGAAAACCGCGTAGAACCGCATATACCCCGCATATGCCCCCGCATACCGCTTAAGCGCTATTCAGTGACCTGTCCGAACGCATATGCATACCGCTTTCCTGAACCTTGATACTGGCGATGCGGGAGTCCTGGCAGAGAAAAGATCGGGGAAGAGACACAGGAGGAGGAATAGGTCTCGGGCGGTGGTCTCCGAGCCGCGGTCTTGCCCGACTCTTAGGGATGTTGTTGCGGCGACCACTGGCTTGGACCGTTTCGGGGAACACCGGGATGGTTCCTTATGAAGATCCTTTCTTGGAATGTTAGGGGGCTGGGGGAGGCGGATAAGAGAAGAATTATGAGAGCAAGATTCACAGAATGGGGTTGTGATGTTGTTTTGTTGCAAGAAACGAAGTTGCAAGGGGTCAATGATGTTTTATGGAAGACGTTTAGGGCGGGGGGAGTGGATGAGGTCAGGGCTTTAGATGCGGATGGCGCGGCGGGTGGGCTGCTTATCGCATGGAGGTCGGCGGCCTTCGCCTTGCATTCAGTGATCAGGGGAAGGCATGTAATCTCCGTTCGTTTGGTTCGTATGGACTCTGTCTTGCCTATTGCTTTGTCTTGTATTTACGGCCCATGCTGCCACATCAAAAGAAAAGAACTTTGGGACGATCTGTGTGAGGCTAGTAGGCTTTTTGAGGGGATCCCGTGGCTCCTTGGGGGGGATTTCAATGTAACGCTTCATACGTCGGATAGACCCCGGGCAAGGGGTGGTCAGGACCCCGGATCCATGGATTTTGCAGAAGTGGTGGATTCTTTGGCACTTGAGGATTTGGTGGCGAGGGATATTTCTTACACATGGAGAAATGACAATTCCTGATCTCGTATTGACTGGTTTCTGGCGTCTACAGAACTTCTTGAGTATTTTCCTCTTTGTTCGGTGTCTTCTAGGCCTCGCAGTTTATCGAATCACTCGCCTATTGTTTGGGAATCTAGTGATGCACCCATATTGAGGGGCTTCTTTAGATACGAGAGATGCTAGCTGCTGGAGGACAACTTCAAGGATATGGTGATTTCTCATTGGTCTCAGACGCAAGTCGAGGGCTCTGCGGTATCGAGGTTTGCACAAAAGCTAAATTCTCTGCGTAAGAGACTATCTTTGTTCAAAAAGGCTACTAGGGAGGCGAGGATTGCCACAAGGAAGGAGGCGGAGGGGGTTGTCAGCAGTCTGGATGCCGTGGAGAATGATAGGGAACTCCTGCCGGAGGAACTGCTTGCGCACTCTCTTACGCAAAAACAAATCGCGGATGAAGATAAGAAGCGAGTAATTGAATGGTCTCAGAGATTGAGGGCAACTTGGCTTAAAGAGGGTGATGCCAATACGGCTTTCTTCCACCGTGTCGCTAGCGGGAGGAGGCGATCAAATGTTTTGCGCTCCATCACGAGTAATGGCAACCGTGTTGTGGGGGATAGGGAGATGGGATCCGCTATCGCTGCTCACTTCAAGGATTTCTAAGCGTCCCTTTGCTCCAGTTTGCTGATGACACCATCTTTTTTATTGAGGGAGGCCTTGCGGAGATCTCAGGGATGTCAGCGGCACTTGACCTATTTAGCAAGTTGTCTTGTCGGGCCTTTGTAAGAATGTCAACAAGTCAAAGGTGATCCCTTTTGGGATCTCAGAGAAGGAGGCGGATGAATGCGGTCGTGTTTTGGGGTCTGCTCCTGGGCCCTTGCCTATTGAGTACCTAGGGATGCCCTTAGTAGCGGGAAGGGCCAGACTCAGGGATTGGCTGGTGGTCGTCGAGAAGATGGAGAGGAGATTGGCCGGGTGGAGATCGACCTTGCTGTCAAAGGGGGGACGCCTTGTCCTCCTCAAGGCGGTGCTCTCCTCTATCCCGGTCTATTTCTTGTCTAATCGTCGGATGTCGGTGGGGATTCGCAATCGGCTCGAAAAGCTGATGCGAAGGTTTCTGTGGAGCAAAAATGGGGAGACGGTGGGGGGATGCATTTGGTGGGGTGGGATGAAGTTACTCATCGCAAGCGTGATGGTGGTCTGGGCGTGCATAGATTGGAGCTCATGAATGAAGCTTTCCTTCTTAAATGGGTGAACAGGATTTGGGGCCCTGGTGAAGACTTCTACTCCAAGATCTTGCGTGAGATTCACGGTGCTAGCGGGGCGGTTCCTTCTTCGGCTGCTATGATGGGACCTCAGACACCATTTTGGCGTGGGGTCTTGGAGGTTTTTTCGAAAAATCAAGCGTTGTTTATGTCGGTTTTGGGCAGTGGTGTCTCCTACAGATTTTGGAAGGATGATTGGACGGGGAGGGGGGCTTTGTGCTACCGTTTCCCTCGCTTGTCCGCGTTGGCTACTGAGAAGGATGCCTGCATCGCCTCTTGTTGGCTGGATGGTTGCTGGTCTCCGACCTTCCTTGCAAATTTCTCTGATCAGAGGATGGAAGATTTTCTCGGCCTTCTGGACGTTGTCAAGGATGTCGGCACTCCTTCAGGCGGGAGGGACCATTGGGCGTGTCGGGGAGGCCTTTTCTCGATGAGGAACGCTTATGGGGCAATTTCTATGCCTCCGTCGGCTCGATCGGACACTCTGGTGCATGATTGCGGTTTCTTTTGGGACCTCAAGCTCCCCAAACGTCTGGGTTTTTTCCTATGGATTTTTCGTAGGCAGAGGTTGATGACGAGGAATCGTTGCGCGAGGTTGCTTGGCAATGTCTCTGATAGATGCGTCTTATGCGAAAATGCAGTGGAGTCCATTGAACATCTTTTCTTCGCATGCCCTAAGGTCATTGGTGTTTGGCAGGAAGCGGCCTTGAATTAGGTGTGCATTTCGGACTTGGCGACCTTCTGTGATTCGTTGGTGGCCAACAGAAACAGAGAGAGGAGGGATATCTTATAGCCCATAGCGAGTTTGTGGGCGATATGGTTGAGTCGAAACGCAGCTCTCTTCTCGGGTCAACGTTTTTACAAGGAAAACATCCTTATACACTGCACGAGATTGGTAGAAGAGTGGTGTTGTTTTAGCTCTCTGTATAGCTTCTTTTTATCTTCCTGTGTAAACCGCTTGTTTACTGTTTACTTGTTTTAATAAATTGGGGCGAACAACGATGAGTGTCTCCCCCTTTTTTTTGGGGGCCTCAAAAAAAAATTTTGATCCTTGGCCGCTTAATCTTGACAGCTATTATAATGTTACTAGATGGTAGGTTATACATGAGTGGTGCAATTTTGTAAGCGAAAAATGTAATAATCGATTTCTAGGAATATATACATAAGATCTTCTGTAGAAATACGTAGAATTCTCTTACAAACCAGAAACAAGATGTGCACGCATGACTAGCAAAACTTACCATTAAAAATGCGATCAACACGATGATGGCACAACATGTAGCTATCAATTGTACAAGAAATAAATACAACAGCTATTCTAATGTTAGTGGATGGTAGGTTATACACAAATGGTGTTATTTTGTAAGGGAAAAATGTAATACTCGATTTATAGGAATATATATAAGATCCTCTGTAGAAATACATAGAATTCTCTTACAAACCAGAAACAAGATGTGCATGCATGACTAGAAAAACTCACCGCCAAAAATGTGATCACCACGATTATGTCACAACATGTAGCTATCAGTTGTACTAGAAATAAATATTAATTCTTTCATAGGTAAGTATGCATATGCTTGTCACTCATTTGGAGAAGTCGCCATCTAACTAAAGAAGGGAACATACTATGGCATGGCAGATACAATGGAAAATACAAATTGATTTAGAGGTAAGTATAAAAATACTTACTTCCATTAGGAAATCACCATTTAAATAAATACGGCCGCATACATTTGCATGGTAGATACCATGGCAAGACAAAATCAAAATCAATCTTTACACTAATGGTAGTTAGCTACACAAATTTATAAGCAAGCAATGTAATGCAGACTGGCCCAAAACAATAGGATTAGAATATATCATTTCCATCACCATCGTGGCATCCATTCACTGACTCTAAAATGTTCATCATCCAACTTCTTCGATATATGATAAAAGCACTAATAAGATAATCCTTTAAAAAGATCAAACTTTTTTATTATTGTACATCTCAATCTCTACTTATTTTTAGCAGCAGCATATTCACTTTATCCCAGATGGACTTGGTTAATAATCCAATATGTAAGTTTAAAAATGCCTTCATCTACAATTAAGAGAGTCTTATAAATGAGTGAATAACGTGTTAATGTGACTTGAATCCTAACTACTTGTTGGGTTGCTGATGTGGCTGATCCGTGTCCTGGCTTCTGATTGGCTGAGAGCTGTTGGGCCAGGATTGCTGACATGTCTGATTTGTGTCCTGCCTTCTGATTGGCTGAGAGCTGTTGGGCTAGGATTGCTGACATGTGTAATCTGTGTCCTGCCTTCTGATTGGCTAGGAGTTGTTGGGATGGATTGCTGAATACAAATGGTATTCTTCTGTTGCAGTATAAAAAGGGCCCCAAGGCCACCAGATACTGCATCCTCATTTCTGATCCTGTTTCTCATCCCATATCTGTACCTTCTCAGTACCCTATGTATTACATTTTCTTCATATAGTGAAGCCGATCGCCGCCGCCCAAGGACGTATCCCATTTACGGGTGAACCTTGTAAATCCTTGTGTTTGCGTCTTGCTTGTTTGATCATGTTTGTGCGTGTTTGCTTCCGCGATTTGCAACAAACTGGTATCAGAGCCTCAGGTTCTGTCAGGATCATCCAGTAAGATGGCGTCACACAATCTGAAGATCGAGAAGTTCACGGGGAAGAATGGATTCAGTCTATGGCAGATCAAGATGCGCGCCCTTTTGAAGCAACAGGGCATCTGGGCACCGTTGGATCAAGAGCGGGCGAAGGCACTCGAGCCGTCCGAGTTGATGGTGCAGGAAGAGAAGGCGCACTCGACGATCATGCTGTGTTTGGCAGACGAGATTATCGCGGAGGTTGCCGATGAGGATTCCGCGGCCGATTTGTGGTTGAGACTCGAAAGTCTATACATGACTAAGTCTCTGATCAACAAGTTGCTCTTGGAGCAACGTCTGTTCTCTCTCCGCATGCAGGAAGGTACATCTCTTAAAAAACATCTAGACCGCTTAAATACATTGTTGATGGATTTAAGAAATGTAGATGTTAAGATTGAAGATGAGGATGCTGCCTTGATTTTATTGGTTTCTCTTCCATTATCGTTTGAAAATTTTGTTCAATCGTTCATTGTGGGAAGAGAGTCAATAACTTTAGAGGAAGTTCGCGCGAGTCTGCATACGCGTGAACTTCGGCATATGGCTACCGGCAAGCAGGACTCTAACGCTGCAGGTTTGGTTATGACTCATGAGAAGAGTCATGCCAGTTCTAGCTACACAAAGAAGGGAAAGCAGAAGTCCAAGTTGAAGAATCACAATGCTAGGGACATCTGCAATTACTGCAAGGAACATGGACATTGGAAGAAGGACTGCCCGAAGAAGAAAGGGAAAGCTACGGTTGATGCCGTAGCTCATGGAGGCGCAGATTCTGAAGATGACCTGGTTCTCACCGTCACAGATCAGAAGATGACGGATAATACCTGGATTCTTGATTCAGGTTGTTCCTACCATATGACTCCCAATAAAGATGGTTCTGCACCTATGAGAAGATAGATGGCGGAAACGTCATCATGGGGAATGATGCAGCATGCAAGATTGTAGGGATTGGCTCTGTGAAGATCAAGATGCATGATGGAGTCGTGAGGACGGTGATTGAAGTACGCCATGTTCCTGATCTGAAGAAGAACCTGATATCACTTGGAGTCTTGGACTCTAAAGGATACAGGTACAACGTTGAAGGTGGAGTTATGCAGGTTGCCAAAGGTGGGGTTGTTGTCATCAAGGGCAACAAGCAGATGACATTGTACGTCATGCAGGGGTCTACAGTTACCGGTTCTATTGCAATGGTGTCCCAGGACCAAAGATCAGAGTCAAAATTGTGGCATATGCGGCTGGGACACATGAGTCAGATGGGGATGAATATCCTTATTCAGAAAGGCCTCATCGGGGATCTCAAGGGATCCAAACTGGAGTTCTGTGAGCATTGCGTGTTGGGAAAACAACACAAGAAGCAATTCAGTAAAGCTATCCACAGGACGAAGGAGACGCTCGACTACATCCATGCTGATTGTTGGGGTCCTTCACGGGTCCCATCTTTGGGAGATGCCAGGTATTTTCTATCTATTATTGATGATTACTCCAGGATGGTGTGGGTATACATGATGAAGCACAAGAGCGAGGCATTTCAGACCTTCAAGCAGTGAAAGATCTTGGTGGAGAACCAGACTTCTAAGAAGGTAAAGCGTCTTCGTACAGATAATGGACTGGAGTTCTGTTCGTCAGAGTTCAATGAGTTCTACAAAGAGGAGGGTGTTGCGAGACATCTCACTGTCAGAGATACGCCACAGCAGAACGGAGTTGCTGAACGAATGAACAGGACGCTTCTGGAGAGAGCAAGGTGCATGCTCTCTAATGCTAGACTTGGTAGAGCATTCTGGGCTGAAGCTGTGAATACAGCTTGTTACTTGGTGAATCTGAGTCCCGCATCTGCCATTGGTTGCAAAACACCCATGGAGGTATGGTCTGGTAATCATGCTGATTATTCTATTTTACGAGTCTTTGGTTGTGCTGCCTATTATCATGTTAATGAAGGAAAATTAGAACCAAGGGCAAAGAAAGGGGTGTTTACAGGCTATGGCGCAGGAGTAAAGGTGTACAAAATCTGGTCCCCTTCTGAGCATAGAATTATTGTTAGCAGGAATGTCACTTTTGATGAGAATTCCATGCTTCACTCGAGTAGTAAGTCTATTGATGCAGGGACAAGTGATGATGTGCCCGAACAGGTGGAGTTCGAACTTACACCAAGTAGTGATCACGCTACTTCTGATCAGGCTGTTGCTGAACGGCCTGAAGCTGAGCAACCGGAGGAGAGGCAACCAAGTGTTGCTACTGATCGGCCTCGAAGGGAGATACATCCGCCGCAAAGATACAGATTTGAAGACATGGTTGCATTTGCACTACATGTTGCGGAGGAGACAGAGTCTCCAGAGCCCTCCACTTACAGGGAAGCAATATCTGGTGCAGAATCCGGGCAGTGGATTGCTGCTATGGGTGAGGAGATGGAGTCTCTTCACAAGAATCAAACATGGGAGCTCGTCAAATTGCCAAAGGAGAGAAAAATTGTTGGATGCAAATGGGTCTCCAAGAAAAAGTCAGGAATCTCAGGCAATGAAGACATCAGATACAAGGCACGTCTAGTTGCGAAGGGTTACAGTCAGAAGGAAGGTGTGGATTACAACGAGATATTCTCTCCCGTTGTAAGACATACATCCATCAGGGTGCTACTAGCTCTTGTAGCACATCAAGACTTGGAGCTGGAGCAGTTAGATGTGACGACAGCTTTCTTGCATGGTGAACTCGAAGAAGACATTCTTATGAGCCAGCCGGAGGGATTCATATCTCAGGGTAAGGAAGATCATGTGTGCAGATTGAAGAAGTCCTTGTATGGGCTTAAGCAATCTCCTAGGCAGTGGTACAAAAGGTTTGACAGCTTCATGATTGATCATGGGTTCAACAGGAGCCCATATGATTGTTGTGTTTACCACAGGAAGGTGGAGGATGGCTCCTTCATTTTTTTGTTATTGTACGTCGACGACATGTTGATTGCTGCCAAGCAGAAGAGTACCATAAATGATCTGAAGAAGCTCCTTAATTCAGAGTTTGACATGAAGGATCTTGGTGCAGCAAAGAAGATTCTAGGGATGGAGATAATTAGAGATCGTCCAGAAAAGAAACTTTTCTTATCTCAGAAGAACTACATTGAAAAGGTTCTGATGAGATTTGGGATGTCTACAGCAAAGCCTTTAGGTACTCCATCCGCTTCGAACATTCATCTTTCTTTTTCTTTCGCACCACAGTCAGACTCGGAGAAGGAACACATGTCACGTGTTCCTTATGCTAACGCAGTTGAGAGTCTTATGTATGCCATGGTATGCACAAGACCTGATATTGCTCACGTTGTGAGCGTTGTTAGCAGATTCATGGGCAACCTAGGGAAGAAGCATTGGCAGGCAGTCAAGCGGATTTTCCGTTATCTGAGAGGAACATCAAACATTGGCCTTATCTATAGAAGTGATTCAGAATGTTTAGTTGCTGGATATTCAGATTCAGACTATGCTGCAGATGTCGATGGAAGGAGATCAATGACCGGCTATGTTTTCACTTTGGGGACTTCGGTCATCAGTTGGAAGGCTACCTTGCAACCATCAGTTACTTTGTCTACTACAGAGGCAGAGTACATGATTTTGACAGAGGCTGCAAAGGAAGGCATCTGGCTAAAGGGCTTAGTTGGATATCTCGGTCTTCAACAAGACCAGGCTATAGTATATTGTGACAGTCTCAGTGCGATATGCTTAGCCAAGGATCACGTGCATCATGAAAGAACCAAGCACATCGATGTCAGATATCACTTCATTCGTTCTGAGAAGAGGATCAAGGTAAAGAAGGTCGGCACAGCAGATAATCCACCCGATATGTTCACAAAGGCGGTTCCTGGGAGTAAGTTCAAACATTGTTTGGACTTGCTCAATGTTGATAGTTGGAAGTAGCCCCAAAAGGGGCTGGCGGCGGCATGGTGAAGCTTGACAAAGCTTTTCAGAAAATTCAATTCAAGGTGGAGATTGTTAATGTGACTTGAATCCTAACTACTTGTTGGGTTGCTGATGTGGCTGATCCGTGTCCTGGCTTCTGATTGGCTGAGAGCTGTTGAGCCAGGATTGCTGACATATCTGATCTGTGTCCTGCCTTCTAATTGGCTGAGAGTTGTTGGGCTAGGATTGCTGACATGTGTAATCTGTGTCCTGCCTTCTGATTGGCTGAGAGCTGTTGGGATGGATTGCTGAATACAAATGGTATTCTTCTGTTGCAGTATAAAAAGGGCCCCAAGGCCACCAGATACTGCATCCTTATTTCTGATCATATTTCTCATCCCATATCTGTACCTTCTCAGTACCATATGTATTACATTTTCTTCATATAGTGAAGTCGATCGTCGCCGCCCAAGGACGTAGCCCATTTACGGGTGAACCTTGTAAATCCTTGTGTTTGCATCTTGCTTGTTTGATCGTGTTTGTGCGTGTTTGCTTCCGCGATTCGCAACATAACGAACAGCCCAGGGGAGGACATAGCAGATCCTAGACAGTTATATTACTACCTTGTAACATTCCCCTCCCAAGTCGCTTTGTTTTTCCCCTTCTCTCTACTCGCCAGGCATCAGTGGCTTTTGTGTTTTTTTATAATATTGATTACTATATCCTTAACATAAAAGTAGGCCACCAAGCTAATCTGTAATAGCATTCCTTGGCTACCATTCAAATTTTATTCCAGAAATATTTTCTCGGAAAACCCAGTGCATATTACTGATATTGATCTTACGGAATCCTGCAACCTACCAGAGACAATTAGGGCTACCTGTCTAGGGAAGCTAAGGAGTTTTCATTTGCATTTCTATACAAAGAGCAAAAAAAACTTGAAATGTTGATGGAAGAAACGATCATTGTGCTCATGTTCTTTTCATGGTTTGAAATTTTGCAATATTTCGGCAAAATATCACCAATATCAGTATCAGCAAGTCAGTGGTATCAAAAGACTCAAGCTTTCTCTTTCCCAGAATCGACGATATATTACCAAAATGCCGGCGACCGTGTAGGCGGCATCACATTTCTCATCAACTTTGAACAAAAACGTAGTCGATTTGGGCCCTATTTTGTCTATATTGCCCGAGTTTTTTTTCCATTGAACATATATGTTAGCCATACTATATATTATACATGCAAACAAGAAAATAAATTTTATTTCGAGGGTGTCCCTCAAGACCCCACAGGAGGGAGGGGTGCACCTGCCCTGTTAGAGTATTTGGTTATGCGCCCATGAGTTGTAGAGAGGGTAAATGGATCCTGGAGAAGATCCATTTACCCCCATCATGTGTTTAGTCCCACATGGACCAACGGTGGGACTTGGAGGCTCTGGGAAGGCTATATAAGGAGCCCCAGACCTCCTGTACTCATTGAGAAAGTTCAATAGAATATCCGCCCCGTTGAGGGCTTCTCTTGTGGTTTCATCCCGCTCCTCACGGAGTAGGGTTCCACATAAAAATCTTTGTGTTCTTCGTGATTATTCTTCTTTATTATGTTATTCCGCTTCCGCTTTCTATTTTATAACATGGTATCAGAGCGGGTCGATTCTTGAGGATTTTCTTTTATGTTCATTTGGAATACGTTCCAGATTTGTTTTATGGTGAAGATCTGTTGTTCGTGTTCGAGATATTTTTTCATGGCATTCTTGTTCTTCGGCTGGATTTATGTCTAGGGTTTCATTTTTTGAAACCCTATTTTTCTGCCGTCAAAGAGCGAGGCATATCCAACAGGCGACATCCCCAAACGGCGCAGATCCAGCCCTCTGTTCGATCCTCCCGGATCTTGATCTTCAGAAGCGGCGTCTCAGTAGCACGCCTCCAGGCGGAGGTGCATCTCCAGAGCCCTCTCGCACGAGGGCGTCTCAGTAGCATCCAGCCCTCTGTTCGATCCTCCCGGATCTTGATCTTCGTTCATCGGCTGCGTAGCCCTTCAGGTGCCTCCAGGCGACGCGACCCTATCCCCAGCAGGCGACGAAGGTGCGCGCACCCTTTCCCAGCAGCATCAACCGCAGGCGTGCAACATCAACCAGAGGCGGCACCCGTACCTTTCTCGTTAGGCTCGCGCAGGCGGCGCGAGCCCTTTGCTGGCGGAACCACCTCTCCAGGCGGTGCTCGAGCCGCAATCTCTCCGCGCACGCGCTCCCGGACTTCCTCTCCCTTTCAGCCCGCTTGCGACACAGGCGGCAGATAAAGATCCCCAACGGGGGTGGCGCACGATCCGAAGATACGTGGGGCGGCGTAACCTCCAGGGAAGACCCCCCTTTTGGCGGCGCACGTTTCAAATGAAAGGGTTCGTGGGAACCCTAAAAAGGGTCGATTCTCGAGGAGTTTTTGTGTGTTTTTATGTTTTGTTCGAGAATCGATTATCAAAAATATGTTCTCGATCATTCTTGTAATTTCTGTTCTTAAAGATTGTTCGAAAAAAAAAATTTATGTGAATTAAAGATCTGAGTTATAGGGTTTACATCTGGAACCCTAGATTATCACGGGTCAGGCATCGCTCTCTGTTCGCTCTCTGTTCTTGATGTCGCGCATTACAGCCATCGTGTGTATCCACATCTTGTGGAAGATCCAGGCGCGCCCCCAGATCTCACGACGGCAAAGTGAGCTCCAGGCGGAGCGCGCAAGCCTCTTCACAGAGCCGATCGCAGAGAGGCGGCGGCCCCATCTTCCAGTAGTTCATGCGCTTCACGCGCAGAAGACAACCCACAGGATCACGGTGCTGGTGCTGCATCGCACGCCTCCTACTCCGATTCCCCTGCAGCGATCTCCCAACGGCGGAGGCCCCACGCACCTCCGCATCTCCTAGCGGCGACTCCTCTTCTCCCTGCGCACAGGTGGCTTCCCGGGGGGCTCGGATCTTCATCGCGTCGACCACTCGTGCCCTCCAGGCCCTCCAAGCATCGGCGGCAGCAGCTCCACGCACAGGCGGTGCCTCCCTTCCCTTGCTGCGCGCGCTCGCGCAGCGCCTCGCCCTCCAGGTCCTCTCCCTCTCCGCGCGCAGGTGGAGCAGGCTGCTGGCGGCATCCCACTTCGATCAAAGGCGGCGAGATGCCGAAGACATCAATCGCGCGCGTGAACGCCTTCCTCGAGCGTTGCAGCTTGCGCGAGTCCTCTCCTCCTTGTCGCATCGCGCGGCCTCTCCTGATGGTCCTTCAGACGCCCCCCACGCGTAGCATTAAATCCTCATATTGGCGGCGGCAAAGGTTGCAAAGAGAGAACCCTAATTTCTCTTTCCAAGCATAGCAGGTTGATTCCCCTTCCAGCGGGGATATCGTTTTTTTTAAAAGGCCCAATGGGCTGTATGTTCTTCCAGCCGTTAATGAAAAAAGGGTAGGGAGAGTAAATGTATGGGTTCAAGTGTATGGGCCGTGAGTGAAAAAAAAAACACAGAGAGAGACAGAGAGGTGGCCCAGCTGTAAAAAAAAACTTGGTAAAAAAAAGGGGGGGGGTCAAATGGCTGCCAGAAAAAAAAGGGCTTTTAAAAAAAATGAAGGGCCCACGAAAAAAAAATGTTTGGCCGAGAAAGTGTTAAAAAAAAGAGAGAGGAGAGAGGAGCCATTTTGGGCTCATATCTGGGCAAGATTCAAGTTCAAAAAAAAAAAGAAAAAAAAGGCGCGTATATTTGAAAAGCCGTACGCATAAAAAAAGGAAAAAAAAGAAAAAAAAGCCGGAAAAAAAAACAAAATGTCAACGGCTTAAAAAATGTTTTTTTTAAAAAAATTGACGGTTTAAAAAAAAGAGGAAAAGAAAAGCCGTAAGTGATGTTTTGTTTTCCTCATTGTGTTGTCTTCTCCCAACTTGGTCGATTTCCATGTTTTCCGACAAGTATGGGAGAAAGGGGGAGTATATATGTAGAGTCACAGGTCTTGTATTCCAGATGCAGATTCAGCTTTCCAGACCGATCAGATTTCAGACTCTACGATTCATATCCAGTTTCAGACTCGACAGCAGATAGTTTCGAGTCCAGTTTCAGACACGCACGAGTGTGCGGTCTTATTGTCAGATGAGCATAAGTTGCCATCTTTTGTCAGAGGTCCCCATCATTCTTCTAGTTGTCAGGCCAGAGTTTTCATGTGAGCCATAGGGACTCCAGAGCAGAGGACCATTCCCTTGAGGGCAAGGGTTTTCATGTGGTATCATAGGTACACCAGAGCAGTGCACCATTCTCTGGGCCAGATGGGAGAGACCCAGTTCTCCGACGAGGAGACTTCAGGCGCAAGTTCAGACTCGACGGTCAGATTCCGAGTCTTCAGTTGTCTCACACTCCAGCCCGTTCGTCCTCCTCACCTGCACGGCATGAGAAGCAACGTCCTTGACTGCAGCATGTGCGCGTTGGGTTGATATTGTCCGTAGTGTCCTGTAGCGTGAGTTGAGTTTCTTTCTGTTTGTCCAAGCTGAGCATTGCATGCTCCAGCTTGAGGGGGAGTGTTAGAGTATTTGGTTATGCGCCCATGAGTTGTAGAGAGGGTAAATGGATCCTGGAGAAGATCCATTTACCTCCATCATGTGTTTAGTCCCACATGGACCAACGGTGGGACTTGGAGGCTCTGGGAAGGCTATATAAGGAGCCCCAGACCTCCTGTACTCATTGAGAAAGTTCAATAGAATATCCGCCCCGTTGAGGGCTTCTCCTGTGGTTTCATCCCGCTCCTCACGGAGTAGGGTTCCACATAAAAATCTTTGTGTTCTTCGTGATTATTCTTCTTTATTATGTTATTCCGCTTCCGCTTTCTATTTTATAACATGCCCCCCTCCCCACCCGACCCCCCAAGCTTGCTAACCAGAGAGCGAGGGCCCCTATCTAAACGCAGCTTCGCCTGCCGACATTCGAGGTTGCACAATAAGCTCTACATTGTGCATGATAACAGATGAGTTGCGATTTAAGTTGTCCCGAGATTCTCAACAAGTTCATGATATATGCAGTTTATATAGTATATAGTGTGCATGTGTTCAATAATAGGTTCTTTATTTTATATTTTTTTGATAATGATTGTGTTTAATGGTACTCTTACTTCCTAATTCTGATGAGTAACGGATTTCTCTTCAACCTATATATGTGGTAAGTTTTCTCCCTGTTAAATTGGTCTGTTATAAATTTTAAGTTTGTGAAAGTGTGTTATTTGTTATTTCAACTTATTTATGTGGTTTGCATAATTAAACTTCTTATTATGTGCCTTGCTTAGTATTGCATTTCAGCATGTGCAGTGGTTATGATGAAAATGCTACTAGTACTAAGAAACTTGTATCCATACCTATATTTTAGCAAACAACAGGGTATTTCTATCTCATTTATTGATCAAAAAATTCACTAGCAATTTTAATCTCAAAAAAATCATATTTCATGTGTATTTCCCATATTTTATTAAAGTGGAAGAAATATCGATGACATGTCAATGATATTTCATTTCCTCGGGCTGGTGAAATGCCAACGAAATCAACATTTAAGGGCATTGTTCTTTTATCTCGGCATATAACTAAGGATTACTTCTGTCTTCTTTACTTTGATGATGGCATAACTGCTTTTTTGGTCGGGCCAAAAAAGGGGCAGAGATCAAAAGAGAGATTAAAAAATGGTGAAGCATTCGCCCACTTTAAGTAGGGTTAGATACATGGATTCTTACTCAAATCCATATTGAAAGCATGGAAGGAAATATCAGGATATATCGGCGATACATCGTTGATATATCGATATCAACATGGGACCGATATGGGTACCGATATGGCGATATATCCTGATTTCCAGGCATTTTCTTCACAAAGGCTCGTCGATATGGACGATATTTCAACGATATATCGTCGATATATCGTCGAAATATCGTGTTGATACGATATCGAAACGATATCGATACGGCCTTCCATGATTGAAAGATCCAACTTTTTTTTGAAGTCGAGATCCAACTATTTTTATGTTGGCTATAAGCTACTTAATGCAACCACCACAAGAAGGGATTCGAACTTTGGTCTTTCGAGTGGTAGACACACATTGCACTACCACCAGACCATTGAAGTGGGTGCCAAAAGAGAAATTAAATAGTGAAAATATCGAGTAAGCAAGTTGAGAAAGAGTGTAGCAGAAGAAAGACATACAAGTTAAAGAGGATTACTTAGGTCCAAAATGACAATCTATCAATGTAGCAGTCAAGAGGATTTGTGGACAATGTCGATTGAGGAGATTATCATGTGAGGATGAGAATTAACATCAAAAGCTACATATATTCAATAATGTCACATCTTTTTTGAACAAAAGCCACTGTAACTGGCAGGGTTAAATAATTGTAATTATAATATAGTATCTTTCCTACGAAAAATAATTACTAACTATTAGTCTCTACAAGTAGTATCTGAACAACTCATAAAGACAAATGTAGCTACCACACCACCATGAGTTATTTTCACCTTCGAGCAAAAAGAAGGAGAAAACCCTCTTAGCTTCCCGAGAGTTCTACATAAACAAGATGCAACAGGCTCAAAATATAGAAACATATATGTAATATATTGGCAATGTGTTGTTATCATTGATCTGGTGATATCGAAAGGTGGTTGTTAGAGAAAATACTCAGTTGTGTTATTCCATAGAGCCCTAGGGTCTCTTATATAGAGAGAAAACCCTTGGGTAAATTACATATATGCACATGAGGTAAATAAGAAATACGTAACGGTACATCATAACATAACGTAAACCTCTACACTCCCCCTCAAGATGGAGCATAGATATCGATCATGCTCAGCTTGGAAGAACATCTCTGCAAAGGTCCTCTGAGCAATGGCTTGGTAAATATATCAGCAATCTGGTCCTCTGAATTGACGTATGAAGTGGAGATCAAGCCCTTCTGGATCATGTCTCTAGTGTAGTGACAATCTACCTCGATGTGCTTTGTTCTTTCGTGAAAAGCTGGATTATTGGCAATGAACAATGATGTTTGGTTGTCACATTGAAGCTGCATGGGTAAAGAGACATTTACATTCAAATCTTCCAAGACTGCTCGAACCCACATCATTTCTGTGCTTGCTTGTGCCATGGATCTATATTCAGATTCAGCATTGGATCTTGCCATAACAGTTTGTTTCTTGCTTTTCCAAGAAACCAAAGAGCTTCCTATAAAGATAGCAAATCCTGAAGTAGACTTACGATCCTTTGGGCACCCTGCATAGTCTGCGTCTGCACAAGCGGAAATGGACAAATATGTGTCCTTTCTAAATAAACAACCTGAGCCTGGAGAAGACTTTAGGTATCTCAGTATCATGTACAGGGCTTCCATATGGACTTGCCTAGGCTGCTCCATAAATTGACTCATCCGGTTACTGCAAAAGCAATATCCGATCGAGTTATGGTGATGTATAGAAGCTTACCCACCATCTCTCTGTATCTTCTTTTGTCCACCTCTTCAGTAGCCCGGGAGAGGGGGCTACTTCGGCCGCGGCGAGAGAGGAGGCGGGGGCCTCGGCTGGCGGCGAGAGAGAGGAGGAGGCGGGAGCCTCGGCTGGCGGCGACAGAGGAGGAGGCGAGAGGTGGGGGCCTCGGCGAGAGAGAGGTTGGCGGTTGGTTGGCGGCGGCGGGAGGTGGGCGAAGAGAGAGGGGTGGGCGGCAGCCGAAGGAGGAGGGGGCGGCGGTGGAGAAAAATCCTAGATTAGGGTTTTAGCTCTGATACCATGTTAGAGAAAATACTCAGTTGTGTTATTCCATAGAGCCCTAGGGTCTCTTATATAGAGAGAAAACCCTTGGGTAAATTACATAGATGTACATGAGGTAAATAAGAAATACGTAATGGCACGTCATAACATAACGTAAACCTCTACAGTGGTTAAGCCTTTTCTTGGGTATCGGCAATGTATCGCCAACATGCAGATATATCACAATGTGGACGAGATATCACTGATAATAAAGATTTTCTTTTTTTAAGGGAATGGGACCGATATGGGTGATTCCTTTTCCTATTTCGCTTATAACTTATCCTTGAGCCCTTAAACCAAATTCGTTCCATGGGTGTTGCAACCGAAGTCCCATAAGAGGAGGCGTACACCCCCCCACCCCAACTCGATGACCATGCAGTGAAACCCTCGTATACTATCCCACCTTCATTTTGCTCATTCATGGAGTTGTATTTAGTACCTCTAAGAAAGATGATTATCTACAACAGGCTTCGTCCGCCAACATTCGAGGAGATTGCACAACAAGCTCGATAATGCATCCAATTGAATAGAAATGTTACATATCAAGGCTTTTCAAGATTCTCAGCAACAAAGTTCTTCACATAGTATATGATTAATACATTATGTAGTGTTCATATGCCAATATATGTCTTTAGATTTTTTGTTTAAACGTATTCTTAATTATGAAATCCAATGAGTGATAAATATGTGGTAAATATTCCTATTATTTTATTGGTATATTATGATTTTTATTAGTTTACGAGATTGTGTTATTTGTCATTCCAACTTATTTATGTGTTCTACATGACTAAACTTCTAATTGCATCCTTTACTAGGTATTGTATATTAGCATATGCAGTGTCGGTGATTCTGATGATAACACTACTGCAATACTTATAATTAGACCTATATTTTAAAAATAAGTGTCGTTGTCTATCTTATTTACTGAAACATATTGGAAACATTAACTTCTAAAAAACAAATTTCATGTGCATTTCCCCATTTTGATCGACTTGGGCGAAATATTGATATGTCGGTCATATTTCGTCTCCTCAAGATAGTGAAATGCTAGCAAAATTGACAGTAAGGGCTATGAATGCAGCCACAGTAATAAAATTTGGTTGAACTGGAGATGAACGAACAAAAGGAAGCATGGTCTAACTTAGATGGTCCAAGAGAGAGAGAGAGAGGAGCAGAAGCTGGGTATGAGAAAAACCAAACAAAAAATAGGATAAAAATGAGAGAAGCTTGGGGACATTTGATAAGGATGCATGAACTAGTATATTCTAACAAGTGAGGGGAGCACTTTATTCTGATTTTACAAGTTTAATGATAATACGATCTTGTTTATTGACGGAGGAAGACAGAGTGATTGACGTATGGGAGATCTTAATGGTCCAAGAGACCTTTCATGATATTTTGGACTTATGGGTCAACCGCAAGAAATCTGCCTTTATGCTTTTTAAGTTGTTGCATAAGGAAGCGGGTAACTGGTTGCGCAAGAGCTTTAGGTTTCCAACATGCAAGTTTGCTACTCGCGGGCTTGTCATGGGGATATGTTGGTTTAAGGTTTTAAGTAGGTTGATTGGATAGTGGGGAAACTTGAAAGGAAGTTAGATGGCTGGAAGTCTACGTGTCGAGGGGCAGTTGCCTTGTACTTCTTAAAACGATCCTATATTCGATCCATGTTTTCCCCTCTCAACTCGTGTCTTATCGATCTATGGTATGCATTCGTCTAGAATACATGATATGATGGTTTTCTTGGGCCAGCTTTGGGCATGAAAACCATCGTATTTCTCCTAATGGATGGGATTTAGTGATGACGCCAATTAAGAATAGGGATATGATGATGAAATCCTAAGGAGATGAACAAGGCTCTACTTAGTATTGAGAATCTAGGGACAGGGTGACAACTTGCTCAATCATCTACTATGAAAAGTACATGGTGTCATTGTTGGCTTGTCAGGCTCAGTAGATGCAATCAACTCGTCGTCTAATTTTTGGAGGGGGGTTGTATTATTCTATCGACGGGGCATTGTTGTCATGGTCAATTTTCAGGATTATTGATCTTTCTAATTTTTGGTTGTATGACTAGACTGAGGAGGGGACTTTATGTGATCAGTTCTCGAGGCTCTCTATCTACGCAACCAAGTAGGACCTACGGGAGATGGAGACATTGTCCAACGGCACGTGCAATCCCACTTTTCACTCCGACTTCTCGAAGGGAGGATATTTGGAGTTTATAAGGATGACAACGGTTGTTATTACTATAAAGGGACTTTCAGATGATCTTAACTATGGCCTCAAATGTTATTTTCGATTTCATTTCATCAAAGATCAGAAAGGGAAACTACGGATTGATATTTCGGTAATATCACGGAAATCTTGGTAAGGACTTTAAGCGTTTAACTTTGATTTTTCAGAAATTAAGGTCGTATGTATTCTTTAATCAATAAATAACGTATAAGCATACTAGTTAGCAAAGGAAGATGTCGGATGACTTATACTACACCAAATACAACATGTTGAAAGAGTGTCTTAAAACTATAATATGCAACTCTTTAAATAGGAGTACATGGTGTTATACAGTTATGATTAATTATGAATGCCTATGTATGACCACTCATAAATGTGTGTTAGGGTGGGGGAGGTGGACCAAGGGATGTCGATGCAACAATAATTGCATACACATCGAGAATTGTTATAAATAAGTTACATTGAAACCAAATTTACTAGTTTGCTCGATGCAATTGTAGTTAAATTCATTTTCATGGCTTCCTCATTAGCTTCTAATTCGAGAAATGGGTTTCAGTACATAATTTATACATTAGATGCTACACCAATGTTATTTTAGTTGAATTTAGTCAAAATTTATATACCATGATACATTATCTAAGATTATCACAAATAATCATTTGTTATATGGTGATATTTGATGCCATATACAAAATGTTGATCTCAAGCTTCTTATAAAAGCAAGGACACTTACTAAAAGCACCGGAAATAACTCTTTACGAGAAAAAATAATAAAAATGTGGTGAAAAAATGAGAGTTATGGAAGTCTGAAAAAAATCATGTATTTCGTTGAGATTTCACCCACTTCACTAAGATTTAGTTGACAACAACAACACAGCCTTTTCCCACAATTAAGTAGGGTCGGCTACATGGATTCTTCACCTCCATTCAGATCTATCTTGGGTCAATCTCGGGCATATATCCACAAAATTAAGATCCCTGCGTATGGTCTCTTTCCAACACTTCTTGGGCCGTCCTCGCCCTCTCTTAGCCAGCTCAACATCCCAACACTAGCCTGCATTTATTCTATTAATGACATCTCCATCAATTTCTCCATCAGATATCTAAAGGAATCTCTCTTCTGAATGTTATCATCACCAATCTTCACCTCGATTCCTATACCATTACTTCCATCAAAGGTACACTCCATATATTCCGTCTTAGTCCTACTTATACAAAATCCTTTAGTCTCCAACTCATGTCTCCAGACCTCAAGCTTCTCATTTACTCCATCTCTAGTCTCGTCAATTAACACAATATCATCAGCAAATAACATACACCAGGTAACTCATCCTGGATGTGACTTGTCAACTTGTCCATAGTCAAAGTAAAAAGAAATGGACTCAAAGCGGAACCTTGATGTAAACCATTGTTGATGTCAAAATATCCAGTCTTCCCAGACGGGGTCCTTACACAAGATAAAGCCCTATCATACATGTCGTTTATGAGGTTAATGTATAGGATAGGTACTTGTCTCTTCTCCAAAACTCTCCACAATGTCTCTCGTGGGACAGAATCATAAGCCTTCTCCAAATCAATAAAGATCATATGGAGGTTCTTCCTTTTAGCTCTATAAATCTCCATTGTTCTGCTCAGCAAATGGATGGCTTCAATCGTTGAGTGACCTGGCATGAATCCGAATTGGTTTTCTTTTATGTTGGAAACTTGCCTCAACCTTCTTTCGATAACATGTTCCCAAGTTTTCATAGTGTGACTCATCAGCTTGATACCTCTATAATTTGAACAATTTTGAATGTCTCCTTTATTCTTATAAAGAGGCACCATAAACTCCTCCAATCTTCAGGCATTTTCCTTCTTCGCCAAATAACATTGAATAAATTCGTAAGCCAAGTCAAACCACGCTCACCTAAAACTCTCCGTCCTTCTATAGGGATGTCGTCCGGTCCTACACCTTTCCCCGGCCTCATAACCTTCAAAGCCTCTTCTACTTCCTTTCTTTGTATCCGTTTATAGCTTGCACAATTCAAGTAACTTTCACTACTAGCTAGATCATACAAAGTGATCTCTCTATTTCCTTCCCTAAAGAAAAGTTTATGGAAGTACTGTTCTCATCTAGTCTTTAACTCAGCCATGGTCGGTTCCAAGCCCGGGTAAATGAGGAGGGTTGCGTTAAGTAGCTGACAGCCAGCGTAAAACAGTCGGAGACAACTTCCTAAATAGTACTTTTTTCTAAAAAAATACTATTTAGGAAGTTGCCTTATGATAGTCGGATCTTTTTCAACATGGACTTAAGCAAACATACAGAAGATTTAGCTGACATATAAGTGAAATATTGGAAAAAGAAATCGTACGAGATTCAATAACGATGACAAGGGAAAATGGAAATTTTTAGCAAAATTCTATCGAATTTAGTCGAAAGGTAAGAGTATAAGCATAACCACTGGTTGTGGAAGGATGGGTACTTCTCAACAAAAAGGCAGACAAGAATCTCTCTAACCCCATGGTGTTTGATTATGGGATTCTGGCCAAGGTTTGAAAAAAAAAACAAAAGGCAGAACGAGGTATTTTCCCTAGTGGCGAGTTGAGGCAGTCGAGGCATAAGCCTCGATTTGTATAGGAAAATAATTACAAAAAGTATAATAAATACATATATTGATGAAATAATCTAATCTGACAGACATATAATATATAACATTGTAATATATAATGAAATTATGAAGATAAGAACATGAAAAAAAATATGCCGATTCCATATTCCATAAACCTTTCTATTAAATTTCTATCCAATCAAAAAGGAAATCAATTCCCACTAAAATATTTATTAAAAAAGGAGTCATTGGCGATAGTTGTCATTAAAGACATCCAAGATGTTGATATGAATCATATGATGTGAATCATAACCGTATGTTTTACTGAACCTAGTTGAGGAACGGTCTGATGTCCCCCTGTGCCACCATACCCTACCAGTATGGGCAGCACCCCTGTCCTGAAAATTTTTCTTATATATATTCGAATTCATATGCATCTGAGATTTACGGATGCATTTGTTTAAGGGTGTAATATTAAGTGTTCATTGAAATAATTGTACATGTTAATGGTAAATGTGAATAAGAAAGAGGTCAAATTTAAGCATTCATCTTGTATAAATATATACTCAACAAATAGGCCTTTATAAACATTTGAAACTACCAACACCACCAATTATTTTAATAAAATAATGATTGATAAATCCATAATGCCTCAGCGATCACCTCACTGCCTCGCCTCGACCGCCTCAGTCATCCAAGGTGTTTACCTCAGCCAAAGGGCCTAAGGCGATTGCCTCGAGGCTCTTTTCCTCCACCTCGTTTCGCCTCAAGCGCCTTTATGCCTCGAGGCGTGTTTTTTCGAACCATGATTCTTGCATGGAACTATTAGATGATTTGAAGCTGGAAAATTATGATGAGAGTGAAGATTTTCCTATAGTTGTTGCAAAGTGGACATGGATTGATGAGAAATCTATAAAGTCAAGATTTTACAAGAGGGATAATATTCCATACCCAACATGTTTGAAAGTCCCTATGATGTGGACCATATGTCCATTATGGGCGACTAGCCTGTGGAGGTTTAACGTAAGGCTATAATTATTGGGGAAGACTCCACATCTGTAACAAGATTCTCGAGATCCATTGGAGCCAACTACATAGCTTCAGTAAGCGATAACGTCAAGTCTTTGACTCATTAGAAAGTTGTATTTTCTATTCGCTTTGTAAAAAGGACCCTATGGTACCTTATAGACGGAGTCATAGGGTTAGGAGTACACAAAAGGGTGACTCTTAAATAGTGAGCCACATGGGGTCCCTTAGAGTTAGGGTTAACAGTTCAACTATCGACACTCCCCTTTAAGATGGAGCATATATATCAATCACGCTCAACTTGTTACAGTGTTCCTCGTAACTGTGTGCATGCAAGTGACTTGATGGGCATATCTGCAGTATGCTTTGTAGATGGTACGATATGAGTATGAAGCAGACCTCTCTACATCAGATCTCGAGTGTAGTGGCAGCTGACTTCCACAAGTTTGGGGGCGTTTATGGAATATAGAGTTGTTGTCTATATGCATTGTTGCACGATTGTTACATCTGAGTTCCATGGTATTGCTAGGAGTGATGCGAAGATCAATGAGTGCGGATCGAATCCAAGCTAGTTCTACGACAACCTAAGCCATGGCTTTGTATTCACTCTCGGCACTTGAGCGAGACACCACTGCTTGTTTCTTAATCCTTCATGTGACAAGGTTTCATGCTAAGTGCAGAAACCAGTACTTTATCTATCATGAATCCTCCATAGTCTGCATCTGAATAGGTCGTAAGGCCAAAGCTACTACCTTTGGTGAAGAGTAGTCCTTTCCCAAGAGAAGACTTAATATACCCTAGAACCATCATTCATGCATCGAAATTGGTCGATGTAGGAGAGTCCATAAAATAGCTTAGTATCATGATGGCAAGAGATAGGTTTGGTGAAGTGACAGTACGCCCGTATCGATCAGAGTCTTCGATCTCTCCTGACTCGTAGATATGTCCCTTAAGATCCATAGGTATCTTTGCAGCATTGATCCCCTAGCATCAATATTTCTTGAAGCGGATCAGTAGCATACTTTTGATGTGACATGATTAAACCTCGCTCGGACCTAGCAATTTCAATCCCCAGATAGTATCATAGTGGCCCCAAGTCTTTGATCACAAATTGTTATGCTAGCTGCTTCTTAACTTCTAGAATACCTTCAAAGTCATCTCCTGTGAGGATGATATCATCCATATAGACAAGCATCGCCACGGTCCCTTTTTCATTATTTCTTATGAATAAAGAATGGTCTGCCAAAGATCGAAAGAGACCTAAATTCTCTAGCACTTCTTATAATTTCTAAAATCAGGAACGAGGGTTCCACTTGAGTCTATAAATGGCCATACCTAAAAGGCAACATTCTAACACTCCTCTTGAGCCTCGAGGCCGGGAGGTTGCTACATGTATACAATTGCTATGAGAATTCATATGGTGGATGCATGAGGCATCAGAGAGAAATTGTCAAAAAAACCGATCCCATGGGTCTGAATGAACCCTTTCGCTACAAGCATGTGCTTTGTAACGAGAGACTGTGCCATTTGGATTGTACTTCACTGTAAACACCCATTTTAACCCCACGGTCCTGACATTGCCAGGTGGATCTACAAGTGTCCAAGTGTTGCGTGAGAACAAAGCTGCATTTCTTCCTCAATTGCCAAGCGCCATCTAGACTCTCTAAGGGCCTCGGTATGAGTATGAGGGATAACTGTATCGGAGATCGCCTCAGAGAACTGTCTGTAGGAGGAGCCAAGTCCAAAAAAGACACCGCAGTAGAGATATGATGTTCGGTACACGTGTACCCGGAGGAGCATCATCTAGTCCCCTTTTTGAAAGCTATTAGCAAATCAACTTCATCATCTACTGAATCGTTGGCGGTACATGTCTCTGACTCTCTGTATCAATGGACATAATTAGGTATTAATCTGTAAAGACTCTATTGAAGGACATACCTAAGGTGGTGGTGTTGGCTCAAATAGGGTGTGCCCTTGAAGAGTAGGAGCCCTGTAAAGATCATCCTATGGAATAGGTACAGGAAGAGGAGCATTGTAGGTAGGTGGTGGAGTAACATGTGCGCCAGACATGGAGTAGTACAGAAGTATCCCAAAGAAAGTGACATCTGCACTAATGTAGTGCTTCCTAGAGTGAGGGTCATAGCATCTATATCCTTTCTGATCCATGGCATATCCTAGAAAAAAACATTTGACTGCTCCAGCAACAAGTTTGTTCCTTCAACAATCAAAAATATGAACGAAGGCCACACACCCAAAAAACTTGGGAGGAACATAAAACTCGACCTTTCCTGGGAAGAGGACCTCAATAAGTACCTGCTCATCAATGGAGGTGGATGGCATTAGGTGTATAAAATATATAGTGGTAAGGTCAATGCCATCCCAATAAGTAGAAGGAACATGATAGTCAATCAAGAGGGTACGTGCAATGTCAAGGATATGCCAATGTCTGTGCTCAGCCACTCCGTTCAGTTGAGAAGTGTGAGCGCAAGTAACCTAGTGTAAGATCCTATTTGCGGAGAAAAAGGACTGCATGTCATGGGAAGGAAACTCCATAACATTATCAGACCTGAGAATTTTGATAGTCATATCAAATTAATTCTTTATTTCATTAATAAATCGAATAACAATAGGAAAAATATCATACTTGTTTTTCATTAAGAATGTCCATGACACGCGAGAAAAATCATCTATGAGGACTAAATAATATATGTTGCCTAGACGATTAGGATATCGACTGGGTACCCATCGTCAAGATGGACAAGCTCAAAAAGATTAATAGAATGCCTACTCCCAGATGTAGGAAAGACTTCTTGAGATGTTTCCCCAGTTGGCAGGCCTCACACTCTAGGCTGACAAAGCTTTTGTAGAGATAGGTGTCCCAAACATTGGTGCCAAAGAGCACCAGAGGATACTGAAAAAGAAATCCTAGAGAAAGCCATGGTCCCAGATGATTGCACAAGATGGTAGATACCCCTACTTCGTGGCCCACACCAATCGTCCTCCCATTCAGTATGTCAGGAAAAACACAAGAAACCGTGTCAAATATCGCTCGATAGTTGAGCTCCTTGCAAATCTGATGAACGGAATGAAGACTGATGGAAAATTCTGGGACAAACAGAACATTAGTAAGCCTGATATTATGAGTGAGGTGGACATCTCCTCTACCCTTTATAAAGGAAAATCTGCCATCAACTGACCACCTGTATAAACCGTCCATGAGGAATGTTGCACATTTGATGTAAGAGGGCTTGTTCTCCACATAAGTGAGTAAAGGTACATATATCAATCAACCATTTTATTTTCGCAAATTTATTTGCATAAGCAACAAAGATACATGTATGAGCAACCACTGCAGTCTCTGGAATATCGCTCTGGTGTAAATGAGAAGACACCCTTAGGTGTAGCTTGTTCAAGCGTTGTATTAGATCTTCCAAGTCCCTTCTAGGAACTTCTACAGGAGGGCTATCACCTTCAGTTTTAGCTCGAGTAGGAAGTGACCATGTTTGTTGTAGCAGACGGCTTCAGTATACCCAAAGTTGCAACAGTAGGTACACTGAATTGTGCCTCGTCCTTGTCCATCATCGAAACGATCCCAGCCACAGCTTTTGAATGATCCACGACTGCCACGCCCAGATAGGGCAACTAGTGCAGAATCTGTAGATACTTGTCCATGAACTTCAATCGTAGTGCCAGTAGTAGGGACAGCAACGCGGCTAAGCATCCTCAATAGTGGAGAGGACCGCAGCAATGATCATCTGATCGTGTGTTGCAGCATAGCCAGGATTGATACATCTAGGAATAACAAAACAACCATTTGCTGGTGATGTTGCTTCTTTGTATAGCAGGTGCATCCTCCAGTGCATGCATTATATCGATCAAATAGGGATTTTAAGAGAGAAAAATACACATGAAGGGAACGGCTTGCTTGCTTCATATTCAGCATGTCGAAATACGTATGATACATTCTGTTGGGATTCTTCTCCTGACCATATGTGGTTTGAAGGGAAGTCCACATGTCGTAAGCAGTTGTGTAGTATACCAATTCATCCGCAATCATGTCAATGGCGTTAACCATAATCCAAGAGTTGACCATCCCATCATCTTTCGTCCATGGGGAGCATTTTCCTGACTTCTGAGCAGGCTCTAACTCTGATGGAATATGCTCCTTATCATATCCCATTACGATCACGAGGAACATGCGTGATCACTTGGGATAATTAATCTCGTCCAACTTGGGGAGCGAGCCAAACGAGGGTAGGCAAGTGCGCCCCACATCATATATTCCTGAGATGTCACCTTAGAGGAAGACATCTCTAACAACTAGTCATGCATGCTAAAAACAATGGCAAGATATAAGAGAATTATTATGTCATCAAAGGACCTGTGGAGGTTTTAGAACCAAGACGAGGCAAGGTGGTGGCGTTTCGAGATGTATTTGGTGGTAAAAGATTAGTAGAAACGGGATGTGATTCACAAAGTCATGTGTCAATACGTAAACTGACATATGATGCCCTGTGGTGGCGAAAATTTTACGCCATGGAGGCACCGAAGGGCGTAGCAGTGGAGTCCTACAACCTGAAGCAAGATAAGGTGCAGCACACTGGATATTACCGGGGTGAGGCCTAGAAATTGGGTTGGGGATTGGAGGGTCTGGAAATCGGGGGTGACGACTGGGATTGGGGGGAGGGGCGCTGACGAAGTTCGAGTGTTGACAGCATCGACGTTGGAGAAGGGGTGAACGGTGGAGAAAAAGGGGGGAGTAAAAACCCCCTCTGATACCAAGTAGAAGTTGTATTTTCTATTCGTCTTATAAAAAGGATGACCCTAGGGCTCCTTATATAGATAAAGTCCTAGGATTCGTATTACACAAAAGGGTGGCTCCTGGATAGTGAGTCACCTGGAATACCCCTAGAGTTAGGGTTAATAATTCAACTCTCGACGGAATCTAATTTAGGATCGGTTGTTGGTGCAAAATGATGTGGAGTTTTGTTAGTAGAGAATCTATGTAGAAAATGTATTGGAGCATTCTAGGGCTACTATCGAAACCTAGAATTTTTTTAGTCAGAAAAGGGGAAACACTCCGGAGGTATTCGTCCCAAGCTTTTATTAAGAAGGAAGTGGTATACAAAACTTGCAGCAACCAGGTCTCAAGAAGAGATCTAACTAAATGGACATCATTCTCAATATAAAATGTATGTAAACTAAAAATCACCCATTACGAACCAGATTTCCGAGATTGGGCGTGGCAATTCTACCATAGCTCTGAAGTCTGAAGTGGTTGACAACCAAGGAGCCCCAAAAGTTTTTATGGGAAGAAAGGTCCACCCATGAAATGCTCATCACAGCCCAAATCTCTGAAACCCATGCACAAGAATAGAAAAGATGGTCTAGATCTTCTTCCTCAACAGCGCCAATATAGCACAAGATGTCACCCCTTGGATGAAGGAGGATCTCCTTTCCTTAGCACTTGACCTAGCCTGTCGAGCCAAAGGAAGACCTTTTATCTTCAACGGTGCCCTTTGAGTCCAAATCAAATTACAACCCCTATCCCGATCTTCCATGGTCCCCTCATGAGCACTCATGAATGCCTCTGTCTCACAGAGAAGAATCCATCCCGCGGAATTCAGTGGTCTCGCACATTAGTAGGCCCTGGTATAGATGCCATCCTGCTAAAACCTAGAACTTATAATCCCTCCTGTAGGTTTGTGAATATATAGTTTAGGTGTGTTGTTTTGGAAGTTCACTTTTTTACCTTAAAATGAGAGGAAAACTAAACAGAGTATCATCATTTAAGAGATTTAGTTGCAAAAGCTTACTTGATTATTTACTTAATCTTAAGAGATTTAGTTGCAAAAGCTTACTTGATTATTTACTTAATAGAGAAAATTTAGACATTGGGGACCAAAAGGTTATGAACACATCGATTGGGGACTTTCATGTAGTTTGGTCGAAGAAACATTGTAGTAGTTTACCCATTTGAATTTGAATGTGTACGTGGATCTACCTCTTAGAATAGACCACATGGATACATACTTCGCCAAATAAGGTAGTAATTGTTGGTATTTTCCCAGAATTGTTCGATGATCCCTCTTAGATAAAAAGGTCATTTTTGTGAAATTCAAGATGTAAAGTAAGTTTTCATATCTTATTAATGAAGCCGAATACTTGAAATTTGGTGGATCCCCTATTTTTTCTTTTTCTTGTGGAAGAACTGAAATGAATGGATTTTAGACTCATTTTCCCTTAACCAAGCTATTACCTATGAGTCACTGACTCATTCTTCAATAGGAACACTCTCAGAGATCACCTTCTCCTCTCACTGCTTGAGACCATGTGATTACATGTTCTATTTCACTCTCCTATGGGGGTTCTTTTCACCTTTCCATCATGATACAACTTCGTTATTGGACATTCAAAAGTATTTAGCCTTGCAAGGTGGTCCTAGTTGATTCACATAAGATTTCATGTGCCCCATGCTACTCGAATTAGATCATTCTACCTGAGATTGACCCTTGGCTCGTAGGTCCTATCACAAGGTTAGAATTTTAGCTCTTCTAGAGTGGTACCTCACCGATGCCCACCCCCGAAGGAGGCCTCCTTCACCTTCTACATAAGCTACATAAGAATGGTCTGAAGACAATCCCAAAAAATAGTAAATCTTCCTAGGGTCTTTCTATCCAAGTGTAGGTAGGGTTGGTTATTGAGTCACGACTCGAAGAGCCAGTGAAACACTCGGATTTGAAACCGAACCCGACCCGATTTGGGTCCATATGATTCGATAAATCTATTGATCACTATCGAATGATCTGAATCGATCCATAGATCATAAATCAAATTTTATCTGGATAATCGACCAAAAAATGATTACATCGTAATGCGTAATATCGGAAAAGTTGTAACGCAATCGGAACTGCAAAATAAGCTGAGACCATTATAAAATATGTATCATCAAAACAAAACCAACAAAATCGATTGTTCGTCAATCGAAGGTCATTTGACCATTTAGATCATAAAAAATTAATCACAAATCAATAACCTCTTTCACCAATTTCTGAATCCATCTTAAATTAGAAAAATATAAATATTATACATGTTTGATCATCATTCCGAGACAATCGAAGGGCCTATTGTTCATCTAAATCAAAGATTCAGAGTGCAAATGCGGAGAGATAAAGGTTTAAAAAATTTACGAGCTCCTACAGCCCCCACATGTGGGCCCTTGTACCCCCATTCTTGTCATTGCAAGAGCCCACTCCTTCCCTTATTTTTATCTCTCAAACCCTTCCTTCTTTTCCCAAATTTCCCCAAATCTCCTTCTCCATTTCTTCGACGAGGGAGCCCCATCCCCCTCTTCTCCAAGTAGCAACTCCTGTTGCCCCTTCTCCTGCTCAAGTTGTTATCCAAGCGGCTAGTCAGCCAAGTTGTTGCCTTCAGAAATTGTGTTGCTGCTCTCCTCAGTCGTACCTGCTGCATGCAGCTCTCGAAGGACTGCTACAAGCAGCCATCTGTTGCTTCCAACTGCAGCTGGGCCAGCTGCTGGAGCCAAGCAGTTGCAGTTGCTGCTCCATTGGAGCTAAAGCTGTTCAGCTGCTAATCAAGCTAGAGTTGTTGCATGCATGCCTAGAAATCCTCCATTTTGGAGAAATTCAAGGTACAATATTTCCCCCTCTTGCTGTCTTCCACGCATTTCAAAATCAAATGCAAAATCCAATCATTTACTTCTGGAATTCGATCAAAAATGGGTGTTTTACACGGAATTAAGTCCAGTTTCAGATCACTAATTAATCTGCTGATTTCATGCCTTAAAATGGAAAATTTAATGGTGAAATGCATGCATTTAGTCTAATTTCAGACAATTGTTAAACTACTCAAATCATGCCTTAAAATGGAAAGTTTGGGTTAAATTTTGCAAGTAATTAGCTTTAGTTTCATACCACTGTTAAGCTACAGTTTTCATGCTTGAAAGATGAGGATTTGTGGGTAATTTGGCATGCAATTGATCCAATTTTAGATTACTAATTAGCCTACTGATTTCATGTTTAAAATTGAAGAATCTGGGGGTGATTTGCCTGAAATTTGATCTAATCTCAGACCATTGTTAAGCTACCATATGCTCATGTTTTCATGATTAAAATTGAAGGATTAGGGGTAATTTGACAGGAAATTGATCTTGATTCAGAACAATGATAACAACAACAACAAAGCCTTTTCCCACAATTAAGTAGGGTCGGCTACATGGATTCTTCCCCTCCATTCATATCTATCTTGGGTCAATCCCGGGCTTATATCCATAAAACTAAGATCCCTTCATATAGTTTCTTTCCAACACTTCTTAGGCCGTCCTCACCCTCTTTTTACCGCAAGACCCTAAATATCGGTTTCGGTCACCATTTCGGTGACCGATCGAAACGGAATTTCGGTGGAATTTCGGTCGAAATTCAACCGAAATTTCGGCCATTTCGGTAAGTTTTTGTACCAGGGCCCCCATATTTCGGTCATTTCGGCCATTTCGGTCGAATTTCGATTTCGACAGGATATCGATATTTGACAGAAATTCGACCGAATTTCATTGAAATTTGAGGCCATGCTTTACCGGCTCAACATCCCAACACCCGCATCTTCTAACTGGTGCATCAGCTGATCTTCTTTGCAAATGACCAAACCATCTTAAGCAGTTTTCTCGCATCTTATCCTCGATCGGAGCTACACCGACTTTCTTTCTGATTGCATCATTCTGAATCTGATCTTTACGTGTGTGTGTGTGTGTGTCCACACATCCACCTTAGCATTTTCATTTTTGCTACAGCCATTCTCTACACATGTCTATGGTTCACATGCCAACATTCATATCCATAGAGCAGAGCAGGTCTCACAGCTACTTTGTAAAACTTTCCTTTAATTGTTAAAGGAATTTTCTTATCACAGAGAACAGTAGAGGCTCCTCTCCACTTTAGCCACCCTGCATTTATTCTATTAGTAACATCTCCATCAATTTCCCAATCATGTTGCAAAATAGATCCCAGATATCTAAAAGAATCCCTCTTCCAAATGTTATCACCAATCTTCATCTCGATTCCTTCACCATTGCTTCCATCAAAGCACTCCATATATTATGTCTTAGCCCTACTTATACGAAATCCTTTACTCTCCAACTCATGTCTCCAAACCTCAAACTTCTCATTTACTCCATCTCTAGTCCCATCAATCAACACAATATCATCAGCAAATAGCGTACACCAAGGTAACTCATCTTGAATGTGACTTGTCAACTCGTCCATAATCAAAGTAAAAATAAATGGACTCAAAGCAAAACCTTGATGTAAACCAATGTTGATGTCAAAATAGCCAGTCTTCCCAGACGGGATCCCTACACAAGATAAAGCCCTATCATATATGTCCTTTATGAGATTAATGTATAGGACAGGTACTTGTCTCTTCTCCAAAACTCTCCACAATATCTCTCGTGGGACAGAATCATAAGCCTTCTCCAAATCAGTAAAGATCATATGAAGGTTCTTCTTTTTAACTCTATAAATCTCCATTGTTCTCTTCAGCAAATGGATGGCTTCAATAGTTGAGCGACCTGGCATGAATCCAAATTGGTTTTCTTTTACGTTAGAAACTTGCCTCAACCTTCTTTCGATCACACGTTCCCAAATTTTCATAGTGTGACTCATCAGCTTGATACATCTGTAATTAGAACAATTTTGAATGTCTCCTTTATTCTTATAAAGAGGCACCACGATACTCCTCCAATCTTCAGGCATTTTCTTGCTTCGTCAAATAACATTGAATAGATTCGTAAGCCAAGTCAAACCGCGCGCACCTAAAACTCTCCATACTTCTACAGGGATCTCATCCGGTCCCACACCTTTCTCAGGTCTCATAACATTCAAAGCCTCCTCTACTTCCTTTCTTTGAATATGTCTATAACTTGCACGATTCAAGTAACTTTCACTACTAGCCAGATCACCCAAAGTGATCTCTCTATTTTCCTTCCCCAATGAAAAGTTTATGGAAGTACTGCTCTCATCTAGTCTTTATATCCTTCTGAGTAACAAGCACGTGACCTTCCTCGTCCTTAATGCATCTCACTTGAGAAAGGTCTTTGGTTTTTCTTTCTCTTTCTTTGGCCAACCTGAATATATCCTTCTGGCCCTCCTTAGAGTCGAAATTTTTATACAAAACTTCGTAAGCTTTTGACTTTGCTTCGCTTACAGCCTTCTTTGCTTCCTTCTTCGCTATTATGTAGTTTGTGATCGATTTCTCTATTTTATCCTTAGACATAGCCTTAAAGCATGCTCTTTTAATTTTTAGCCTCTCTTGCACCCCTTCACTCCACCACCAAGCCTCCTTTTGACCTGGAGCTCCTCCCTTTGACTTGCCTAACATCTCTTTGGTTACCTTTCCGATACAAGATGCTACTGCCTCCCACATTTCTTTTGCACTTCTGCTACAATCCCAAAATAAGTCTTCTAAAACATTCTCCCTGAAGCTCGATTGCTTCAGTGGAAGCTTCCACCAATGATGAGGCTATAAAATTCATGCTTTGAAAGAAGAAAAGTTGGGGATTTTGCATAAACCAAATCTAATGAGTAGCTCTTAATCTCAAGCTTTAAAGAAAAAATTGTGGAATTTTGCATTAATCTGAACCTGAATCCAGACCAATGAACAACTTCTAATCTCATGATTTTTAAAATGAAAACATTAGGATTGTGCATGAAATTGACTCTAAGTTCCAAACCAGATCATTAGAATCCAGGAATCTCAATGCTTTAACGAATCAAGGAACTTAAGTGATCTACATTTCTGTAAAATCTTTGAGATATTTAGTTATTATGAATCAATGATGATTGATTTTTTTGCCGGTCATAGTGACCCTTACACCTGACCGTGTGAGGGTGCGGTGACCCTCAACTAGACGGGAGATAGGAAGCCCAGTTAGGGAATCGGTCACCTAGTATGTGGGTCTAGAATCCCAGTCCTTTGTACGATTTTTAACGAGCTCACAGTTTTTACGCTTCGCTAGGATCCATGTGCTTTAATTGACCAGTTCCATTGACCTTATTTTCAGAGGGTGCTTAGGCTGGAGGACCCATAGTTTTGTTTTACGATCTCGATTATCCCGTACTCCAGATGGGCCGGACTGGAGTGACTCGGACCGGAGAGTCTCTCCTACCCATCTTAGAGGCGTAGTTGGAGTGTGCTTAGCCTTCTCCTAGACTGCTCTTCCACTGGGAATGTGAGATGGAAGAGTCTCTTAGGAGGCATCCTCACCGCTTGAGTTTGGTTATTATTCCGCTATATTAAGTGCTGGCAAGGAAAGAGATTAGATCCTGAAAATCATCAATCATCTACATTTAATAAAACACATCATCATGTCCTACAAGCAATGAAAAGGTGAGTCTAAATATTGGTCATTTACTCTGGCATGGTCTTGTAATTAATAAAGAGAAGGTTAATTATTTATGCTTGGAAAATGATAGGTGTAAAACGGTTAAGGTTACTGAGAAACCACATTTCCATGCAAGTAGTTTAAATAATGATAATGCCACAACCTGTTTACTTGCATTTCTTTTGTAACCACTTAAATACATGCTAGTTTCTAATAGATTTAATTGTATTCAACCTTTGTTGACATCCTCATATTCCTAACATAGTCGGCAGGGAAGGCGCCTGCGACACAGTAGTTTGATGGTTGGACTTTTAGCTTCAGAGGTTCGGATGATTTTAACGGTACATATTATAGCATTGTACTGATAGTGTAACTTTCTTGTGCTTTCTTTTCTCTTCATTGTATTCTGGGATACAAATATAGAATGAAAACGTTTCTCGATGATACATGTTATGCTATATGATTACAAATGCAAATGTTTCCGATGTGACGCTTGTTCTGATGTGAATGGTTAAATAGAATATGAATGTCGTTCAATCATGAAAACTTTTCACTCATTTTCGTAACTTAGTACGATCAATCAAAAATTTACATGGGAATGTTATGTAAATGGGTAACCTGGATCCCGAGGTCATCACATCCAGGCTCAGGCTCAACTCGATAAGGGCTCGTGAGTCTGGCTCATTAGGCTATTGAGCCAAGCTCGAGCCAGAATTTTGGACTTGATAGCTTAATGAGTCGAGCCATGTTCGGCTCAATAACTCAATAAGGGGCTCGATAAAGAATATATATATATATTATATATAATAAAAAAATAAAAGTAGCCCTTTACAATTTTCCCTCCACTTTGCCAATCCCACGAGTCACGACTCCCAATTCCCAAAGTCTCAATATCACCCATGCATTTGCCCAATTACTCCCTCCCATTTATGATTTTCTTTGCAAGTTTGCCCCCTCTTAGTTCCTCCTCCTCCACATAACAACAAAACCCTAAAACAAAACCTCATGTGTGGTTGTGTCGCCACGCACTCGCACGGCCACCCCCTGCCCTGCGCAGCCGCACTTGCTCCTCTCCTCCAGTCCTCCGTCATCTACACTACGTCGTCAGTGCACCGCACACACTACAGCTAGCCCACCCCTCCTCCCCGCAATCACTAGGTCGTCCCTCCTCTACTGCGTCACCATACCCGTACCTCGACCCCACACTTGCCCCCCTCCTCCGTCAACTAGACTACACCGACGCGCCCGCACTGCCCCTCCTCCCCATGACCACCAAATGTGTTGCCACACCCGCCTTAGGCGCCCCTCCTCCACTACAACGCACTCGCACTGAAGTACAATTGTACAAGGATATGTATGCAATAATTCAATGTAATATAAAATATATACATGACTTATTTTTTCAAAATCTCCATAGGAAAATGGGGTGGAGTTTGTGTACTTGAATTATGGTTTCATTCGTGTAATTAGGATTTTTTAACCAAAAATTAAGCTACAATTTTTGTAATTTTCCTAAATACTTTATTAATGCGAACATATTCTTATGCAATAAGTTAATGTATTGTTCTGCCATCCCCTTGTCGACAGTTTCATTTCATAATATTTGAAAAATTTTATATTCAATGGCTCAAACTTTTCAGTTGACTATTAGAATAACATAGATACGATTTAAAGGAAATGTGACATTTAAATACATCTCATATGTATGTACTCACAGGTAAGAATTGTTGATTTCCGTTACATGTATGATGATCTTAAATATATAAATAAATATTGAAAAAGTGCACTTCTATTTATATATGTCATACAAACTTTATAACGTGGATGGTGTTACGTATTTAAGTTGGCTAATTTTGATAGGCACGAAGTAAATGCACATATCATAATATGTACTTCGAATTGTGATGAAATTTGACTAAAGGGTGGTGGCATGTGCAATACTGAAAAGGCTAAACCAATATTTTGATGCATACTTAATTGTTGTTAATGTTTATTGCATTCTAATGATAGTGATTGTTAGATAAGTTATCTTTACGGTTACACAAGTTTTGGGTTATTTAGTTTTGGTCATGAAAGATGTTTGAGTATAAAGGCTATAATCCAAATTCTTTCAAGTACCACATATCTTGAACCTCGGATCTATCAATTGACATGGATAAAGGAAAAGCAATACAACAATGTCAACCAATTGACCAAAATGCAGGTTATTTTATAAATTTATAAAACTCAACTCTCATTTGTTGCTCTTATAGTATGTATGTGGCCTAATACTTATCAACATTTTTTATGACGTTTTAGAAATGGTGAATAACAAACAATCAGGAAATATGGAGAAACAAGAATCAAATGATCCTCTTATAAAGGATGTCAGTGAAAATCAATCAGTCAGCAATTGTGAGAATGATGTTCCACATGGTTGATGTTACAGTTGAAACACAACAACAACAACAAATCCTTTTCCCACAATTAAGTAAGGTCGGCTAGATGGATTCTTCGCCTCCATTCAGATCTATCTTGGGTCAATCCCGGGCTTATATCCACAAAACTAAGATCCCTTTGTATGGTCTCTTTCCAACACTTCTTGGACCATCCTCGCCCTCTCTTAGCCGGCTCAACATCCCAACACTCGCATCTCCTAACTAATGCGTCAGTTGATCTTCTTTGCAAATGTCTAAACTGTCAACCCCTCAGGATCCGGGTACCCGTTTACGCGCATTTCGCAATAATTCATTCACAGGAGATCGCATTAAGTTCAGAAAAACAGGGAAATTTTTCGCGCGGATAATTTTCCATATGACATTCACAATCATAACCACAAGTTAATATAGACAATTGTCACCAAAATCTTATTTCATTAACTTCCATATAATTTACATGTACAAAGTTTGACAGTACATACAGTATATCCCAAAAATATGACTGAAGAGAAAGAAACATAATACAATATAAATTGAACAAAATTTGGCACAAAATAAACCATACCGTTGGGTATAAAATTTATCCGCGCGAAAAATTTCCCTGTTTTTCTGAACTTAATGCGATCTCCTGTGAATGAATTATTGCGAAATGCGCGTAAACGGGTACCCGGATCCTGAGGGGTTGACAGTTTGGTATCAGAGCAGTGGTACCCTGATACGCACATTCGCAGTATTTTAATTCCGATCGCATTAAGTTCTCGGATAGCGGCAGTCTTCCGACTTGTCGTGAGTCCAAAAACGGAAATATGACATTCAGATTCAATCACCACAGATGTCACTATTTTCGTTAATTTTCATATTATATCCCAAGAAGAGAAAAAGCATATATTATAAGTATCTTCAAATGATACTTCTATGACTAGTTATGGTTCTCATGTAAAGCCATAGCATCCCGACCGACAGGAACAACCTCAGTCTTGGGCCGATCCTTCCATGTTTTATTTGACTCTGGTGCGACGCACTCTTTTCTTAAATTGAGACTACTAGTTTCTTTAGGTAGAGTCGCAGAGACTCTCTCTTCTTCATATCACATTCAAGGGCCAGGTGGCCAGTTGTTTGTCATTTCTCTGATAGTTAGGCACTTGCCCGTACTGATTGGCGGTCACGAAATGATCACAGATTGTCTACTTCCACAGCTTGATGAGTTCGACTTGATTTTGGGCATGAGTTGGCTACCTACTCATCATGCACTAGTTGATTATTTTCGGAAGACAGTTGTTTTCAAGATCCTAGATTTACTCGAGTTTACTTTTGAGGGTACTATACATAACTCCACCATGGAGTACATCTCAGTATTGCGAACTTAGCAACTTGTCGATCAAGGTTGTGATTCATACCTTGTATTTGTTCGGGAGATATATGATCAGGAGCCAATGACACAGGATATCCGAGTAGTATCAGAATACGCAGATGTTTTTCCTGATGAGCTACCAAGACTACCTCCTGAGAGAGAGAGAGATCGAGTTCAAGATCGCATTGTTACCAGATACACAACCAATCTCGATGGCTCCTTACCGTATGGCAATAGCTGAATTGCGGGAGCTGAAGGTGCAATTACATGAGCTACTTGACTTAGGATTCGTAAGGCCAAGCACTTCACCTTGGGGTGCTCCGGTTCTATTTGTCAAGAAGAAGGATGGATCCATGAGGTTATTTATTGACTACAGGCAACTGAACAAGAGAACGGTGAAGAACCGTTATCCTTTGCCGCGTATCGATGATTTGTTTGACCAGCTCCAGGGATCTTCGGTTTTCTCGAAGATCGATCTTCGCTCTGGCTATCATCAGCTGAGGATTCGCGAGTCGGATATTCCGAAGACAGCCTTCAGGACTCGATATGGACACTACGAGTTTGTGGTGATGCCGTTTGGGCTCACCAATGCACCTGCGGCTTTCATGGATATGATGAAACGTATCTTCCGTCCATACTTGGACAAGTTTGTAGTAGTATTCATCGACGATGTGCTCATCTATTCACGGAATGAAGGGGATCATGCTAATAATCTACGGATCGTCTTAGATACATTACGGGAGCACAAGCTATATGCCAAGTTGAGCAAGTGTGAGTTCTGGTTATCCCAGGTCTCGTTTCTCAGGCATATCATTTCTGGGGCAGGTATCGCGGTTGATCATGCAAAGATTGAGGCAGTCATGTCTTGGGAGCAACCCAAGACAGTTACACAGATTCGGAGCTTCCTCGGACTAGCGGGCTATTACAGACGCTTTGTCAAAGGATTTTCCCGCATCGTTCGTCCTCTGACACGACTGACGCAGAAGGGAGTTCCATTCATTTGGGACGATTCATGTGAGCAGGCCTTCCAGACACTGAAGGAGAGGTTGACCACAACGCCTATTCTTGCTCTTCCTTCAGGCACTCAGGACTATGCAGTTTACACAGATGCATCTGGAGAAGGTCTAGGAGCAGTATTGATGCAGAGAGGACAGGTGATTGCTTACGCATCACGGCAGTTGAGACCGCACGAGCGGAACTACCCCACACATGACTTGGAGTTGGCGGCAGTTGTCTTCGCCTTGAAGATCCGGCGTCACTATCTATATGGGGTAAATTTCGAGATTTTCACAGATCACAAGAGCTAAAGTACATCTTTGATCAGAAGGAGCTGAACATGAGGCAGCGCAGATGGCTCAAGCTGCTGAAGGATTATGATTGCACGATATCTTCCTATCCCGGTATGGGAAACGTAGTGGTTGATGCACTTAGCAGGAGAGCGCATACATTTCTACAGCCGTACCTCCTGGATTTTGCAGTTTGTGGGATCGCATCGTCGAAGGTCAGAAGACAGATCCTTGGATCCGAGATAGATACATGCGCGTCGTCAAGGACGAATTTGATGACTTTGTTGTGATGGAGTCTATTTTATGGAAGGCAGGACGGGTAGTTGTACCCAATGATGAGCAGCTTCGCAGAGACATTCTCGATGAGGCACACAGTTCACGGTTATCTATCCATCCATGCAGTACGAAGATGTACCGTGATCTGCGTCGACATTTCTGGTGGGATGGAATGAAGCGCGATGTGGCGCTACATGTTAGCAGATGCATGACCTGTCAGATGGTCAAGGCTGAACACAAGAGACCGCCAGGATTACTACAGTCTCTCCCCATTCCCGAGTGGAAGTGGGAGAGCATTTCTATGAATTTTGTCAAAGGTCTGCCAAAGACACTAGGTGGCCATGATTCCATATGGGTCGTTGTTGATAGGTTGACCAAGTCAGCCCATTTCATACCTGTCAACACGACTTATACTCCGTCTAGGTTGGCCAAGCTCTATGTGCAAAACATTATCAGGCTGCATGGTATACCACGAGAGGTGGTGTCTGACCGGGATTCGAGATTCACATCTCATTATTGGCACCAGTTTATGTCAGCACTACAGACAGAGCTAAGGATGAGTTCTGCATATCATCCGCAGACAGATGGGCAGAGTGAGCGCACCATTCAGACGCTTGAGGACCTACTTCGCGCATGCACTTTGGAGTGGAAAGGGTCCTGGAAGGACCATCTGCCGTTAGTAGAATTCACGTACAACAACAGCTATCACTCCAGTATTGGCATGGCACCATTCGAAGCCCTATACGGGCGGAGATGCCTCACACCTCTCAGTTGGCGGGAGGTAGGTGATCATGCTTTATATTCCGTAGATCTCTTGGAGGAGACTGCGAGAACTGTTGATCTTGTTAGACGGAGGCTTCTGACGGCACAGAGTCGCCAGAAGAGCTATGCAGACCGTCGGAGAAGAGATTTGGAATTTCAGGTATCCAATCTTCTTCTCTTCCTTTATTACAAAATTAACTTAACATCATATTAATGACATTCCTATCATATAGGTTGGAGATTGGGTATTTCTTCGTGTATCTCCCATAAAGGGAGTGCAGAGATTCGGTGTTCGTGGCAAGTTGGCGCCACGATATGTTGGACCGTTCGAGATTCTTGCTCGAGTGGGGAAAGTGGCCTACCGAGTAGCCCTTCCTCCACATCTTTCAGCTATTCATGATGTTTTCCACATATCCAATTTGAGGAAGTATGTCCATGACCCTCGCCACATTATCAGTTACGAGAATCTCGATGTAGAGCCGGATCTGACTTATGAGGAGAAGCCTGTCCAGATACTTGACCGTGCCGTGAAGAAGCTTCGCAGCAAAGAGATTTCATTAGTCAAGGTGTTGTAGCGTCGAAGAGGCGATGTAAAAATCAAAACAAGCTTTTGTAATTAGATACATGATAAATATATGACATGTTTTCTCTTTGAGGTTTTTATGGGTTTAAAACCCTTTGAGGTTTTTATGGCCACATGGAACCTAAATAAAACACCTAATGACCTTGACTCGAGTCTCGAGGACGAGACTCCCTTTGAGGTTTTTATATTTGTAACATCCGAAATTCGCCAAACCCGAAACCGACCCAATTAGCATCCGATTAATCCAATAAAGTTGTTTGTCAATGTCAAACAACCGAAATCGATCAATTGATCGTAAATAAAAATTCGATCGGGCAAAATTGACCAAAAATCGGTCGCATCGTAATGCGTGCCGCGAAAAGCCGCGACGCAAATTCAGAAACTGCAAAACGAACTGAGACCGCCTAAAAATCCGGTTCGACGATACAAGACCAACGGAATCGACCGTTCGTCAATCGGAGGTCATTTGGTATTTTTTTTAAATCACAAAATTTAATCTTAAACAAAAACCGTATCCGAAAATTTCGGGTATTCAAAACTCGATCAAAACTATATCAATATTATACTCATAGTGATCGTTGTCCAGAAACGATCAAATCAAGATATTTAGTGTCAAAATCTGAGGCCCAGGGCACACGTACGATCGATTTTTAGAAGATATAACAAAGAGACTTTTCGGTATAAAGTATATATATATAATAATAACTCACAGACACAGACACAGATGCTACGGTAAAAAAAAGGAATTTACTTCTGCAATGGCGGCAAATGGAAAACAGCAATCCACTGGGATTTATTACTTCTTGACAACACACACCCCTTCACTCCACCTGTCGTAGCATAGATGCTCCCTTCTCCTTATTTATAACCCAAATACCCTTCCATTCTATTCCCAAAACAATTCTCCAGGTTGCCCACGAAGGAGCAAAGCTCTCAAATCCTTCCCCACTTTCCAGACGTAGCTACGAATCTCCAAACCACTGTTGATTTCAGATCTACTGCATGCAATCACCAGCTGTTACATAGCTTTGATCCAAGCTAAGAGATTTTATCGTCAAAGATTAAGACTCCTAAGGTACAATCCCACTCCCCCTTCTTGCTGTCATGCGTGGATTATTTCCATAAGTTGTTTTCTTCTCCCCCTCTTATCCATACACAAATATCACACAAATAAGTATGGGTGTTCTTCCAGTGGATAAAATGCAAAAGAATGAGAACGAGTGGATTCTGGAATCACTTTGAAAACCTTTATATATTTTATTTGAATCAGTTCCTAAGTTAGATCTTCCCAGATCTTTTAGATAAATTTCTCACAAGAAATTACGAGTAATTATGACCTTCCCAATTCATGTCATCGTTATATCTTTAGAGTTTGTAGAAGCATTTCCCTTTCGTTTTTTTTTCTTATTCTGTTGTTATCAATTCTTATAAACAAAATTCATATTCAGTATAGATCGTTCTTTTGAATTGGGGGTGAGTTTTTCCTTCTATTGACAACAATTCGTAAGTCAAATGTAGGAATATTGATGCATACATTTGTTTTTTTTTACTCCTGTCAACAGTAAAACACAACCTCTAACTCCTTTTACGCCATACAAGGGTTTAATTATATTCCCATTACAAACAATTGAAAAAAAAAATCCAGGATTCACATTCTGACCGGTTGAGTATATTTTCACACACACACACACACACACACACACACACACATATATATATATATATATATATATATATATTTAGTTTGGAAGATGTATGATCAGGAGGACAGCATCTCTAAAGGAGGGAGCACACCATAAAACTTCTTATTATGGTTGTGTCACATTGTACTATATGCCGATTATGCAACAGTCTTGTGGTTATTTCCATTTACTTTAGGGTTCCAAAAGTTCTTTTCTGGAAGGAACGCATACATAAGAAGAGTCTCAAGGTCTGTTAGGATCATTACCTTTGGATTATTCTGAATCTTGGTCTGCTAAATAATCTTCTTCAGAGATTCTAATTATAGTTGATTATTGGTAAAACTTCAGTAATTACCTATCAACTATTGTATACAAGTTAAGGTCATGGTTGTTGTGACTCAGTAACAAATCTTCTCGGTTTTGGATTTACACTTGTCTCGACGATGTTTTAGTATGTATAAGATTAAGTGGGCGAAAATGACTCTTAGTGCTATAGACTAATCTTTTGAATCAACAATCACTCATTGAAATGTTGGGTCTTGGTCCTGGATCTTTCAATTATAGTACATACATACCCTGGATTCATGGATCTTTCAACTATAGTATATTTATGTCTTGGATACCTAAATCTTCCAATTACATACAGTACATACAAACCTTGGATCAAAGACTTGGTCAATAGATCAATCAGTGGGTGTATTTTTTTTAGCATAATAATAAATGTAGACACTTGGATCCCCAAGCAATTCCACCTGGCTATGTTAAATCCCCTTCTCATCTCCTATATAAACACCTTAAAACCTTTTTGTTTTCCTATGTCCTTCCCCGTCTCCCCAATTTCAGCCGTAACTCTTCTTTCCCTATTTAACACTTACCAACGAAGAAGACTTTCTTCTTCTTTCCTAATTCCAAAAATCCCTTTTCCAAAAATCTCAATCAAGAGCCCTTCCCACTGTCCTCAAATCACTTCCTAAAAGCTCCATCGAAGGCTCTAATACAGTCTTTGTCCTTTCAATTGTTGTTGGATAGCAATTGAAGTCCAGATTCCAGCCCTAATCCAAGAACCTGGAGCTCCCCGTCGTCCTCTTGAAGGGCATCAAGATTTGCTACCTACTGCTGCTGTTCGCAGCAGCCAATTGCAGTCTTTTTCCCCTACCAAGGCGTACAGATGTGATTTCTATTATAAAGATCAAAGGTACAACCTCAAGCCTTCTATTTGCTGCCTTGCATGTACAATTCCATTTTTTTTCTTCCCTTTACTGCCTAGCATACACCATTTCCAGCCCAAAAGCATGTACAATCTTTCTAAATTGACCTTAAATTACGAGACGATTACAGTTCTCTAGTCTCTTCTATGCTCATGGTCATAAAAAAAAACAGGACTTCATAAATTTCTGCTCCTGTTAATATTTTCCATTAATCATGCAGGATTTCATACATCTCTGTTATGCTCATACCTGATTTGTTAATTACCAGTTTTTCTTCATTTAAGTCATATTAAGTAATGGATTAGCCTTCCACCGAGTAGGTACTATATGTGTTATCCTAATAATCCTTGATAATGAAATCCATATTATCTTAGTTATGGGTTCTCAGAAATCTCGGTAATATCTATTGGAAATTTCTGGACAAGAATGTGTAGGTTGTTAAAAAAAATAGTTATATGTTGTAAAAAGAGCATGCATACTAACATAAAGGTGGTCGTAGGTAGATATCAAATATAGTCATAATAAAAGCGATAAACAAAGAAACCGTCAATATAATCGTGAAGAATAAACATCGATGTTTAGAGTATACAGGACCTAATAATCATCTTATATCAACTTAGAATTTTATGGATTGAATTTTATTAGTTGATTCCATTAACATCCCATTTGAATCCTACAAAGATTTACTGGAATATGTATAGTAAGTCTAATTGAGATAAGATTCAAGTTAAATCCAATAATATAGTATTACTGTATCACGATTTTCAAAGTAGTCTAAATAACTTGCCATTAAATTTGTAGAGACTGACAAAAGGTTTCTGCTAATTCCTCTTGTTCATGCATATCCATCCTAAATGAAGATTTCATCTCTACAACATTCACATATTGCTACTCCTACAGCTTGGAACTGTGGTAGCATTGTATGTGCAATACCATTTTAACTCCAGACCAAAGATGAACTGGATCAGGTGGAATAACTGGTGTCTATTGTTAATAGCTGTACATATGTAGATAAATTTCAATCCCAGTAGATGGATGCTTTGAGTTGTTTTGCACCATTGAACGTAAGAATCGAAGCAATCGGATACTTATAATTATAGCTCCTAGAGCTCACTCGAATTATCTATAATGTTACAATTCGAACAATCCTCCCTTGGTTGATATTGTTTTGTTATATGCATATGGAAATCATCTCAAACTCCATAATTTCAAGCAAATAGAAACTAATTGAATAAATAACATGCATATTATAGATTCTTCATCTGAACTGATTTCTATTAAGATTGAAATGACCAAGAGTTTTAGAATCCATTGTAAGATTGTTAAAGGAATAATCCCTCTTCTGTGCTAAATGCAATAAAGTATAAGTATGAATGAGATAGCATCAATAGTTGGGGGTATTCTAAAAACTTATGATTCAGATAGTTAGTAAATATGAATCAGTGAGATCAATAAAATCATTGGCCAAAAGATCTAGACCAATATAATCAATCACATCATAGATTAAAGAGAGTTCTTTAGTCAAGAGAGCAAAGACAAGATGGTGAATCCATGATGACTTACATTTAATAATGCCGGTCATGGTAACCTTTATACCTGACCGTGCGAGGGCGCGGTGACCCTCAACTGGGCGGGAGATAGGAAGCCCAGTTAGGGCAACGGCCGCCTAGTGCGCGGGTCTAGGATCCCAGTCCCTTCTCGGTTTTTACGTGAGCTCGCAGTGTTTTTACGCCTCATTGGGATCCAGACTTTAGACCAGTTCCGCTGACCCTGTCTTTTAGGATACCCAGGCGGGGGATCCTGGTTTTTCAGTTTTACGTACGAGCTCGGTTGCCCGTTACCGGTCGGGCTGTTTTCCTAGAGCGACTTTTCCGGGAAGTCCCACTCACCCGTCTCAGTGGCGTAGTTTGGGAGTAGACCTATCCCTCTATTGGACCGTCCTTCCAATTAGGGGGCGAGACGGAAGAGCCCTTTTGTTGGCTTCTTCACCGCTTGAGTTTTTCTTTCGCCAACAGACTTGGCGATTCTACATCCAGATCATCCATATCTATATCTACATCATCTAGAGTTACATTGAGACTGTTGTACTGAGGTTTGAAGGGATTGATTCTACATCCAGATCATCCATCTTTGTATCTACATCATCTAGAGTTACAACTGAGACAGTTACACTTGAGGCTTTAAGGGATTACAATTAAATTGAGTAAATGAAAAAGACTCTAATCGAATTCGAAATCTTATTAAGCTAGTGGACGTGTTGGGAACTTAGTTAGGATGCATTATACTACACCGCATGCCTACGGAGGCACCCCAACCCTAAGACTTTCCCCAAGTCTTAGAGTCATAGTGTGAGGTTTTACACGAACCAAGATCGCAGACTATCCACTAGACTTAAGAATTTAATAAATCATTATATCTTCTTATCTCATCTTTCCCATCATCAAAATCCACAAATATGATCTCTAAAGGGGTGTTTGGATAGTGGGTTTAGGTGGGTTAAACTGGTTGCAGGTAACCCATTTTTGGGTTTTGGTGTTTGGATAGAGGGTTAAACTGGGGGTGGGTTAGAAATGGGTTTATTATGATATGATTGTATTGGAGTTTGAAAAAGTGAGTAGTTATTGTGATGTGATTGTATTGAAGTTTGAAAAAGTGAGTAGAAGTGGAGTAGTTTATATTTTTTATATGAGATGATGGTATAATATATTATTTTTTGATAGGATTGATGATGTAAATTTTATTTATTTAATTTTTTAAAAAAGGAATAAAGTGGGGCCCACGTGGAGGGAGAAAATATGGGTTTGGATAGTTAACCCACCCCGGGGGTGGGTTAACCTTGTTGCCGAACGGGGCCTAAGTAATATGAGAATGAAATATACTTACTATGATCAATTAGTTATAAAATAAATATGCTTATGTGGGAAATGTTGGGTTAATGGCTAATCATGAGAGGTACTTACTAGAGATTTGAAAACCTTTTACATTTGCAAGTAGAAATAAATTTTAAATTTGAGTTGCTCATGCCTCTCTACTTGCTTTCTTTTGTAAATAATAAATGCCTGTTATTTTTATATAAACTTATGGGAAGTACCAGCACCCGCTGACGCCTTTTCTTCCTTACACGCATGGCATGCAAGGAGCCTTTAGCACAGTAGTGGGTTAATGATTTCAGGAGATAACTTCTATACCCAACGGTATGGTTTATTTTATGCCAATTTTTGTTCAATTTATATTGTATTATGTTTCTTTCTCTTCAGTCAGATTTTTGGGGTATACTGTATGTACTGTCAGACTTTGTACATGTAAATTATATGGAAGTTAATGAAATAAGATTTTGGTGACAATTGTCTATATTAACTTGGGGTTATGATTGTGAATGTCATGTGGAAAATTAACCGTGCGAAAAATTCCCTGTTTTTCTGTCACTTAATGCGATCTCATGTAAATAAATTATTACGAGATGCGCGTAAACGGGTACTCGGATCCACGGGGGTTCACATAAACCATCTTAAGCGGTTTTCTCGCATCTTATCCTCGATCAGAGCTACACCAACTTTCTTTTTGATTGCATCATTCCGAATCCGATCTTTATGTGTGTGTCCACACATCCATCTTAGCATTTTCATTTCTGCTACATTCATTCTCTGCACATGTCTATGGTTCACATGCCAACATTCAGAACCATAAAGCATAGCAGGTCTCACGGCTTCTTTGTAAAACTTTCCTTTAATTTTTAAAGGAATTTTCTTATCACAGAGAACAGCAGAGGATGCTCTCCACTTTAGCCAGCCTGCATATATTCTATTAGTAGCATCTTCATCAATTTCCCAATCATGTTGCATAATAGATCCCAGATATCTAAAGGAATCTCTCTTCTGAATGTTATCGTCACCAATCTTCACCTCAATTCCTTCACCATTGCTTCCATCAAATATGCACTCCATATATTCCGTCTTAAACCTACTTATACGAAATCCTTTAGCCTCCAACTCATGCCTCCAAACCTCAAACTTCTCATTTACTCCATCTCTAGTCTCGTCAATTAACACAATATCATCAGCAAATAACATACACCAAGGTAACTCATCCTGAATGTGACTTGTCACCTCGTCCATAATCAAAGTAAAAAGAAATGGACTCAAAGCAGAACCTTGATGTAAACTAATGTTGATGTCAAAATATCCAGTCTTCCCAGACGGGTTCCTTACACAAGATAAAGCCCTATCATACGTGTCCTTTATGAGGTTAATGTATAGGATAGGTATTTGTCTCTTCTCCAACACTATCCACAATATCTCTCGTGGGACAGAATCATAAGCCTTCTCCAAATCAATAAAGATCATATGGAGGTTCTTCCTTTTAGCTCTAATGTTGATGTCAAAATATCCAGTCTTCCCAGACGGGTTCCTTACACAAGATAAAGCCCTATCATACGTGTCCTTTATGAGGTTAATGTATAGGATAGGTATTTGTCTCTTCTCCAACACTATCCACAATATCTCTCGTGGGACAGAATCATAAGCCTTCTCCAAATCAATAAAGATCATATGGAGGTTCTTCCTTTTAGCTCTATAAATCTCCATTGTTCTCCTCGACAAATGGATGCCTTCAATCGTTGAGCGACCTGGCATGAATCCAAATTGGTTTTCTTTTACGTTGGAAACCTGCCTCAACCTTCTTTCAATCACACGTTCCCAAATTTTCATAGTGTGACTCATCAGCTTGATATCTCTATAATTTGAACAATTTTGAATGTATCCTTTATTCTTATTAAGAGGCACCACGATACTCCTCCTCCAAGCTTCAGGCATTTTCTTGCTTCGCCAAATAACATTGAATAGATTTGTAAGCCAAGTCAAACTACGCTCACCTAAAACTCTCCATACTTCTACAGAGATGTCATCTATACAACTTTCTCGGGTCTCATAACCTTCAAAGTGTCATCTACTTCCTTTCTTTGTATCCGTCTATAGCTTGCACGATTCAAGTAACTTTCACTACAAGCTAGATCACCCAAAGTGATCTCTCTATTTCCTTCCCCAATGAAAAGTTTATGCAAGTATTGCTCCCATCTAGTCTTTATATCCTTCTGAGTAACAAGCACATGACCTTCCTCGTCCTTAATGCATCTCACTTGAGAAAGGTCTTTGGTCTTTCTTTCTCTTACTTTGGCCAACCTGAATATATTCTTCTGTCCCTCCTTAGAGTCGAGATTTTTATACAAAACTTCATAAGCTTTTGACTTAGCTTCGCGTATGGCCTTCTTTGCTTCCTTCTTCGTTATTTTGTAGTTTGTGACAGTTTCCTCCGTTCTATCCTTAGACATAGCTTTAAAGCAAGCTCTTTTTATTTTTAACTTCTCTGGCACCCCTTCACTCCACCACTAAGCCTCTTTTTTTTTTTTGACGCTCCACTAAGCCTCTTTTTGACCTGAAGCTCCTCCCTTTGACTCGCCTAGCATTTCTTTAGCTACCTTTCGGATATAATATGCTACTGCCTCCCACATCTCGTTTGCACTACTACTACAATCCCAAGATAAGTCTTCTAAAACCTTCTCCTTAAAGCTCGCTTGCTTCAGTGGAAGATTCCACCATCTAGTTCTAGTTATCTTAGAAGCCCTCCTTTTCTGCATCATCTAGTTCTAGTTACAGTTGAAACAAAAAGAAGAAAAAAGGATCTGAAGTTTGGAGTGAAAAAGGTAGAGACCATAGAAAATGGAATTCTCAAATCCAAATGTATTCATTGTGGTAAAATATTTTTATGTTACTAAAGGATGTCCTACCAACATTATTGGTAGACACGAAGTATAAATGTCGCATCAAGTTATGAAAAAAGGGACAAAAACTCTTGCAATTTGGGGAAAATACAGCCAGAGAATCATCCCTAACTGTTCAAAATTTTGACCAAATACATTTTAGAAGATCATAGGTACAAAATTACCATTTTCTATTGTGGAAAGGCATAGTTTCAGAAGGCTTGTGTCTTACGTATGCCCTCAATATCTGTTATATTCTCGTCAAACTGCTAAGTTGAATGCTATAAATGATTATAAAGAGCAAAAGATTGGCATAAAAAAAATTCTCCACCACTAATAGCAAACTGTTGACGCATAGGATATTTTGTATCTCTTTGTTATTTTATTTTCTTGTTAGTCTCCTTATGTAATTTACCCATAGGCTACTCTCCTATATAAGAGAGCCTAGGGCTGTGGAATAGAATAACTCATTCACGTTTTCCAACATGGTATCAGAGCGACGGTCCTAGACCGGAGTTCTCGAAACCCTAACCCTAACCCGCCCCACCCGCCGGCCTCTCCTCTCTCTTCTCTCGGCGCCGTTCTCCTCACCGAGCTTCGATCGCCGATCTGCGGCGCTCCTCTCTGCGGCCCTCTTCAGCGACTATCGCTGTGCATTCGCGCAGCACATCTTGCGCTGATCGCGCAGCGCTGATCGTACAGCGATGATCGCCCTCCAGCGCCGATCGCCCCTCTGTGCTGATCGCGAGTGGAGACACTTCAGCGACGATCTCCTCCATCGCATGAGCGTTTAGCGAACCCATATCCAGTTTGCGCGCAGATCCTGATCATTTGCGTGCATCCCTGAACGAGCACCTTGCGCGCAGTGTGCACCTGCTTCCAGCCTTGATCGCACGTGCTTTCAGCACGTGCCTTGCGTACTCCACGCCCTAAAAACCCTAGGGCACAGATCTTGATACATATGGGGTTGGTTGCTTGACGTCTACACATGCAACTGATCCCGTCTATATCACTGTAGACAAAGATTGTTGTCTCTCGGTCACTCCAGTCTTCCATCTCCAGTATGTCAGAAAGCAAGGCTGATACCCCATCTATGGGCGCATTTCGTGGTCCAGCGCCCATCGTCAAGATGGATGGTACAAACTATGAACTGTGGGCAATGCAGTTCATGAGTATGATGAAGTCCACGGGCAAGAAGCATATTCTCACAGAGCCCGAGCCTGCAGAGAAGACTGGAGTTCATGCCTCATGGGAGGCCGATGACGCATATGCCAAGGTGTGGCTGTCTGGTACATTGGCTATTGAAATCGCCAATGACATTCTACATCAACCCACAGCCAAAGACATGTGGGATATCCTGGCAGCAACATATTCTCAGGCGAAGAATGAGACAAAGATTCTGCAACTACAACATGATATATTCACGATAAAGCAGAATGGTCGCCCGTTGCATTCTCTCTACACATCTTTGAGAGGAATGTTTGAGAAGCTTCATAGCTTCATGCCTCTTACCGCCACGCCAGAGCAGCAAAAGACATACAGGAACGCAACGATGGTGGGTGTGTTTCTTGCTGCACTCGACCCAGAGTATGAGGCTGCACGTTCACAGATTCTGGCGGACTCAACAATTCCTCCCATGGAGGAGGCTTTTCATAGGTTGAGTAGGATCACTGTACCTTCTGCAGCCACTAGTCAGAATCCCTCAGCCATGGCAGCCAACAGGGGCCGTGGCTCCCATTACCAGGGCCGTGGACGTATACCCCGTGGAAGGGGTGGCCGCACGAGGCCAACATGCTCATATTGTCACAGAGTCGGCCATACTGAGGACACATGCTACTCAAAGCATGGATTTCCTGCATCTGCACGAGCCGCTGAGCAGATAGAGCCCCCGTCTGCATCTACACTGGATCAACGATTTGATGATCTGGTTGCTCGTCTCAGGGGCATTATCCCACCATCCGGCCCAGCACCGTCGACAGAGAGTCATACTGATATTGCTGCTTCTGCTTCTGCGTCTGCCTCTACGAGTACTTCAGGTAGTACCCTTGCACTTCATAGTAGTAGATCAGATACATTGCCATGGATCATGGACTCGGGCACTACACATCACCTATGTGGCGACCAGAGTCTACTTTCAGGATACACTCAGATCCCTCCAGGACGGACAGTAGTGATTGCCAATGGCACACATTCCCCCATTACGGGTCAGGGGGAGATTAGATTGACATCCTCTATGCAGCTCAAGAATGTTTTACATGCACCGCACTTTTCTATGAATCTTTTGTCAATCAGTCAGATTACGAAGGATCTCCAATGTCGAGCTATTTTTGATCCATCTTCTTTGATTTTTCAGGACATCCGTACGGGCAACGTGATTGGTCATGGCTATGAGCAAGGAGGCCTCTATCGTCTGAACCAGACCCCATTTGCCGGAATCACATCTCCTCCTGCTGGACAAGTATCTTCCCTCCTGTGGCATCTGCGTCTTGCTCATCTACCGCTTCAGAAGTTGCGTCTTGTCTTACCTTATAGTTTTTCTCACACACCTATCCAGTGTGAGGCGTGTCAGTTGGGAAAACATCACAGGTCATCGTTTCCCAGTAGTCAAGGTCGGAGTAGTAACTCCAAATTTGAGTTGTTTCATGTTGATGTCTGGGGTCCAAGTCGTGTTCCCGATCATCAGGGACACAGGTATTATATTGTTTTTGTGGATGATTTCTCTAGAGCATCATGGGTATTTTTAATGAAAAATAAGTCTGAAGCTGGGAATATTATTATTCAATTTCTAAATGAGATTCAGAATGTTTTTTCCACAACTGTCAAAATTTTGAGAAGTGACAATGCCTTAGAATTGTGCACCAATAATCTAGCCAGCTACTACTCTTCCAAAGGAATTGTTCACCAAACATCCTGTGCCCATACGTCTCAACAAAATGGAGTTGCAGAAAGAAAACACCGTCACCTCCTTGATGTCACAAGGTCTCTTCTCATTCAGAGTCATGTTCCGTATTCCTACTGGGGTGACGCCGTTCTTACTGCATGTTATCTTATAAATCGTATGCCCTCGTCCGTCTTGAATGAACAGGTTCCCTTCTCACTTATTTATCCAGACAAGGATCTGTTCACTCTTACCCCTCGTGTGTTTGGGTCAGTCGCATTTGTCCATCAGTTGTTGCCCGGTTCCGACAAGCTCTCTCCCAGGGCTGTCAAGTGTGTCTTTGTGGGGTACTCCAGAACTCAAAAGGGGTACAAGTGTTTTGACCCTCTGCGTCGGCGGTATATGATCAGTGCAGGTGTTACATTCTTTGAATCCATCATGTATTTCTCAGACTCTGGTAACATACAGCCACCATCTATATCCCCTGATACTGTGTTCATGGCACCACCAACATCACAACTGCCACCAACATCTCAACCATCACCACCACCACCACCGCCACCATCAATAGTACCTCCATTACCATTCCATTACACCCGGAGGCTGAATCAAGCTCATGGTCCTGACCAGTCAACTAGCTCGCCTATGGTATGTAATGAGAATATTAATGTTGATGGATCTGACGACATTTCTCAGCAGGGTACATTACAGGAGCATGGTGATACCACAGCGGACCTAAATGTACCAATCGCTCTACGCAAGTCGAAGAGAAGCTGTGTCCAGTATCCAGTATCAGCAGTGGTGTCGTTTGAGAGGCTATCTGGACCATTCAGGACGTTTGCATTGACACTTTCAGCTACAGCCATTCCACGGAACCATCACGATGCTATGCAGGATGCTCGATGGCGACTAGCAATGGAAGAAGAGATGGAGGCACTTCAGTCTAGAGGAACCTGGAGTTTGGTTCCTATACCTCCCGATGTTAGCCCGGTGAGTTGCAAATGGGTGTTTACAGTTAAGCACAATGCAGATGGTTCCATTGACAGGTACAAGGCACGCCTTGTTGCTCGGGGCTTCACGCAGACATATGGGGTAGATTACCTAGACACCTTCTCCCCTGTGGCGCGTCATTCCACTTTACGGATTCTGCTGTCTGTTGTGGTTGCTAAAGACTGGCCACTCTATCAACTGGACGTAAAGAATGCATTTTTGTATGGAGACTTGCAGGAGGAAGTCTATATGCAACAGCCACCTGGTTTTGCTGTTGAGGGGGAGTGTTCCAAGGTTTGCAGATTGCATAAGGCCATTTATGGGCTTAAGCAGAGTCCCAGAGCATGGTTTCAGAAGCTTTCAGACCTCTTTGAGAAACAAGGATATAAACGTTCCAATGCTGATCATTCCTTGTTCGTGCAGAAGACGGCGAGAGGTATCATAGTAATCATGGTTTATGTTGATGATATCTTGATTACAGGTGATGATGACCGAGGCATTAAGCAAGCAAAGGAAAGGCTGGGGACTGAATTTGTCACCAAGGACTTGGGAGTCCTTAGATACTTCCTGGGGCTGGAATTTGCAAGAAATCCATACGGATTAGTCATGACACAGAGGAAGTATGTCACAGATCTGCTGAGTGAGACAGGTATGCTAGGGTGTCGACCTGCTACGACACCAATGGACCCTAGCATGAAGCTGTATGATGATGACACAGAAGAGGTGGATCAGACAAGGTACAGAGAACTGGTAGGCAAATTACTGTATGTTACTATCACTAGACCTGACATACAGTTTGCAGTGAGTCGTGTGAGCCAGTTCATGGAGCAACCACGCCAGGTCCATATGGATGCCATACACATGATTCTGAGATATCTAAAATCATCTCCAGGTGCAGGCTTGCTATTTAAGAAAGGAAAGGAGATTTCTGTTACAGGATGTGCGGATGCAGACTATGCAGGATGCCCCAAGGACAGGAAGTCAACATCAGGGTTTGTAGTCTACGTTGGAGATGCTCTAGTTTCGTGGAAGAGCAAGAAGCAGACAGTAGTAGCTAGATCCAGTGCTGAATCAGAATATAGGGCTATGGCCCAGGCGAGCACAGAGATGATGTGGGTAAAATCCTTACTTGCAGACCTATTTATTGATATACCTCTTCCTATGATGTTGGAATGTGACAATCAGGCAGCCTTGTTCATAGCAAATAACCCAGCTTTTCATGAGAGGACCAAGCATATTGAGGTCGATTGTCACTACATACGTGACATGATTCAGAAGGGGTTCATTGCTACATCTCACGTCTCATCAGAGAATCAGACTGCTGATATTTTCACCAAGGCATTATCTAAAGGCCCATTCCAGAAGTGTGCGTCCAAGCTGAGCATGATTGATATCTATGCTCCATCTTGAGGGGGAGTGTTGACGCATAGGATATTTTGTATCTCTTTGTTATTTTATTTTCTTGTTAGTCTCCTTATGTAATTTACCCATAGGCTACTCTCCTATATAAGAGAGCCTAGGGCTGTGGAATAGAATAACTCATTCACGTTTTCCAACACAAACTTACATCTGATATGTGGGCATCAAACCAAAACAAGAGTTATCTAGCTTTAACAGCTCATTACATCGATGATTCTTGGAAATTTCAAAAGAATATCATTGCATTTAGAGAAATGCCTCCACTTCACATAGGGGACAGACTGGATAATTTTATACCAAGGTCCTAAATGTCGGTTTCGATCACCATTTCGGTATCGACCAAAACAGAATTTCGGTGGAATTTCGGTGGAATTTCGACCGGAATTTCGGTCACTTTTGTACTAGAACCCCCATATTTCGGTCATTTCGATCGAATTTTGATTTCGACTGGATATCGATATTCGACAGAAATTCGATCGAATTTCGCTGAAAATTGAGGCCGTGTTTTATACATTACATTTTGAAAGAGTGGTCTCTTGAGATGAAGGTTATGTGTATTACTACATTGGACAGTTTTAGTGCAAATAATGTCTTGGTGAAAAAACTAAAATATCTTCTACAGGAGAGTGGTGGTTTGATTTGTAATGGTTTATTATTCCATGCACGATGTGTTGCTCATATCTTGAATTTAGTTGTACAAGATAGATTGAGAAATATCAAACCAGCTCTTGAAAAAATAGAGAGAATGTCAAGTTTCTTAAATATTCACCAGCGAGGCTTCGAAAATTTAGGCACATTGTTGATGATCAGCAGTTATGCACGAAAGTGAAAGGGTTGGTTTTAGATTGTCCTACACGTTGGAATTCAACATAGGAGATGTTGAAATCGACACCTTTATTCAAAAAAGCACTCATTTTGAAAGTTTGGGAGCCTTCTTATACTGATCTGTCAGAGCCGATTGAGTGGATAAATGCAGAAGTCATTTGTGATTTGTTAAAGATCTTTTATAATGAAATACATGTATTTTCTGGTGTTCAGTACCCCACCTCTAATAAATTTTTTTCCACATTAATGTAAATGAAACATTGATGAATGCAGAAGCTGAGCTATTTCTTTTTTCATTATGTTAGATGACATGCGTGAAAAATTCCGTAATTATTAGGGAGATTGTGATGCTCTGAATTTGATGTGTATTGCTTCAATCCTAGATCTATGAGGTAAAACAACGCAGTTAGAATATATTTTTGGTATCTTGTATAAAAATATTTTTTTGGTCTCTTGTATAAGGATATGGACATAGAGTGACAACTTCGTAAGGTTCGTGATGCATGTCATGATGTTTTCAAGTTTTTGAGAAGGCACATATGGATCACAATTTAAAGGATTCCTGTCAAGATCAACCGAAGGAAAAAGAAAAGAGTTTGACTCGTAGTACAAGAGATAAGCATTGCCTATTCCTTTCTTCCCACCTACCTCTTCAGAAGATGAGTCGTATTTTGCCCCAGATTTCTCCGAAGTCGTCCTTCCAATGTGAAGTGTGTCAGTTAGGAAAGCATCATCGGTCTACTTTCTCGAGTCGTCAGAGTCGGAGCAGTGGCTCCTTGTTCGAGTTAGTCCATATTGATATTTGGGGTCCAAGTCGTGTTCCTGACCACCAGGGACACAGATTCTATCTGGTTGCAGTAGATGATTTTTCTCGCTTATCTTGGGTGTTTTTATTGAAGAATAAATCTGAGGCAGGAGATGTGATTCAAATGTTTATCAATGAAGTTAAAAATGTTTTCTCTTCTTCTGTGAAAGTTGTGCGTTCTGACAATGCATTGGAGTTTTGTACTAGAACTCTGTCCTTGTTATTTTCCTCTCGTGGCATAATTCATCAAACTTCATGTGCCTACACGTCACAACAAAATGGTGTTGCAGAGCGAAAACATCGGCATCTATTGGATATTACTAGAACCCTTCTTATTAAGAGTCATGCTCCACGCTCGTTCTGGGGTGATGCGGTTCTCACAGCTTGCTATTTAGTCAATCGCATGCCCTCGTTTGTCCTAGGGGAGAAATCTCCTCTCTCTGTAGCCTTTGCTGAGAAGGAGTTGTTCTCACTTCCACCCCGTGTATTTGGCTGCGTTGGTTTTGTCCATCAGTTGGGACCAGGTCTTGATAAGCTTTCTCCCAGGGCTATCAAATGTGTGTTTGTAGGTTACTCCAGGACAGAGAAGGGTTATCGTTGCTTCGATCCGCTACGTCGAAAATATTTTGTTAGTGCAGATGTCACATTTTTTGAATCTGTGATGTTTTTCTCTCATACAGGTGACAGTCTGACTACTTCTCATTATGATACTAAGGTATTCATGCCACCACCTCCCGTGAGTCAGTTACCACCTTCACCTCCACCTTTACCACCTCCAGTAACTGTTGTTCCCCCGTTACCAAAGCATTATACTCGTCGGTCCTCCTTTGCTCAAGGTCATGGCCCGTCATCCAGCAGCCCTCAGGTTTGTTCTGATAACTTGATTTCTAACGATGAGTCTGAAGAACTATTGATACATGGAACACAGCAGGATACATATGATGGAGATTTGGACGTGCCTATAGCTATTAGAAAGCAGAGGCGCACGTGTGCGTCCTATCCCATTGCTTCCCAGGTCTCCTTTCATCGTCTTACAGAAGAGTTCCTGAGATTTGCAGCAGCTCTATCTGCAGTAGAAATTCCATGCAATTATCAGGAGGCCTGCAAGATAACAAATGGCGGCTTGCTATGGAAGAAGAAATGGACGCATTGCAGTCCCGTGGCACTTGGACACTTGTTCCCCCTCCTTCTGGAGCGTCTATTGTTAGCTGCAAATGGGTCTTTACTGTTAAATATCATGCAGATGGAAGCCTTGATCAGTACAAGGCAAGGCTCGTGGCACGTGGTTTTACTCAGACCTATGGAATTGATTACATGGACACGTTTTCTCCAGTTGCTCGACACTCTATTTTGCGTGTTCTTCTTTCAGTCGATGTGGCACGTGATTGGTCGCTATTCCAGCTAGATGTGAAAAATGCATTTTTGTATGGAGATCTCCAAGAGGAGCTCTATATGCAGCAGCCTCCAGGGTTTGTTGCTGAGGGGGAGTGTGACCAAACCGGAGATGTCAGATATATGGAGAGTCTGATCCAGTAGAATGGAGAGATGCACCGACCTAAGGAGTATGGATCAGACGATGGAGACCATTCTGCTCACGGCCATAGCCAATCACGTTGCCCAAGGGTATGTCCTGAAAAACAAGAGATGATGAGTCAAAAATAGCTCGACAGTTTAAATCCTTTATAATCTGGCTAATGGACAAAAAATTCATAGAAATATCAGGGGCATATAACACATTCTGCTATCTCAAGGAAGGTGTTAAATTAATCTCCCCCTATCCTGTGATCGGGGAATGTGTCCCATTGGCTATCACCACAGTTCGACTTGAAGAAACATGTCTATATGAAGTGAGCTGTTCCTTCTCCCCACAGAGGTGATGTGTCGCTCCAGAGTCCATAATCCAGTTTGTAATCATAGATCCGCCACAAGATGTGAGAACATGAGAGCTACCTGACATACTGGCCGTGGCAGGTGAACTGGCAGAGGCAGAGACGATTACATCTGACTGACCTTCAGGAGTTGTATCAGGAGGAATAATATTCTTCAGTCTGGCAATCAGATCATCGAATCGCTGGTCCAAAGAGGAAGGTGCAGGAGACTCAACTTGCTCAGCTACTCGAGCTGATGCAGGAAAGCCATGCTTTGAGTAGCATGTGTCTTCGAAATGACCAGGTCGACGACAGTAACTGCATAGTTGACGAATCCAACTCCCACGACCCCGAGGGCCACGACCACGAAAGGTAGAGGAGCCACCTCTACCCCTGGAGGCTGCCATCGCTGAAGGTGTCTGGCTGGCAGTCGAGCTAGGGACAATGATTCGACTCAGTCGACGAAAAGCTTCCTCCATTGGAGGAATAGTAGCGTCAGCTAGAATCTGAGATCGGGCAGCATCGTACTCTGTATTCCTGTACGTCTTCTGTTGTTCTGGAGTGGTTGTCAGTGGCATGAAGCTATGGAGCTTCTCAAACATCCCTTGTAGGGATGTGTACAATGAGTGAAGAGGGCGCCCATTCTGCTTGATTCTAAAAATATCATGTTGCAGCTGAAGTATCTTGATCTCATTCCGCGCCTGTGAATATATCGCCGCTAGAATATCCCACATGGCCTTGGTCGTGGTCTGATGTAGTACATCATTGGCAATTTCTATCGTCAACGTCCCAGATAGCCAAACTTTGGCATACGCATCATCTGCCTCCCACGAGGCATGCATCCCAATCTTCTCCATTGGCTCCTCTTCGGTAAGGATATGTTTCTTACCATTCGACTTCATCAGGCTCATGAACTGCATGGTCCAGAGTTCATAATTTGTCCCGTCCATTTTCACAATAGGCGCTGGACCTCTTAATGCGCTAGTGGCGGGTACATCAACCTTGTTCTCAGACATATTGCCGAAAGAAGACTGTTGCGGGTGCGAGATATCAACGTTTGTGTATCTACACAAACATATATGGGTTTGGGTGCACGTGTAGACTCATGCACGCCAACCCATCAACCACTAATCGGAACCGAGACGGTACACGAGCGTGGGACGACGCCCTATGCACGCGGTGCGCGCAAGTCGAATGCGTTGTTCACGTAGACCGAGCGCGTTGTGCGCGCTAGGGCGTGCGCGCGGTACGCGCAAGGGCAGGCATTGTGCGCGTGGAAGGTTGTGCCCTTGCGGGAGAGAAGACGACGCCGGAGAGATGCAGCGCCAGAGAGAAGGCGGCGACGGCGTGAGGAGAGGGTTGGAGGTGGGGTTAGGGTTTCTTGGGAATCGAGAGCTCCGGTATAGAACCGCCGCTCTGATACCATGTTGGGAGAAAAAGAATGCATGTTATTTCTGAGAATCCTAGGCTCTCTTATATAGTAGAGAGGCCTATGGGTAAATTACATAAAGTGGAAAAAAGAAAAAGATAATAAAAAAGAGATACATATGGAATATGAAAATACAAATATCTTCACACCCTCAATAAGAATCAAGGCCTTAAATGTTGGTTTCGATCACCATTTCGGTATCATCCAAAACAGAATTTCGGTGGAATTTCGGTGGAATTTCGACCGGAATTTCGATCATTTCGATCATTTTTCCCCATATTTCGGTCATTTTGGTCGAATTTCGATTTCGACTGGATATCGATATTCGACAGAAATTCGACCGAATTTCGCTGAAATTTGAGGCCATGATAAGAATCAAGGTGCACGAGAAGCTAAAATGCCAGAACTTGACATTTACTTAAAGAATGCGAGGATAGTGATACATTTAATATCTTAAATTGGTGGGAGGTAAATTTTGGAAAATATCTCATTCTTTCAAAAATGGCAAAGGACATACTTGTGGTTCCAATAACTACAGTTGCTTCGAAATCCACACTTAATACTGGAGGTCGTGTTATTTCTGATAATAGGAGCTCTTTATGTCGTCATAACTGAAATTTTGCTTTCTTGCGGAGATTACTTGAAACAAGAATTAATATGGATACATTTTAGTGATATGTTAACAATGTTTTCTTTTCTTACAATGTAACATGTTGATATATTCTTGCATATATATATATATCATACTTACTACTTTGATTTTTTGTTGATAGGCCGATGCTATTGAAGAGGAAAACATAATTGAAGGTGTTTCCACAATAGCTGTTGACTAGCCATTGGAATGTAATAATGGAATGTATCAATGTATCATGTATGCTTTGTTATGTCATTTACATATAGCTTAATAATGTTCTTTCCATAAATTATTATTTTGATGTAGATAGAGATTCAAATCTTGGAAGGGTCCCCTAGAGAATTTCATTTTGGAAGAGTTCAACAACTACAACAAGACATATCAACTATTTTGGGAGACTATCACTTTAATTGGATGTTGAGGCAATATAATGAACCCAATACTTCCATTTTGTTCTCATAATTTCTATTTGTGAAACTATAATGATGTTTATTTTTATTTGTATTAGTTTTGCAACATATTGAATGGTGGACTATGTATGTGTCTATGTGGTTTATGGAATGGAAAAGTAATTTGTGGAATAATAATGTTGGGTGGATTGTGTTAAAGACTTGGATTTCCTACACTTATTGTTTTTTTCTAGGTTATAATTAGAAAATTAGTAATTTTTTCCCTTTTTTATAAGAAAATAGAATTTTACAATATATATTACGGTTAAGCTTTTGTATACAACTTGGATAGTGGTTTGCTAGTAAGGAACACATAATTCATAGAAGAGATTGTGGGTTCAAGCCTATGCAAAACAATTTTCTACTAAAAGGTACTCATTTTCCTTAACGAGCCTAACTTGGGCTCGAGCCCAGACCGGGCTCGATAAGGATCTCGGGCTCGATAAGGGACTTAGCTCGAGCCTTATCAAGCTCGAGTTGGCTCGATAAGAGGCTCACGCTCATCGATCTCGAGCCCAAGCCAGCTCAGTTGGGCTCGAATGAGCCTAAGCTCGAGTCCGAGCCCTGCTGGGCTCATCGAGCCCGAACCCGAGCCAGGGACTGGCTCAGCTCGTTGGGCTCGATAGCCAGTCCTAGGTGTAGGTAGTTCACATCTTCACAGACATGTCTCCGCCAAGGTAGGTAATATTGGTATCGATATCGGTATCGACTACTTGTCGATATGATATATCGTCAATATATCAGCAATAAATCGACGCCATATCGCCCAAATCAGCTCGATTTTGTTAAGGAAATGACCTTAGAAGAGCAAATATCGATCATACTTCAGTCACCTATTGACGTCGATATATCGCATTAAGGCTTACCCCGATCTCTGCCTCTTATAAAATAGAACACATTTTTCTCGAGGCATGTGGGGAAAAAGACCGTAAGGGATGGTTTCGTGCGGACTCAGCGGGGGGGGTCCGTCAGGGATGTCCGCTTGCTCCTATGCTCTTTGTTATGGTGACGGATTGTCTAGCAGTCTTGTTCAGGCGTGCGGTGGAGGCCGATTAGTGGGAGGGCTTCTGGTTGGGGAGTCTATCTATCCCGTTGCTACAATATGCAGACGACACGATTCTTTTCCTTGGTGGTTCGGAGGAACTAAACAGAAATGTGACGAGCCTCGTTGGTCGTGATATCTTTGGCAACCTCTCTGATCTTGAGATTAACAGACAAAAGTCGGTGGTCATGAGCTTCAGAATGGATGAAGATGAACGTAACAGACTCACGGACTTGGTGGGGTGCCTGTTTGGGGAACTCCCTATTTACTACCTTGGTCTATCGCTGATGGATGGTAAACTAAGGAAGTCGGACTGGGACTGCGTGGTGCACAGAATGAAAGAGAGGTTAGATGGGTGGAAAGTGATCATAATATCTAGGGGAGGGAAGTTGACCCTCCCGAAGCATGTTCTCGCATCCATCCCCATTTTTACTCAACTCGGCCAATGCTGGTTGGGGTCAGGAAAAAGGTGGAGTCTCTGATGAAGACTTTATTATGATTGGACGGTAGACAACAGAGATCCGGGTTGCATCTCGTTAGCTAGGAGGAGGTTATGAAAGGGCTTTGCGATGGTGGCCTTGGAGTCCGTGATGTTGAACTCATGAACAAAGCCTTGCTTACCAAGTGGGTGATTCAGATTTGGGGTTCCTCGATCTCAATAGTTGCCAGATTACTGAGAAGTATTTATGGAGTCAACGGGGAATTGTTAGCCAATAGAAAAAGATTAGAGTCGCCACTCTAGGCCGGAACCCACGTCATATTGCCGACTATATCACCTAAGTTGTGGCCGAGGGTGGGGAATGGCCAGAATTTCATATTCTGGAGAGATGATTGGACGGGAGAGGGCACGCTTGGGAGGAGGTTCCCTTGATTGATGGCTATAGCAGCATCGAAAGATGCCCTTCTTGCTCGGGTGGTGGATCACGGGTCGTGGGCACCGTTGTTCGTCTCGTACCTTTCGGATCAACGCATGGAAGACTTCATGAGGATGATGGCAGAGGTGCCTCCGTTGGGGATACTGTCTCAGCAGGTGGATCATTTTGAATGGGAAGGGGGGAGGTTTTCTGTAAATAAAGCATACGAGGCCATGAGGGGGTCGGCAGTGGTGCAGGAGCGGGACTTGGACCTGTGTCAGGACATGAAGGTCATTTGGGCGGTTGTGATCCCCCGCAGAGTGAAGATCTTCCTATGGTGTCTGAGAAGAAATCGCTTATGCGATAAAGCTAGGAGGGGAAAATTGTTTGGCTTGGAGGACACGCGATGCGACAGGTGTGAGGGTCCGATTGAAGATGTGGATCACATGTTTTTCGATTGCGCGTCTTCGTAGCAGGTTTGGAGGGAGTCGGGGATCGCTTGGGTAGAGGCCAGCGGGTTAGAGCCGTTTTGGAGGTCGGTTCGCATTGTTGGCATGGGATCGTCGAATGATTGTTCCAAGTCGTTTGTTGTGCTTTAGGCCATATGGGTTGGGCGGAATGGCTTGATTTTCAAGAACCATAGGTTCTATTCAGAGAATGTAGTATCACATTGTAATGCCCTTTACAACTTTTGGGCTTCACAGTAATGTATCATATCTTTTTATAAATGAATTTCGGCTATGGTTACTCCTGTCTCGGAAGCGCACCCTCTAACTCATCAAAAAAATGTAGGGAAAAGGTGATACCATTGATCACATTTACTCTTTTTGCCAATGATACATTAACCATGTTTACTTTTAGGCAACAATTATTTTAAGAAGCTTATATAATAAACAATCTTATATAATAAACAATCACATGGTTAGAGTGCCGCCAATGAAAACTATACCCAAAAAATTTGTTGAAACTTGGAAAAAAACAGTTATATATCGCCTGCATATCTTGTCTTCATACTAATATACAATTTAGTGATAACAAAAAAAACCAAAATTATTACGAACTTACTTCAACTCTTGGTTCGGCCAACCTTTGAAGTACTCATAGGTGTCCCTTGACCAGGGTTCCCAATACATTATTCCAAGAATCCATGACTCAACACCACCATAATATGTAAGCTTCCACATTGATTCTGTGAATTTGGCAATCTTGGTGCGTCTAGCATCTTCAATCTTTAGTGGATTTACACCGTTACACAAGACCCTTGTCGCCAATCTCTGTGAGGCCATGCGTAAAAAGAAGAGGATTCAAAGAACAGAAAAGGGGGGAAACCAAAGGGCAATACAAAAAAAATTGTTTCATTGTGGGAGCTATAAAAAAATTGTTCTACCTAGTTCAAAGTATGTGTATCTAACTTAAGGTAGATGAGGCAACCATGCATGGAAACTGAGTGTACTTTAGCAAAAGAAACAACAGGTTTGCAATGCCAATAGTGCTGACTTTTTTTGTTAGGACTTCACCAACACCTGTTATTCTTTTGTTGAACATAGACGAACAGCCACACTGTGGCCCCCATCTGCTTGTTGTCAGGAATTCACCAACACATGTTATTCTTTTGTTGAACATAGACGAACAGACACAGTGTGGCCATCGTAGAACCTCGATAATATGTGAAATGCAGATGACGGAATTGGCATTATAAATTTTATATCTTCTAAAATCATGATACTAGAAATCATCAGTTTCAGTTGCAGAAAATAGTCTCATTCACTACATATAAACAAAAAGTAGAAGTACCACTACCAATGGAATGGAAGAGGGAATCCCTACCAGCACCTACCTATGCTCACACATGTAAAAGTAATATTTTCCACTCCATATCATGATTCAAATTATTTGCACAAAAGATGTCAACCTACCTAGAATTTTGTTGTCATACTTTTATCCTCTACTGTATCCAAATAATGGAAATTCACCAATGCAACGCACACTCTGTCGACAATGCAACTACCTAGTTTCCATCATGGCATCAAATATCGCTGAAATTCAGTCAAAATTTGGTTTCGATGTCATCAAAATAAAACCGAAATTGTCAGTATGTCAGGCTGTAGGGTCCACAGAAGAAAATGGGACTGAAATGACTGAAATCAGTTTCGTCACCAATACAGTGACCGAAACCTGAGGCCTTGGTTTCCATACTATCTCGAGGAGCTTCCAGACTGAGTTTTGCTCAGAAAATCTCAATTTCAAGAGTCAGAATGATCACAATCAAGGCTCGGTGGTTTGTGGCCCATGTGGAATCAGCAAAATGCAATGGTTCTCCAGCATATGAGATATATTATCGAAAATGTGATACAAAGGACCATAGCATCGTACTCAACCTGCGTATGTTTTGAGGTTTAGTTAAAGATTTATGTACTCTTGTACCGCTTCGGTATGAAAAAAATGTACATGACTATCCACCTCTGTTAGTCATTAGCCCTTCCAAAAGAGAAAACCGGCTACCCATTTGGCATGACCACGTTAACAGCCAATTATCATCAGGTCATCTCAGACGGTGAAATGCTTTAAGCACAAATCTCATACATCCCCAGGCTAATCAAAACCCTGAATCCCTTAAAAAAGCATTCCTGTTGCAGAAGAACCTTTCTTTCAGGATATGACAACAACAGTCCCCTACGTATATAATATACTAATACCACATTACACCAAAAGGTGAAAACCCCACAGATTCGCACCATGTTTCCTCCGAACGAACCAAATCAACACCACCCCCCAACTCATCGCCCATTTCACGAAAGACGTCATCTTTGACGCCTAAAACCACTTTCCAAACACGTCCCACCAGATCCAACCCAACACCACGCCTCCCTCCCCAAGCAAAAAGCAACACATACCTACATGATAGTTTCAGCAATGTGCCAAGTACAGGGCGGGATGACGGCAATTTTTCACCTGGAAAAGGAGGGCGTCCAACAAGAACCGCACGACGCCGAACCCAAGTGCGAAGTAGATGGCCATCAAGAAGTGGCCCGACGAGGGGGCGTCAGCCACGGAGTTCCACAAGGAAAATGGACCCATCAAATCGATCTCTACTCAAGGATTCAATCCCTCCGACACCCAATTTGGCAGAAGGGGAGGAGAGGAGGAGAGATCAAGAGGAGAAGAGCGCAATGGGCTTCAATGTGCGCTCGACGCGGACGAGGGCACGGGGAAATGGAACCATTTGAACGGACGAGCGAGAGAGAGAGCGGGGGAGTGGATGGAGGGAGCTTCTCTTTGCCTTTGCTCGTAATTTCGATGTACGCCTTTGTTTGGGAGGCATTTGTGAACTTTTTAAGCAATGTGGTTTGATAAATTAATGCTATTTACCGTAAATAAGGAAGGAAATGGAGGGGATCATAATAATAATATTTCTAATTTCTAATAAAGATGATGAGTGGAGATCTTTTTGAATGTCTATCGAGGACTAGGGATTTCCTCCTCTTTGAAGCTTTTTTAGTTACCGACTTACCGCTTGCAGTAATCTAGTTTATCCTTTTGCATTCCTTGGTTGGAATTCCATTACAAGTCAATGTGATATCGTATCACATTCTGCATTCCAACACTCTTCAGCCGTCATAACCATCCAAACAGCTACTATTCACAGTAGGTTACTCCAACACAACCCAATTACGAAATAGGAGCGTTGCACTTAAAAGATGGGTTGTATATATGGGTACCACATAATTAATGTCACTCTAGCCCCTATATTTGTTTCTTCTAAAGTAGGACAGAATCTGCACAGATGAGGCACAAACTAAATTGTGCCTGATAACTTGTACGTTGTAGGGGTAGTCGATGTTTTGGCAAGATAGGGTTAGAAGAGGATCCTATTAAAAACAGTCATTGCCTACTTGTTGTCTTGGAGAAATTCTTAAATATCTGACAAGGATCTTGTTAGTTCAAACTCCAGTTCATGTTTACACCTTTTGGTTATGTGGTATATAAGGTTGCAACTTATCCATTGTTGTCATCACAAATATGATATATAAATATCTTGGTGGTTTTATTATTAATAATACTTTTAACAATATTTAGTGATTTGTTTGAGCATATTTGATATAATTGGAACTAACTAAATTTATTAAATATAGCTATATCATATGCAACACATCGTATAAGCTTATTTGTGGAGTATTCCGTCCAACACTAGTATCTAATTTGATTTAGTTCAACTAGCAGTCTCTTTCTCAAGGAAGGCTACCGCTGGGTCTTGTCCCTCTCAACCATGATGACTTTTCGAGGAGCAAATGCTAGGAAAGAATGAGTCAACGCCTCTATCCCATGTCTTCTGCATTCACTTTTTGGCATATGCCTCTGCTTTGACTCGACCTTCCATGATAAATCCGAGCCAACATCGTGGTGACACTGATGACAGCACAAATGAAGATTCGGTTCTGTCAATTGCTCTCATAAAAGGAAAACATTGTGTCCCATGCACCCCAACTCCATGCGTTTGTTCATGGCATGCCTCAGTCCCCGCAGCTATATATCTCGTTTTGCTAGTGCCTTATATGACCAACAACTTATCATATGTACAAGCAGGCTCTTTTTGATCCTAAGTGGGCCAACCTGTGGAGGATGAGATGTCTACTCTTCGAACTCGTGGTACTTGGACATATGGTAACACATTTTTAATATATACCAAACTTTGTATTCATATCTATAATTGATCTTAGGATTAGTTACCAAAAAACATTGTGTAGATTCCAAATTAATGGCATATTTTTCAAATATAGAAGGGCGTGATCTTTTTTTGTCTCAAATACAAGCCTCTGTAAAATTCCACGATCCTTTTATGTCAATGTTAAACATAAATATGGAAGTTCAAGTTAGTTTTTCTTACATCTGAAAAATAAAATTCTTAATTGAGAATTGATTCAAAGTTCATGTCTTTTTTTATAATTTACCTTTGATTTTAAAACAGATAAGGACATGGTATTGGTTATTTTATCTTTGTATTTGTGTAAGTTTGTTTGTACTTTGTGTCTATAATTTCATATCATCGTGAAATCTAATTAATGTTTTATGTTTGAAGTATGGGCCAATATCTACCAATAATCTAATTTCTTAAGATCTTAAATTACAACATCATGTGTTTGCTTAGAAGCTAGATGGACTAACGTAGTTTTAACTTCCTTGTATGTGTATAAGCATCATTATTTCATATTTTAAAGTTGTTTATCAAACCATGGATTATAACATATTTTAGCATTTTTATATGCATTAGTTTTTTTTTGTATTTTGTTTGATGATGGCTTTTTCATGATTATTATAAACTCCATTTTCTGGTATACCTTTTAACATTCAGTCATGTATCTGGAGGTTCTTGATTTTATGATCATTTTAAAAGAAAGTGCATAATCATATTTTTTAAAAATAATTCAAGATTATTCCAAGTATTTTTAATAGATATTAGATTGTTCAAACTGAAGGGAGGTTTTTAGGCCTCATGTGTCAAGGATGCAAGTGGATAAGGTTTTGTATGAGTCACTATATCAATGGGAATAAAAATTTTCGATGGAACTACATGATTGGAAACCATTTTCAATCTATTTCGTCTTTACATGAATAAAAGGACATACCTCTGAAGCATGATTGCGATCCTCAAGTCTGTAAAGAAGAGATGTCATGTTTCAAGTCTGATCTGACGAAGACAACACCTGCAAGTACGGGGGTAAATCGTGTATTTTTTACCTATTTATACTCTACGCAAGATCGATCATATTATCTTTGTAGTGCAATGGCATGGTTGGCCACCATTAAGGGGCAAAGGGGATGACAATCATTAATGGGAGTGATCCTGACAAGGGGATGTCCCTAGGACAAGGGGAGAGAGGAGGTGATGAATCTATGATTCATCATCTTAATATATTATTCTTACCTGAATCCCTGACCAAATCATCAAAGAAAAGTCTCTAAATCCAATAAATTAACTACAACTCTTAATAAAATTGGACTAATAATGTATATTTATCTTGTAAATAAGTCCATATGTCAATATATATATATCAAAAAGATAAAAGTGTTGAAAATTGTTTGTAAACAATCCTCTGTAAATACCCAAACTTCCTAGATTTTTAATAAATTCATACTAACTCCTTTTGTCTTGATTCTTTTTCTAACTTGTTTATATATATATATATATATTTATATAAGTACAAAATACAAAATAATTTCTACCTTGAATAAATACTTTTAGATCTTGAACCAAAAAAGCCGTAAAGGCCAACTTCTAGGCTAAATTCATGTTCCGTATGAACTCTAAATTTACCAGACTAATTTTAAAGCTCTATTTATAAAATTATCTATACAATGGAAGTGATTTCATTAAAATCGGAGCTCCTTTGCAAAATGTCGGTTTTGGGGCCTGATTGTATGTTGTATATATGTACTAAATTGACACTAATATTTTATATACAAATTTAATTTGCTTTTATTTTTTCTATTATTTTTTATTGTATATTTTAATAAAATACATAATTGAAAAAATAAAAAATAATTATTTTATCATTGAAAATAATACAATGTGACTCTGTGTATAGTGTAAATTATGTTCTTTTCCTCCATTTTCTTTTATTTTTCTTATTTATTAAAAATTCCCAAAAATATAATTATATTTTATTTTAACTTTATCATTTTATTTTATTTTGTAAATATATTTTAATTAAAATTGCAAAAAATAGAAAATTCATACATTTGTGTTTTGTACATATTGTGTTGCTTTTTTATAATTCTTCCATTTTTACTTTTTTCTCTTTATTATTTTAAGTAGCCTAATTTGTATATATACTATTTTCAATTTTTTCTCTTCTTTTCTTCCACCAACTTCCATTCTCCCCTCACCTTCCACCACTCCTCCAACATCCACCCCCACTTCTTTCCCAACTCCCTCATCCTCTTCATATTATTCCATTCTCCTTCCTCATTTTCCCTTATCCACCATTCTACGAGAAGTTTGAGCTCCATTGAAATCGTGAGGTGACAACTCCTCCTTCGACGTCGAGCGACAACGATCTACTGGGAAGATCTATGGGTCTTCATCTATGTTGCAACAGCTTCAAGCTTCGTTGCGAAGCTTCGAATGTCCATCTCTACTGATATTCTTGAGGCGCTGACAGGAGTTTCAGTGTACCTACTCGAAACAAGAACAAGTAAACTCTTTAAATGTTTGTCTTCATATTCTTTCACCATATTCTTTGCAACCTTCATATCATTTTCTCCCGATCTTTCTTTCTATTTCCCCAACTCAAACAACACCTAATCCATCTTGTGTATTTGTCGCCTTCCCACGAGGAGCGACAACAACGAGTCCACGCATCGTTGTGCACCCCCTCACAGTCAGTCACAACGCATCCAGTGTTGCTTATAGTTAGTCACCAACCACTGTGCGCCTAACCCGCTGCTTTCCTTGTGCTCTTAGGTAATCGCAGCCTTTCACCCCTCCTACGCCCTCTTGTTCTCCATCCGCTACCACTTATGGCCACCACATCGCTGCTCCAGTTGCCCACTGGCACCTTCCACTCCAGCAGTAGGGTCCCCTCCTTCCACAGCAAGTCTTCGCCCTTGGAGTCGCCCCCTCTTGCCCTTTAGCCGCACACCGACCACACTCCATATCCATGGCCACCACCTCATCTTCCAAGCCACGGTCGTGCCCTAAAGCATTGTTGCCTCTCTCCCCCATGCACGGTTACACGTACGTTGCTGTCGTGTGTCTCCACAGGGTGGAGGAGACCCACCTCACCTGCCCATCACATGGCAGCTGCGCGTCCTACCGTTGCGACCCTTATCCAACGGCCACACCTCTCCAGTCGACCTCCACTCGTCGTGCTCATGCACCCTTGGCCACCACCACGTGCATGCACCTGACCCTCCACCACCACGTGACCTCGACTCCCTTATGAGGCCATACCTCCACCTAGATTTGCTTCAACTACCTCGCCAACCGCCGCTACTCCCCAACAACCACCCTCCCGCACCCATGATCATCGTGGGTTCCAATCCTTGGAACCCACATCACGAGGAGAATAAGAGAAAGGCCTTACATGACCAGCATCCATTTTAAGAAAATTGCATGACTATCTCCCCACTTTATGGTAATTAAAAAAGTGTCATTTGGCACAACGCTTTTTGTTGAACTACTATTTCTTATTTACATTGAAGCCTTTAGTTTGATCTATTGTTTGGACATCTAATTTTTGTATCTTTGATAATGTAAAAATAGCATGATGACGAGCACATCATTTCTATCAATTGAGATTAGGTTTAAAATTTTGTGATTTGGTTTGATTTATTAAAATTCAGATATCGAAATTCATTGAAATTTTGCCTATTTATACTCTGAAATTAATATTGACTGGTTGGTTGTTTTAAAAATTCTCCAAAAATCAGAGATGATGTGCCTGAATGTGTTTACTTTTTATCCAACTTTGATTGAAATTGGAGATATATTGCTCTTTAAATAAATTATTGAGTGGAATTAGTAATTTATTTTTAAATAGATCCGCACATAATATTTTTGTACAAACTCAAGTCTCTTGGATTTCCTGTTAAAATATCTTTTTGAGATAATTTTGGTTTGACGTGAATTTTAATCATGGATTTATTAGGAATTAATTGCTAAATTCATTCTATTTCATTAAAAATCATAAAAAATCAAATATTTCTAGAAAATTCTAAAAAATACAATATGTACATTTCATCATTTTTCATTGTTGCATTTAACCCTAAAATTTCCAGAAAAATATGTTCCACGCATATAATTGAACTAGATTCACAAAAAATATTATTTCCTAATTTTATTTGATTTTGAACTAAACTTAATTGGTCTAAGTTGCATATTATCCTTAAGAATTATGTTCAATCTCATTTTCCATTTACATTCTTATTACAAAAAAAATAAAAAAAATCCTCGCTAAAAATTGTGAATTGATGGGTCTAATTTGAATCATGAGTTGTTTATTTTCCTCCTTAAGTCGACCATGGGGCTTGCCCAGGTTAAATAAACACTAAACCACACATTCATTTTAATTTGATTGATTTATTCATGTGGTTATTTTTGATCAATCATGATTGTCCAAATGTAACGTTAAAATCGACAAATTATCATAGGGTAATTTTAGGATTTTCAAATGGTGTCATTGCTAGGGAGTCAAATGGCTTAAGATCATTTTATAAAATTTACTGTTATGTTTTCCACTCTTTCGGGTAGTCTGATTCCTGATATCTTCTTTAGTATATTTTTTTGTGATTTTTTCATTCACTTATTTCTTTCATTTTTGTGTATATTTTGTTATCTCTCTCTGACATATATCTCTCTTTTTAGCGAGGGCCTCGTGGACTTGGAGCGGCTTTCTTGAAGCCGACGCATCTTGAAGTGCATTGTGTTAGACATGTGAGCCCACGACGAGCCATTATGCAATAAACGTTATCATAAATATCATTACCCGATCTGAAATGATGAATAGCTAATTTGCATAATAGGTCCCTTAGTACAATTAGGGTTATGTGCCATGGCCATCTTAATGATCATACAACTGTTGATTTCAATTATTGAATCATAGAGGTTGGTGCTTGGATGAATATCTAAAGAGTTAGATTGAGGACTCATCAAGCACCGTCAAATGATTGTTAAGACATGATCTCCAGCCTGAGAAGGAGATGGCAATCTTTTCTCTAAAGATTGGTATTTGACCGACCTCTTTATGTAGGTCCTCTGCACAGGAATAGAGATTTGGATGTATTAGATAAGTTAGGTCAAAGAGTTGAGTTAACAAGATCGAGATAACCAAAGTCCTATGTTGTATGTTGTCACGGTATAGGCACATATCCTCTGATCGGAGACATATGTGTTACTATATGTCTGAATATGTACATTTAGTAGATCAATAAGTTGATGACCTCACCAAGGTCTATACATCGACGCGTTGGTGTGCATGCAATGGCATATGAGTAATACGATCTCTCAAAGGATCATACAGGTTCATTACCGAACCAGAAGACATGAGCTCACTCATGACTTATTGGGAAGAATCAAATTCCATGCACTGTCATCTCGCTTTGGAAGCTTGACTGAATTTGTATGTTTGATATATTCTTTTGGAAAGTATATGATCAACACATGGGTATGATATATGTCTTTGGAAAGTATATGCTCAACACATGGGTATGATATATGCTTTTGGAAAGTATATGATCGATACCAACTCTCAATGATCGAATGATAAACTTAATGATAAAACCCTGAAGGAGACAATCCAAAAGAGATCTAAAACTTTAGGTTTAATCGGATCTTCCAGTAAGCAGGATGTACTGGTATTAGGAATACCCGAGGGAGATGAGATCATAAACGATTGTATAACCATGATGCTTCCATTCCGAGGGAGTGATGATATAGTTCTGGATTTTAGTGACTCCTATCATAAAGAAGTGATCTATTCTTAGTCCAAATGTTTGGAATTGATCTAAATGTGATTCAGATACAATGAGAAGATTATATCTACGACTTTGATTTAATCAAACATCTATGGGAGGTCCACAAGATCTGGATTTGAAATTTGATCTCAATATCCTAGTCATTATACGCGGAACAATACAATCGCCCTGTCCTTATCTCCAAGTATCCTCAGAGAAATAACGTTATCCTTGAAAGAGTTCATGGATAATTTCATTGTTGATATATGTATCAGAGCATTGAGAAAAATGGAAAATTAAATGTGATTTAATTATCATGAATAATATGAATTTGATTCATATTGTAAGGATAGTTATCTAAGATAATTAAATGTGATTTTATCAAAGATGTGAAAAATGTGAATGTAATTCATGTTATTTGGGCACATGAAAATAGAGATCGAAGATGATTAAATGCGATTTAATTAGCATGGATATAATAATGTAGATAGAAATATCCATATTAATCATATATATTATAAATGTGATTATAGTATATAAGAGAGAGCTATATGTGATTTATAATTATTGATTAATTATTGATGTGAATTGGATTCACATTGGATAATTAATTGAAAATATAATTTACATTTTGTTTTGGGATGTGAACGTGATTACATTTTTCCAATGGCATGATTGCAAATTTCACAAGATAATTGTGAATTATTTTTGTGAAATAATTTACAATAATTGTTGTTGTAAATCTTGGATATATCATGAGATAGTGAGATCTCATGAGATGATTGGTGGTTGTCCCCCATCCTTTTAGGGGATGTAGTTAGTCTCCTCATTATCTCCAAGATTAGCCAATTGATTTGATTTGAAATTAACTTATATTCATTTATCAATATATATTAATTTAAATTAACTTAATTGTTATTGTATTTTTACAACAAGATCATATCTATTGAAAAACACAAATCGATCTCACCCATTGATTGTGTGATGTCCATGGATTGGGATCCATGGACTCCCAAAACCCTACATAAGAAGAGGCACCCCTTGGTCTTCGAGTTACACGATTACGACATATGTTGTCTCCCTCTCTCTCTACACGTCATCTATATCCCTCTCTCTCAATGTATGTAGGAGACGCATGTTCAAAGTGACAGTTCCTGCATACAAGCACATCTGGATCGGGCTCTTTGCTTCTCGAAAGAGTAAGGATGTATATGTAGTGACCCCAATGTCAAATCCTCATATTATTGGGGCGATATTGGATTGCGCATAGCGAGTGCTAATCCTATTGACGATTGGTTCAATTAATGATGGGTCAACATCACCTTAGGGGTGGTGGGCTCGAGTGTTAAAGACCGAATTGGGAATGCAAGTTGGACTTGCAAGGCGGAATGTGTTCCCGCTTCTTTTGATCTGAGTTACAACTTCTCATATTATTGGAATGTGACAAAGATAAGAAAGGAGATACCGGATCTTGCTGAGATATAAAAATCAAAGGAAATTTTAATGTTGACAAGGCATGATAACTTTGATATAAAAATTCCTAAATCAAAGGAAAGTATATATTTATATATATTTATGCAAATATCTTATTTCAAATAATCCTTCATTAAACCCACTTTGTACTATACTCAATAATAACCAGTAAAATATCATGGATTGGATCCATGATCAAGATATTGTACTTGCAGTTGGACACATATTGTATGTGGTTGCAATGTGCATGTTTCCTCATAATAAAGAGGAATGACAATTAATTGATAATAGGACACCAACCTAGGGTTTGTGTGTCTCGATAGTCTTGATCTCATCGAATGTACTTTGGAAGTGACATGTCAATGATGATCGCAATTGTCAAATAATCCTTATAAAATCTAAGAAGATGTTCTGGAAAACATACGTGCTCTCTACATTTAATCATTAATGACACGGTTCTCTGCATTATGCAGAATGGTGGCTCTATAAGAGAGGATGTAATTAAAATCTTTGATTACCTACCTGAACCAATGAATTTTAAGAGTTAAGATGCACGTAGATGTTGCGCGATATTTTTTAGGTTTTTGATTTAATGATATATGAAAGTGTCGTTGACCCAAATAATCCCGCGATAAACAAACGATTTTATTTTTTTCCTTCTTAAGCTGCAAAATTAACTACAAGAGAATAATGAAGCAAGAGAAATTTGTGCTACTTATTTTCATGTATAGCGGACATGATCTAACTCATGGAGGCTACAATTCTCGAGGGTTATTCAAATAATCGACAAAAACTCAATTAAGAAAAACATTGGGAATCACAAATCTAAACTATCCTTGGTTTTTGTGTTTATTTTTTATTTTTTATATTTATTTATTTTTTTTTCTAATTTTCAAATATTTAGTCATTTTATTTTTGCAATTTTTATAAATTTTCAAATAAGGAACAATATGCACAAGATAAGAAAGACGTAAATCAAACTCTTTTTGTAATTTTCAATTATATCAAAAGTTCTCAAAAAAATCTAGAGAAACTATTTTTGGGTATTAAAGACTTTGAAATGTTTTGGGGAATTTTTATACGTTTTTGTATTTTTCAAAAAAATCAAACAATGATAAAAATGAGAAACAGTGCACAACCTGGAGTAATTTGCAACTTAAAAATATTTTAATGTCCAAAACTCCTGGCAACTATTTTTATATATTAGCATTTTTCATTTTTTTGGGTTTTGAAAAGAAATAATGCACAAATTTTGGAGAGGAATTAAAAGATAATAAAATAAAACTACTCTATTTTTTGGAATTTTTAGCGTAATGTTCAATTTTTATGATTTTTTTATTTTCATGAAGAGAAAAATACATTGTTTTTTATTTTTTGATAATATTAAATGACGATAAAATGCAATGAAAAATTTATGCTAGAAAGATAAGCACATCAGGAGCATAACATGATTTTTGAGAGATTTATTGACCAACAAAAAAATTTATTTCACTTAAAAGAACATGCAAATTTAAAATCTCTTAAATAGGGACTGGACTATAATTATTCAATGTCCGTTCACCAAATAAATAATATAAACAAACATCAGGATAAAAAACATAAATTAGCCAATAAAACATGTTATGCACGTGCTAAGTGCTGGAGTAGGGTCATTTTTGTATTATCCGAATCTTCCGAGGGCGGAGTTGCAAATTTTCCAATATTTTCTTAATGCCATAGGATTTCTTGTCTTCTCTTCATTTCTTTTCAACTCAAGAAAGTTAAGGGGGGTCGTGCTCCGCCTTAGCCAAAGAGGGAGGAGTGGGCGGATGGACGATGTCAGCCGGTGGCCGTGCTCTGCCGCGACACAACGGTTTAGGTGATGCAGAGAGGTTGAAGGTGCGACTAGAGACTGTGGAGCTTCTTGCGGACGGCTGGGGGGTAGGGCAACAGACGCCATGGTGTGGATCAACGGTGAGCAGGGGGATGGAGCAGCGGTGATCGAGGCGGTGCGTGGTCGGAGGTGCGGCAATGATGAGGCTCTCGGACGGTGGCTCGCGTAGAAGATGGTCGACGGCAGTGGTTAGCTACGTCGAGCGGCGGCGATGGTGTCGCGGAGGAGATCAGTGGTATTCCTCCAAAGATAGAGGGGTGTATGAGGTGCGACTCCCAGGTGGAGGACAACAGATGGGCCACGCTCAAGGCGATGGTGTGCGACCGTGGAGGCGTTGGCGACAGCGGCCACCCCATGTGGAAGTTTTTTTTTGTATTTTTTTACTGTAAATCAGAAATGGTAAAAAAATCTTTTTTATATTTTTAACAAAATAGAAACAACAATTTAATTAATTAATTAATTATTTTTAAAAATTTCCCTGTAAAACAAATGTTAGAGAAAAAGAATAGATATTTTTTACTTTGTTTTTTTATTTTTATTTATCAACAAATTAGGACACGAGCATGATGACTCGATCCTAAAATCACACAAAAGACGTGAATGCGTGCGGTTTCATGGGGAATGGCGGATGGAATTGGATCTCCGACCACCGTGCGTGGTCGGTGGTGAAAGATCGTGTGAGGTAGAAAAGAATGCGTAGAGATCGAGAAAGTGAGATGAAAAATCGAGTTGATCGCGGATCAAATTGTGGTGGATTTTAAGATCTAGAAGAAAAATGACAACAAAGAAAAATGCGAGAAAATGAAACTACGATTAACCTAGGATAAAATAAGAGAAGATGTGGAACTCACCTTAGGAGCGGAAAAGACCTTGGTCACCTCGATGAAGGCCGACTCGCTGTCATCGGACGACTCGGAGGCTAGGAACCCTTATGCGGCAAGAAGACTCTAGGAGATCGGGCTCCTCTCACCAAATATTGAACAAGTTGAAAAGATGGAGAAGGAGCCTTATTAATAGATATAATGGGAATGAAGTTTGAATTTTTGAATTTTTGGATGAAGATAAGAGATAAGAGAGAAGAAAAATTGAAATGAGATAAAATAGCAAGATAAGTGTTAAAAAAATATTTACAAAAACTAATTATTTTTTTTGAAAAATAAATGGTCATTTTTTAATTTTTTTGTAGTAGTTAGCTAAGAAAATTAAATATATACATATGCTATATCCATATATGCTATTATTTACATGGGTAAATAAGCAAATGTTTTTTTGTTTTAAAATTTATTTTTTTTATTTTTTTATTTTCAATAATTAGTAAAAATATTTACAAATTTTTACAAATACAATATGTACGAATAAATGGCAAAATTGCACAAACCACCCCAAAAAACTAACTTTTCAATAGTAACTCCAAAAATTATGAAATCACACCCATTTTAAAGATAATTTAATTTAGAATACAGTGGAAGTGAGTTTGGTTCACTCTGATTCATATGGAGACATAATTGATCTTTCAATTATCGCTTAATGTCTTTTTCCGAACGTGGTTACTTTTATTATATACATGATTTCATTGTGCAATTATTTTTATTATTTAGCCAACATTTTTATTTATAACTTTTGTTTTGAAAATATTTTATTTAAGGCCAATTTATATACAAATAAAATAGTGTTATTTTTATATAAATATACAAATTAAGTGAGAAGTATTTACAACACACATTTTTTTGGATTTTCTGATTAAGGACCCTATCTCCCCCTACTTTATTCCTGATCGATCAGGTCAAGTCTTGACCTTCTCTCAGGATTCGAGTCAGCCTGTATCTATTACATATATAGTCTTCTTTTTTTTCATTATTTTTCCTTCCTTTCTTTCTTTATTTATTTTAGGTTAAAATAATATACAAATACACAATATTTACACACAGATGCACATTAGTAAGAAAATGGAGTTAGTATTATATACATGTGTTTTGTAAGGGATTTTAAGCTAAAATAATTGAATAAAGATGAAGAATCGTAGATTCATCATCCCCCTATGCTTTACCTTTGCTAATACCTTAGCAAACACTTATTTGAAATAATAAGTGAATAGAAGAAAAAAGGAAGGAAAAATAAAGAAGTTATGTCAATATTGAGTATTAAACTTTTCTTCATAAAATTGTAGTTTGGAGTTTTGTCAGACCTTTGGATTATTAGTGTGTCGAAACCTTAATGGGAGATGGATTTAAAACCTAACAGCTTCCAAGTCCCATAAGACTCCTATTCAGGTCACCTCAACAGTTAGGTCAGAACAAGTTTACATACACAAATTCTTGTGACTATGAATCTTTACTTGTACGGTGTAAGTGAGATATAGTTCCCCATCTCAAAAGTAGAAAAGAAACAACTTCCCTCAACAAGGTAACTCTAATTCCACGGTCTTGCAACTCTTTCCTCAAGGAGTGGAGATATTCCCTTCTAAGTTCAAGTACAACCATCTCAAGAAGAGGGGATGGAGAAAAGAAAGGACGATAACCAGTGTAGCTACCTATCCTTGGACGCATGACTAGTGTAGCCAAGTCATCTGCTGCAAGCTTACAAAAAGTTGACTTTGAAGCTCTATTATTATTATTTATCCTTGTATATACACTCCGGTAGGCATTTTACTTTTCAATCAGGCCTATCCACTTTTGGAGATTCTGCATTTTTCCACACTTTTTTTGAAAGTATATACAAGGTGCAGCATGTACATAAGGAATTTTTCTTCTTGAGCAAGTATACTATCCCTCTTTTGAATCATTATTGCAACCCATAGCATCTTTTCTTAGACCTCAACATCGCTAGACCAGGTTGAGACGCACTTACTTCCCTAGAGGAAGACGAGAGATTTCGCCTAGATGTACTACCCTCGTATGCTACCCCAAGCCAAAAGATTCTTCCTCCTTACTACCTCATCCATGAAGAGCTACATGTAGAATGCTTGTCCAAGATAAGCCACGATATGAAAGAATCACGCATGTGTTGTTAAATATTCTACTTTGACTACTCAAGATGACATGTGAACATAGCCTTATGGACTCGAAGAATGAATTCACTAGGACTTGAAAAGTCTTAACTCCATTTCTTATAAGGTTCCTTTGAACAACTAAGCACCATTCTTCAATTTTTTTTCCAAACTTAGTTTAATGTCAATACTATCCTGAAAAGATGCACATGCAAATGCAAGAAAATATGAACAATGCAAAGAAAGCATTTTTTTGAAAAAAATGATGCACATGGAAAAAGAACACATTTTTTTGAAACAATTTTGAACTTTTTTTGGATTTTTGGAGAAAAATGCATATGTGAAAGAATGTTTTTTTATGAATTATGCAAATTTTTATAGACATTTGGTTTTGTAATTTTTAGGGATTTTTTAAGGAAAAAGGGTTAGTAAAATATATACAAGCATATACAAGAGATTTTTTTGTTTTTTTATTTTTTGTTTTGTTTTCTTGTTTGTTTTGTTTGTTGTTTATTTTTTTTAGTTTTTTTACACACGTGGATTTTACAAAATTATATACATATCCCCCAAATAATTATCTTAAAAGTACGAGTTATGTCTAAAGTATATATACAATATATACGACACCCCCTATACTTAGCTTGAACTATTGGGGTCCTCATTAGAAACAAATCAATCAGGATCGACCAGGAATGTATCCTTTGTGGTTTCAGAGTGTGCAAGCCTAAACCGATCAGTGGAAGTAGTGTGGTCATGTCTGGCCTGAGAAGTCTCACAAATATCAAAGTAAAAAGGCTGGAATTCGTTATCCAAAAAAGTAAGATCGATTCCAGCCTGGCGAGCCTCTATTGGGTCATCATCTTTATCAAAAGGCCCAAATTCCTTTATAAAAGCAATCAAATCAAATTCAGCCTTATCAATCTCATGTAGATCAAGGTGGATTGGAACTGACTCATCAGTGGAAGTAGTCAAATCATGTCTGTCCTGTCTAGTCTTAGAGTCTGCCTTCTGCTCTAGGGTGTCTATCGTGTAAATCCCGTGGATGTCATCAATGCATCACCACATACAAGAAGATAAGAGGGAACTCCAAGGTCTATGCTTTCCGAGTCTTCCTCTTTAAAGAGGAATTCTTGGGTCTCAATATCATCCGTCATACAACAAAAATCTTTGGTAGCATCATCATGGTCAAAGTCCTTGTGGTTGGATAACATAGGTACACTCTCATGAGATGCAAGTCTCTGGTCAGTAATGGGTGTAGTGATCAACACATCGCTCCCTACATCAGAACGACAACGAATCTCTCCTGATCCATATCAATAACGGCTCCCGCAGAGGCGAGGAATGGTCGTCCCAAGATGATTGGAGGGTTCTCCATTGGGGTGGAGGTCTCTGTGGGAAATACGACAAAATTGGAAGTGAATTTCATGCCATGAATAAGAATGACAACATTTTCTAGAATACCCTTTGGCCTCTTGATAGATCCATTAGCAAATTGAACTATCATCCCGATTTTCTTGAGAGACCCAAGATGAAGAGACTATACGATAGAGAAGGGTATTATATTAATTGAAGAACCGTCATCAAGGAGAGTGCTATCAAAGAATAGTCAGATATGGAGCAACACACAAGAGGTATGGCAGTAGCCATGGTCAAGATGTGATGCTCAGATCTTCTCCTTGACTTCCTCTTCTTATGTTGAGGAGTAGATAAATCTATCATGGCCTATTGAACTGGGGATTTAATGATCTCATGAATAATGGCCACCACTTCGGGTTCAATCAACATTTTTTGAATTTTTGGACCCCTTCCATACAAGGGAGGAGATCAGAATCAACATATACACGAGGGTTGCTAAGAGCAGTCTGTACAGTGGCATCCTCGGGGTCAAGATGGGACATGCGGTGAATGATTGTGTGGAAAAATGGTTTGGCATGGGTTCCCTCTCTGTACAAAATGAATAATCAATGTGTCTCCCGAAATCTTTTTGAGTTTTATAATTGTCTCATTTTTTGTATTTTGGCTCTTATTGATATTAAATAGATTAGTAATCTTCGAATTTATATTCTCCATCATCTGGTTCATGGTCTCAAGTGTGGACAACATGAAAGGTGACTCCAAAATCCCAGGATCGGGTGAGTGGGATAAGGGTGGGTAAGAATCAAAGTCTTCTGACTCCTGAAATAATGGGTTAGGAGGATATGCACAAAAATTAAGAGGAAGGTCCTCTTGGAAAAAGGAAGGTGGATCGACTAGAGGGTACGAGGGATCCGCAAAGATCGGATTAAAATAACTCCAGTCGACCATCTCTGAAACAAGAGAAAATGATCGGGAGAGCACGAGGGTCAAGTCAAAAGATGTGAAGAACAAGGTGAAAATGTGCTGAAGGATTTAGTATGCACACAAGCAATCAAATACAATACAAACCCCCCCCCCCCCCTTCACCAACTCAACTCAATGTGAAGGCCGTGAAGGTTCGGTCAATTATCTTGTCAATTTTAGTGTTTGGTGAGAATACAATCTATCAAAGTGGTTAAAGTGAGCTATTAAGAACCCAATGCTCTCAGAAGACTGGTCTAATCCCAAAGTTAGATCTTTCCCAGCCAGTATGAATTGTGGATCGTTTATCGGCTACCCGATCAATTCAAGCTGCTAAGGACATTGCGGGCCGCTTTACCGTCTACCGGAGAGATCCTCATTGGAGAACGACTAACCCAAGATAGTAGTATGAAAAGAGTTCGGGCGTGGTTATATCCTAGTGTGCGGGTCGCTCTCTCGCTGCATACAAACCAAACAATGAAGGGGTTACTCTCCCCAGAACAATGATTTTTTCCTTGTGTTTATTTTAGGGTCGAGTTTTCTTTAGTAGTCCCGTATTTTAGGCATTTGTCACTTGATTAAAATATTTTCAATGAATAACCTACCGAGTGTCCAATTTCCTTTTTAACTTATGTGAGTGAAAACGAGGAAGGAGATCGGAAATTCCAATGCACGATTAAAAATAATGATGCATACAGGGTTAGAGATGCATACATTGTCGCCAGCACTCTACATGCAAAATGATCCACGTAGAATTTAAATACAAAAAAGTAAACTATCCTATATGATGCAGGTGAACCGTCCTAGATGATAACTTCTATTAACGGGCAAGAACAAATTAATTTGACTAAGTCCAAATTACACTCTACTATATATGTACGTAAATTCTTGGTTAGGGTGTCTGGACCTAATTAATTATCTGACTCAAGCAAATTAATTAAAGTAATCAATAGACAGCTCATGAAATCCACGTAAAATAAAGAAAATAAAGGCGATGAAAACAAATCCAGTGAGGTCCCCCAAGTGCATCAGTACTTGGCGAAACATACCCGCAACCAATTAATATCCGTTTACAAGAGTTCAAATGCTAAAATTAATAAAAACTATCTATGCTCCAAATGATGGTCTCTCTCAAATTCTTCTCCTCCTTCTCATGCGCTCTCCTACGGCTCCGAGATGAATCAAGCCACCTCCGTTTCGCTTGGGTGCTTCGGCTCTCCTAGGATCGCCTCTTTCGCTCCGCAGTCCCTCGCAAGAAAAAGAAAAGAGAGAATGTGTAAGAAACACAATTATAAAAATATGGGCACAAATAATGAAATGCATGCAGTGGATATGAACAATGGAGTTAATGGCAAATGAAAACAAATATTTACAACCAAAAATAGTAGGTCAAAAGAGAAACCTAACTACCCTCATCGTGCCTCCCCGGTAACGACACCATTTTGTTGTGCGAGATTTTTCAGGTTTTTGATTTTAATGATATATGAAAGTGTCGTTGATCCAAATAATCCAGTGACAAACAAACAATTTTATTTATTTTCTTCTACAAAATTAACTACAAGAGAATAATGAAGCAAGAGAAATTTTTGCTACTTATTTACTTGTATAGCGGACATGATCGAACTCAGGGAGGCTACAATTCCTGAGGTTTATTCAAATAATCGACGAAAATCAATTAAGAGCAATAACATGAATCACAAAGGAAAACTATCCTTGGTTTTTGTGGATTTTTTCTTTTTATTTTTTTCTTCTGATTTTCAAATTTTTAGTGATTTTAATTTGCAAATTTTTTTAAATTTCAAATAAGGAACAATATGCACAAGATAAGAAATGCGCAAATCAAACTCTTTTTGTATTTTTCAATTATATCAAAAATGTTTAGAAAAATCCAAAGAAAATATTTTAGGGATTTTAAAGACTTTGAAATGCTTTTAGGAATTTTTGTAGATCTTTCAGATGTTTTTGTATTTTTGTAAAAATCAAACAGTGGCGAAAATGAAAACAGTGCACAATCTGGAGTAATTTGCAACTTAAAAATACTTCAAGTGCCCAAAACTCGTGGAACTATTTTTATGATGAAATATATGCAAATATCTACAAACATGAACTGAAATCTCGATTTTTGGATTTTGAAGAATTGTTTTTATGATTTTTATACGATTTTTAGTATTTTCAATTTTTTAGGATTTGAAAAGAATTATTGCACGTAATTTGGTTAGGAATTAAAAGACAATAAAAAAACTACTCTATTTTTTTTGTAATTTTTAGCTTAATATTCAAAATTTTATGACTTTTTGAATTTCAAGAAGAGAAAAGGACATTGTTTTTGTTTTTTATAATATTAAATGATGATAAAATGCAATGAAATATTTATAATAGAAAGAGAAGCACATCAGGAGCGTAGCATGATTTTTGAGAGATTTATTGACGAACAAAAAGATTTATTTCAGTTAAAAGAATATGCAAATTCAAACTCTGTTAAATAGGGACTGGATTGTAGTCATTCAATGTTTATTCATCAAATAAATAATAGAAATAAATATCAGGACGAAAAACATAAATTATCCAATAAAACGTGTTGTGCACATGCTCAAGTGTTGGAGCATGGTCGTTTTTGTAATATGCGAATCTTCCGAGGGCAGAGTTGCAAATTTTCTAATATTTTCTTAATGACATAGGGTTTCTTGGCTTCTCTTCGTTTCTTTTCAACTCAAGCAAGTCGAGGGGGTCGTGCACTGCCTTAGCCGAAGATGGAGGAGTGAGCAGATGGACGGCGTCGACTGATGGTCATGCTCTGCGACGACATGGCGGTTCCGATGATGCGGAGAGGTTGAAGGCACGACCAACGGTGGTGGTGATCCTGACAGATGGCTAGGGGGCAGGGCGACACATGCCATGGTGTTGGTCGACGACGAGCGTGGGAGGTGGTGGAGCAACAGTGATCGAGGAGACGCGCGGTTGGAGGCGCGACGATGATGCAGATCCCATACGATGGCTAGCGTAGAAGATGGTCGGCGGCGATGGCATCGTGGAGGAGATCGGTGGTGTTCCTCTCAAGATGGAGGGGCGGATGAGGTGTGGCTCCCCGGTGGAGGGCAACAGATGGGCCATGGTCAAGGCGGTAGTGTGCGGCCATGGAGGCTTTGGCGTGGGGCTGGCGGCAGCGGCTGTCCCTCGAGGAAGTTTTTCTTTTGTATTTTTTACTATAAATAAAAAATGATAAAAAACCTTTTTTATATTTTTTAAATAAAATAGAAATGACAATTTTATTTATTTATGTTTTTTAATTTGTCCTCGCAAAACAAATGTTAGAGAAAAAGAATAGATATTTTTTACTTTGTTTTTTTTAAATTTTTATTTATCAACAAATTAGGATACGAGCATAATGACTCGATCCTAAAATCACACGGAAGATGAGAATGTGTGCGGTTCCAAGAGGAATGGTGGATGGAACTGGATCTCTGACCACCGTGTGTGGTCGGAGGTGAAAGATCATGCGAGGTAGAAAAGAATGCGTAGAGATCGAGAAAGTGAGATGAAAAATCGAGTTGGTGGCAGTCCAAGTCATGATGGATATTAAGATCTAGACAAAAAATGACAATGAAGAAAAATACAAGAAAATAAAACTACGATTAAACTAGGATAAAAATAAGAGAAAATGTGGATCTCACCTTAGGAGCGGAAAAGACCTTGGTCACCTCAACGAAGGCCGACTTGATGTCACCGGACGGCTCGGAGGCTTGGCACCCTTCTGTGACAAAAAACTCTCGAGATCAGACTTCTGTCAACAAAGATCAGTCAAGTTTAATAGATAGAAAAGGAGCCTTATTAATAGATAGAATGAGATTGAAGTTTGAATTTTTGAATTTTTGGATGAAGATAAGAGATAAGAGAGAAGAAAATTTGACATAAGTAGCAAGATAAGTGTTAAAAAATATTTACAGAACTAATCTTTTTTCGTATTTTCGTCACTTTATTTATTTGAAAAATAAATGTTAATTTTTTATTTTTTGTGGTAGTTAATTAGAAAATTAAATATATACATATGTTATATACATATATAACATTATCTACATAGATAAATAAGCAAATAATTTTTTTGTTTTAATATTTATTTTTTTGTTTTATGTTTATTTTTTTATTTTCAAAAATTAGTAAAAATATTTACAAATAAAATATGTACAAATAAATGGCAAAATTGCACAAACCACCCCAGAAAACCGACTTTTCAATCGTGACTCCAAAAATTATGAAATCACAACCACTTAAAGATAATTTAATTTAGAATACAGTGGTAGTGAATTTGGTTCAATCTGAGTTCATATGGAGTCAGAATTGATATTTCAATTATCACTTAATGGCTTTTTCTGGGCGTAGTTACTTTTATTATATACATGATTTCATTGTACGGTTATTTTTATTATTTAGCCAATATTTTTTTTACAACTTTTGTTTTGAAAATTATTTTATTGAAGGTCAATTTATATACAAATAAAATAGTGTTAGTTTTATACAAATATACAAATTAACTGAGAAGTATTTACAACACACATTTTTTTGGATTTTCTGATTAAGGATCTTATCTCCCCTACTTTATTCATGGTCGATCAGGTCAAGTCTTGACCTTCTCTCGAGGTTCAGGTGATCCTATATATGTTACATATATACAATCTTCTTTTCTTTTCTTTATTTTTCCTTTACTTATTTATTTATTTTAGGTTAAACTAAAATACAAATATACAATATTTACATACACATCTCCTTGCATTAAAAAAGATAAGGAAGGCCAAGTTTTCACCTTTGAGTGTACTGTTTGTGTCCCCTGACCAGGACGGAAGCCATGAGAGTGCTCCGACAATTGCTCATCTAAAGCCAGCGTCAGTACGCGATGACAGGCATGAAGAAAGTGACGGTCTCGGGAGTTCGGGCTAGTTAGTGCCCTCCATGCGCCCGACTTATTCCCTATCGGAATATAGAAGAAGAGCATAGGGGAAAAGCTAGACTTCCCGGAGCTCATAAGTCAGTTCAGGGAAGACTCATCTAAATATCCCCTGACTATCATATCAATGGCGATTGGTTTTAGTAGATTCATTCCTCACACTATTTCAGAATGATCATTTCCTATTCTATATACATTGACACTGAGTAGACCCGAGATACTCACTACAACTACCCAGAGGAAAGAAAGAGACCGGAAATCTAACTGTAGACCGCAGGCGGCCTGAAGAGAGACTAAGTAGAAGGATCTGCTCTATATACGCTATTATGAAACCCGACGAATGAGTTATATACACATTAGCAAGAAAATGGAGTTAGTATTATGTACATGTGTTTTATTTGGGATTTTAAGCTAAAATAAATGAATAAAGATGATGAATCGCAGATTCGTCAGTAGATACGATGAATGTCATCATTTTACTGTCTATACTCAAGTCATTCTTAAAGCTTTATAATATTCGTATTGTATGAATTAAATAAAGCCTGCATAAAATGTTGAAATACTCTTATATTGAAATCTTTTGAATTCAATGTAAGAGATCCTTTGTCTTAAGCAATGGTTGTTTATAAATGAAGAAAGCGCAATGGAAGCATGAGTTAGACCCATGTAAGATGGAAAGCCAAGGAGTTGACTGTACTTCTGTAATTTTCATATGACATCCAAATAGGTGGATAAATGCCAAAACTGCAATAAGCCGATGTACAGATAGTGTGACTACTAGACTATATAGGATCCATAGAGAATGACTCAGATAGTGCATCAGAATAATCTACATCTACATGTAATCATTGAAATCGACTTTCTTATTTGGTAAGTTCAGAGTCTAATAATTGTATCTCATTCTTCTAATAACACATGCAATTGGTTGCATATGTATTCGAAGACTGGAATTTGATCTTCAAGCTTAATAAGTCATCTACGTGGATATTGATGCAATTGTTGCAACAATCTCTATTGGATAGATAGACTTCATATTTTTAGTGGGAGAGTCTTTAGACTTAGAGAATGTTTCTATGACCTAGATATTAGAATATACTCATTGTTTATGTTGGAAATAAACATGAATTCTGGAATAAACCTATCACAGAGAGTTATGATGGATATAATTCATATAGGGATCTAACATCTAGTGGACTCTACTAAATTAAAAAATTAATGAATGGTTCATTAATATTTCTAATATTGAAAATTAAACCTTATAAGATCAATAGGAGGATGAAGATCATTTGACAATGATCTAGCATCAAGCCTTAGACATTTGTCTGTTGATTTGATCAATAGACTAGTAAGAGATGAAACTTTAGAATGTCTAAGATTTCAAATCTTACATACTTATAAATATTTTACTCAAAGTAAAATGTCCAATACACCCTTCTTTGGGAATGATGTAAGATGTCAAGGTATTTAATATCCCATTTATATGGATGTATGTGGATCATTTATATCATAATAAACATTGATGATATGTGATATCGTAATGATTTTGTGATATGAGATTTCTTCCTTTCACCTTAGAAACCTTTGAAATGTTCAAAGATTTCACAATTTTGGTTCATAACCAAAGTTTGAAGGAAGATTAAAATAAATTTGATCTACTCTAGGTTGTCAATATCTATTAGATGAATTCATGAATACCTTATGGATATATGAATATCATTCCTATCTCATTCCTCCTAATTCACCTAAACTCGATAGAGTTGTAGGAGATACAATTGATCATGTATGACATGATTTGATCAATGATGAATCCTAGCATAATTACCTCTTAGTTTCCATGTGTATATGTAGTAGAGACTACAATATATATCCTTAATAAGGTTCCATGCAAGTAAGATGGAATCTAGCACCAGAGAGTGCCACTTCATTAGGAAAATAAAGGATGGTATTGGACACCTACTTTATGACCTTGAGATCCTTAAAAGATCTCATCTCTGAGAATGTGATTCTTAGTGGATGAGAATCTTGAGAATAAAGACGAAAATGAAGTGAAGGAACTCATTGAATCTTGAGAAGATAACGAGGCTCATGAAATCGTAAACTAAAAGCATAATTAAAAATGAAACACTCATACCTCTTCAAATGAGTTTGAGGATGTATTCCATGTGTCAGAGAAATCTGACAATGATCTAACTTCATGTGATGAAGCCTCTAAAGATCATGACATGGAAAGATGAATGTTAGCAATAAAGTCTAAATTAGACTTAATATACAAGTATTGTATATGGACCCTCGAGAATCCACCTATATGGGTAATACCCGTTAAGGTGTAAATGGATCTTCAAGAGAAAGAGGGAATCTGATGAGAAGGTAGGGACCTTCAAAGCAAGGCTCATATCCACAAGATACACGTTGAAGAGAAGACATAGCTTGCAATGAGACTTGCTCTCCAGTGACCATGATTTAACCCATCAGAATATTGCTAGCTATAGCTATACAACTTGACTATGAAATCTTCTCGATGTGAGTCTAGATTGCATTCCTCTATGAATACCTCTCCGAGTTCATTCATATGAAGTAGCCCCAGGGCATCATGGATGAGGAAAGCAAGGTGTGCAAGATAAAGAACTCCATCTATGGACTCGAATATGCTTCTTGTAGTTGGAACATAAGATTTGATGAAATTATAAATGTTATGATTTCAGATAGAATTTTGATGAACCATGTGAAGCTTAGTGGGAGTGCCATTGTGTTTATCATGGTAAATGTAGATGATATCATGATCATTTAGAATGATATAAGGATAGTAATAAGTGTTTCATATACTGGCTATTGCATATCTTGAGATATGATCTTAAGGATACCTCTCAGATCTTAGTTCTGAAGATGTTCAGAAGCAAAGAAAGGGGTTATTGGGACCGTCACATTAGTAGCACACATTGGACATGTTCCATTTTCTGGAAAATTACAAGAAAGGCTTCCTACCCTTAAGATATGGTACTGACCTATCTAAAGGGATATCACCTCAAGGAGTTGAGGATGTGAATAGCTATATTCCCTAGTGCAGCAGCTTTGGGAAGCTCAGTTTATGCTAGATACGTACAAAAAGCCAGATGCCCACCGTGCAGTGGGAGTAGTAAATTGTTACTAATCCTACTATGGAGATAAAACACTTGATTGTAGTAATAACAATATCTTCAAAGATGATATGACTTTAGAGATAGTGATATCTAAGTCTTATCTTCAAGAAATTAAGACTTTATAGATAATGATCTAAAAGGTTTTAACTGCAGATACCTTAGGAGATAGAGATCTCCGGGAATAAGGGTATTGTGATAAGGATTATGGTAATACTTCTCATAATAATTATTGAGTAGTAGTGTCAAGGACACTATAACTAACAAAATTGAGTATTGGTTGCATCAGATGTAACATTCGCATTGGATGCAAGCACTGCTACTGGGGATATGCAAGTGTCGTAAAAGGACTTGGCATAGTCTCTTGGGAACATAGTGTCTGATCGGCTTACCTAGCTATTTTTCTAAATAACCTATGATTGTCACATGAGTATGGGTTTAAAGATTAGCCTATTAATGACTCTTTGGGATAGTCGGAGATTGTTGGACATGGGAGCCCACGACGAGCCATTATGCAATAAATGTTATTGCAAATATCGTCCCTTGATCTGTAATGAAGAATAACTAATTTGCATAATAGGTCCCTTAGTACAATTAGGGTTTTGTACTTATTGAATCATAGAGACCGATGCTTGGATGGATATCTAAAGAGTTAGATTGATGATCCATCAAGCACCGTCGAATGATTGTTAAGAGAGTATCTCCATCCTGAGATGGACATGACAATATTTTCTCTAAAGACTTATATCTGCCTGACCTCTTGATGCACGTCCTCCGCACAGTAATAGAGATTCGTAGGTGTTAGATAAGTTAGGTCAAAGAGTTGACTTAACGAGATAGAGATAACCAAAGTCCTATGTCGTATATTGTCACGATATAGGCATGCATCCTCTGATAGAAGATAGATGTGTAACTATATGTCTGAGTATGTACATTCGGCAGCCCAATAGGTTGATGACCTAACCAAGGTCTATATACCAACGTGTTGGTTTGCATGCAAGGGCATATGAGTAATACGATCTCTCAAAGGGATCATACAGGTACATCACTGAACCGAAAGACATGAGCTCACTCATGTGCTATGGGGAAGAATCAAAATTCCATGCACGGTCATCTTGCTTTGGAAACTTGACTGAATTTGTAGGTTTGATATATGCATTGGGAAAGTATATGATCGATACCAACTTCCAATGATTGAATGAGAAACTTAATGATAAAACCCTGAAGGAGACATTCCAAAAGAGATCTAAAATTTCGTGTTTAATCTGGGTCTTCCAGTATGCAGGATGACATGTATTAGGAATACCTGAGGGTGATGTGATCATAAAGGATTATATAACCATGACATTTCCATTTCAAGGGAGTGATGAAACAGGTCTGGATTTTAGTGACTCCTCTCATAGAGAAGTGATCTAATTTTAGTCCAAATGTTAGGCATTGATCTGAATGTAATTCAAATATGATGAGAAGATTAGATCTACGACTTTGATTTAATCAAACATCTATGGGAGGTCTGCAAGATCTGGATTTGAGATTTGACCTCAATATCCAAGTCACTATACGTGGAACAATACAATCACCCTGTCCTTATCTCCAAGTATCTGCAGAGAACGTGCATTATCCATGAAAGAGTTCATGGATAATTTCATTGTTAATATATGTATCAGAGCATTGAGAAAAATGGATAATTAAGTGTGATTTAATTATTATGAATAATATGAATTTGATTCATATTATAAGGAGAGTTATCTAAGATAATTAAATGTGATTTAATTATCAAAGATGTGAATAATGTGAATGTAATTCATGTTATTTGGGCACATGAGAATAAAGATACAAGATGATTAAATGTGATTTAATTATCATGGATATGAATAATGTGGATAGCAATATCCATATTAATCATATATATTATAAAAGTGATTTATAATATATGGGAGAGAGCTCTTTGTGATTTATATTTGTTGATTAATTATTGATGTGAATTGGATTCACATTGGATAACTAATTGAAAATATAATTTACATTTTGTTTTGGAATGTGAATGTGATTCACATTTTCCAGTGACATGATCGTAAATTTCACAAGATAATTATGAATTATTTTTTTTGTGAAATAATTTACAACAATTGTTGTTGTAAATCTTGGAGATATCATGGGATATGAGATCTCATGAAATGATTGGTGGACGTCCCCCCCTTTTTAAGGGATGTGGTTAGTCTCCTCATTATCTTCAAGACTAGACAATTGATTTGAAATTAACTTATATTGATTTATCAATATATATTAATTTAATTAAAATTAATTATTTTTTTGTTTTTATAAGAAGATCGTAGACATTGAAAGAAACAACAATCTCACCCATTGATTGTGTGATGTCCATGTATTGGGATCCATGGACTCTCAAAATCCTATATAAGAAGAGGCACCCCTTGCTCTTCAAGTTACACGATTACGACATATTCTCTCTCCCTCTCTCTCTACACGTCATCTCTCTCCGTCTCTCTCATTGTGACCGTCCACCATGGAGCCATCGAGAGGGTCACCGTCGCCGCAGCATCATTGTCATGTTGCCAGAGTATTTGCTCGTGGATCTCCGTCCCCTTCGGTGCACCTTGCTCATGAAGAAGACGTCAGATCTCATGTTACGAGATCAAGAGATTTGCCGCTTGAATCATCAACATGGATTGCGAGAAGGACGCATATCATCAACGTGCTCGCAAGCATCTCCTCCGTCGGATAGGACTTGAGAGAGGAGTCCACTTTGTTTAGAGACTTGATCGCAACCATGTTTCAAGAGGTAACCCTAGTACCTATTTGTGGTTTAGATGAAACGATCCAAGAAGTGTTCTTGGATCATGTGGTTTCATCATTTAAATATTTTTTAAACTCCGCTGCCCGAAGCAACTGGTGCGACTATTCATTCCCGATCACATTCAATGCGATCCTCTTGCTTCTGTGACGCACTTAAGGATTTTCTCATATCCTTCACATTGGAAGTCGGTGATTCATGAGCGAGCCGGTTGTTGAGGCACAAAGAAGATATTTTATTTGAGAGAGTTTTTATTTTTAGCATTTATTTGATTTTTGTAATTATCTGAAATAATTCAGGTAACTCCAAGATCTCGTGTATGTAACTCGGACTATGGACATTCATTTTTTGTGGTGTGTCGATGCCAGTTTCATTCTCCGGTGAAGGTAGGGCTCGAGTTGAGTGGCTCGTAGGTTAGACCTGCACTTGCGACTACTAGAGCTTTATTAGGCATTTGTTTGCCTGCTTGTGCTCGCAAAATCTAGGACCACACATTTTCACATTTAATAAGATGCACCTTAGAATAGTCAAATTAAATCAAATTCTTCTCGACTAATAGAATTTCCCGGTAGGTGCGGTTTGATCGCCTGCATTTAATTTAGTTTAAAAATTTTCAAATTTTGCATTGCATACCGCATGTAGAGAGTTGGGAATCACTATAAGTCTCCTAACTTGGCATCATATCATTTTTTCTCGATTTTGCATTGGCTTTTTCAATCTCCTTTCTCTGTTTTATAACTGGGTAAATTAAAGGAATTGGGATTGCTGATATGCATGATGAGTGGTGGATTAACTTCCAAGTGGTAACCAAATTAAATTGGGGCTGTTAATACATATTTGACCAAAAAATTGCATAAAAACTAACACCTTAGCAACCCCGTCATTTTACGCATTATATTTTACTCATTGAGAGGTGAGGATGCATCCCTATAATAGTTCCCAAAACTTGCATTTTAATCTTACGTAAATAAACTAATATCTTGTTTTACCACTTAACTAAAATTGAAAATATAAACGGTTGGACTTTTGCGACCGTCACTGAGTTGAGTTGGTGAAACTAGGGTTTGCTATTGTGTTTGTCTGTTTGTATATTATTCTATGCATTTGCACATTTTCTGTCTTGATCTACTTCTGATTCATCAATTTAAAGATGTCGTATTGGTCATCAAACCCGAACCCCTAGGGTCACTTCTCCTCAACTATTTACCGACCATCTTCTTCATCTCACACCTCCGTATACCCTCCACCCCATTCCAATTATGAAGTCAAAACTCCAAATGACTTATCACTTCTTCACACTTCTCACCTGCCCCATATTCTCACAGTCCTAATCTACTTCCATCCTGGGCTGACTAACCATATTCACATGCGCTTGCTGGAATCAAGGTACCATTTGAAGAGCGAGCTACTGTTGAGACAGATGGTTGGCAGAGTTACCTAACCCACATACCTCAATTGATTATCATATGATTGTTGGGATAGGTCAACAATTTACACATACTCATCCTAACTTGACTATAGGTTATAACATGGTCGAACGGACTCACTAAATGGAGATGCCCACCATTTATGATCTTCCAGACTTGATTGACCTTAGTGATCAAGCTCACATTGACCAACCTTTATACCACCCATTCAGAGAGCCTTCACATACATGGGATTGGACTCACGAGATCGATCATAGACCCACTATCTTTTGACTCCACCACATGAGGCTCTGGCCTATTTCTGCCACACGGATGGTCTACACTTGACCCAACATTACATCCTAAAGTCTAGGTGTACTGAGTATATGACCTCAAGTTCTCAGCAGTATCCTCCAGTTGAATAGACTGCTCCCATGATTTGTCATGAGGAATTTTGGAGGATGGCTTTTGTAGGATTATTGAGAGATATGAATTAACTGAGGATAAATTTAGAAATGCCACCGACTGACTAATTTCATTTTATGCCAGCTCAGGTATGGAAGTGGAGAATGAAATAACTAGATACAATGTTGAAAATCTAGAGGACACATGGAAGCACACACACTCTGTACAACTGGAGTCCATTCTACCTCCCTCTTTTACTAGCCACTTACCTTCCAATCCATAGTCCGTACATCCACCCATAACAAAAAATTAAAGAACCCAAAAAGACCCAAACAATTGAAAAATCAGAAAATCACATAAAAATAGAAAATAAGAATGACTTAAAAAATTTAGATCCTGCCCTTAGGGAAGCCATTCATGAGGAATTGATTCTTACATTCCCTGAATAAAGGCCATAAAACACTTTCCCAACCTCAAAAGATTTGTGAGAAGTAAACGGATGCCTAAGAGTTTGGGCAATAAGAGGACTAGGACTGAGAAACATCTGGTGTTTATGGCCACCTCCTCAGTGATGGGGAGAAGACCAAGAGCCCCAGAGTAAAGTGGTTGCCTAGGAGTGAATGTGAAATCAAGACACTACCTTCACACATGCTAGAATCGATGATGACTCATCGATAAATATCCTCCCAACCTCGATGTTTGATAAGCTCAAACTCGAGCCAATTAAGAAGTTGAGAGAGATCGTTTAGCTGGCTGATCGTTCTATAACACGGTCAAGAGGAACCATTTCAGTCATCATTACTTTCCAATGTGCTCTACTCCAAGTAGACTTTATGATCATTGACATTGAGCATTGAGGAGAGTTCTCCCAATCTCCAATTATTTTCTGGAAGTCGTTCTTAGCCTTGGCTAAGGCGACTATAGATTGTGAGACTCGGGAGATCGATTTCACAACATTAGGAGCACTCCGGACTCACCCATTCTTTGAGGACACACAATACTATAAGGTAACCTACAAAGCCGTTGACAATCGTGACCATCAAGAGGTAGATGAATCCCACCTCTCTATTACACTTGAGAAATCGATTGTCGAGCTGACCATTGGATCAAGACTCCTTAGACATTCACAATTTCTACTACTTGCATCACCACCACTGCGACATCTTCGATAGACGACTCATAACTTGAAGCTATCCTTAAGTCGGACACAATTTTTTCTGATTGTCTCGACCATTTCGATTATTTGACACATGAAACTACCAATGCTAATCCAACTGAGATCGTTGGCACTTACTCGAGACGTGTGCTGACCCTATAGGAGTATTACAATCTATATGGTGACTCATCTGATGAGGAACCCATGGTGAGCACCTTACACACTCTACTGCCCAGACCTTCAACAAATGAGGCAACCATGACCTAATTGACCCTTACTAAAAACATAACTGCTCCACCCTCTAGTCGGTTATCTAGTGAAAGGGAGTCGAGAATTGATTTCTCAATGTGTTCCCCAAACCCCTCAAGGCGAGTCACTCTCCTCTCCCTCCCAATGTTTTGGGTTCTAGAAAACCGACTACGAAAGTTTCCTTCGACATACCAAAGAAGGAATTTTTTAAGGATTCCAGTGCACTCAGTTATGTTGTTCTTAAACCTTATTTGAGCAAGCAACTGTGTGTCGACCCTCGTTGGACGATCCCTTCACCTCATTATTATTCGTCTGAGGACGATTTTAACAACGACAAACTTGTATATTTCCTACCTCCTCGTTTACATAAGAAGGTTTGTTACAAACCATATTGATCCTTGTACATTCTCAGTCCATCTTATATAGGATTTTCTTCTTTTTGACCCCTCCCTCTCTCATGATTTGAATCACTCGACCCAGTTACGTATCATTTTCATTTTGTGGCTATACTTAGGATGACTAGATCCTAAGTATAGGGGGTTGAGCGACCTAAGTTTCTCTTTCTCTTCTTCTATTTGTTCTTTTTTTATATTTTCTCCCACTCTCATTGGTCCGCTAGTCTTAACTACTACTGCACACTTAGGCTTACCAGAGCTTGCGTATAGGGGGCTCGATGCTCGCTGTGTATTTGATGACATGGATTCAGCTAACTCAGACATAATTAATTAAGCAATTGTAGTTGTTCCAAATTAACCAAATCGATCAATGAGAAAATTTATTAACCACCAAGAAATCAAGCAATTCACACAAGTGGTTTTGCTAATTTTATTAGCCCCGTATATCGACCATGGTCGAACTTAAGGAGCACAATTAGAAGCTAAGTAGATAATCTAGAAAGTCCAAGGATTTTTATTCTTATTTTTAGTGGTTTTTAATTTTGCAAAATTTTATTTTTTTAAAATAAGGAAAATAAGGACAAAGGTAAAGGTATACCCAAGCAACTATTTTTATATTTTTCAAATAAGTCAAAAATAGTCATAAAAACAAAGTAAAGATATTTTTAGGTTTTATATATTTTGTAATTTTTATACAGATTTTTGGGGAATTTTGAGATATTTTTGTGATTTTATAATAATCAAAAAGTTGAGAAATAGACAAACTTGTCACAAACAAAATTACTTTTCAATTTTAAAAATAGATAAAATGCTCAAAACTCCTGGAAGTGATTGCTATGAAATACTTGAAGAAATATCTACAAAAAGGAATCTAAAATGTAATTTTTGAAATTTTCTTGATTTTATATGGTTTTTTATAAGTTTTTGAATCTTTTGTAAATTTTTAGTTTTTGTAGGGTATTCTCAATCCAAATTTATACATGAGCTAAAATATCATAAAGACAACTAAAATAATTTTGTGGAAAATTTCAAAGGTTTTTCGATTTTTTATAGATTTTCAAAGATAAACAAAGTTTTTTAATACTATTTTTGGATTTTTAATAATAGAAAAACAAAATAAAATGGCACACAAAAATCACCACTCAAATAACAAGTTAGCATGAGCTACAAGTTTATTTTGTATAATTTTTATAACCAAAATCCAATTTATTATGAATAGTCAAAGATAATTATTGAAAAATGTGAAGTAGGGACCTATATGCAATTATTTTGAAATTTAGGGCCTTTAGAATAACATGCAATTGAACTACAAGGGTCGTAATGCAAAATGTCTAGATAAAGCACGCACCATATGCGGACCAGTAATTATAGGGGTATAAATATAATTACTAAAAAGTTCAGCTCATTCACTAGCCAAAGAAAAGTTCATGACAAAAGCTGCGAATACCCCACGAAAACATGTGTGGAGGCACGCGAGTTCAACTCAACTGGACTAAAATGCAAATAACAAAACATAAGGTCCGATGTACAAATTATCCAAACTAAATTACACGACAATTTTTATTTGCAGGATTAAAGATAAAAATCAAAAGGGTAGGGGGTTGAGGAAATATGACCTCGACTGGACATGTGGCGAATGCGTGGAGTTCCTCTAACGTACGATCCTGATGACCGTTAGTAAAGGAAACTAACGGTTGTGGAAAGAGGACATGAGTGTGGTTCAAATCCTTTACAAAGCCGATTTAACGCTACAAAAAGAGGCGTGCTTGGACAGCTCAGATCAGAACTAGACAGGAGGCTACTGATCTAACGGCTCTAAAGGATGCTGGAATAAGTGGTAGCTAGTGAACTTCGATCGAATGTATAGGGAGATCTCAAGGGCTGATCGAGCCACTATGATGTCCAACACCTTCGCTAAGATGCTCCACATCGACTGGTGGTCTTAGATGAGGCGATGAATGGTTGGACGCGTGGAATGGAGGTCCACCCCCTGGAGTTGCTCCACCGATCTGGTTGAGGCTCTAATAGAGCCCCCTCACATGCTCATGTGCCTGCAAAGGATATACTAACTCGAAGGTTTAGCTCCGATCTAGTTATTGCAAATGGAAATGAAGGGATCCGACAATGGGATGGAGGTCGACTATCGAAGAAAATGAGGGATGGCTGTCTAGCCTAATCTTGCTCCGATGAGCGAAATACAAGTGGTGAGATTGCATAAGAAGGATGACGACAAGGTGATGAGTCGATCTGAGCAGATGGATGTGAGCGAGGAGCTCCGCCAGCGGTGGTCAGAGCCAAAATGGAGAGGGATGGTTGATGGACAAAATCAATGGAAACAATGGAAATGAAGGGTAGCCGGGTGGACTATCGTGAACGTCTAAGCGAGATAGAGGTAGGGAGAGGTCCTGTCCTCGATCTTACATAATTACAATCCTCTTCTCTTTTTCTTTTCTTCTTTATTCTTTTATTTTGAACAAATATATGCTAATTATATAATATTAACAAAATGCATGCATGATGATAATTTATTAGATTGAAACATTTTTACAAATATTTTTGCTAAATGATTTGGCTAAAATAAAAGAACAAAGAATGAAAATCATAGATTCATCATCCCCCTATACTTTACCTTTGCTAGTCCCTTAGCAAACACTTATTTGAAAAAGAAGTGAGAACACAAAAAGAAAATGAAAGAGTCAAAGTTGATTATTAAACTTATCTTCATGAAATTGGAGTATGGAGCTCGCTCAAACCTTTGTATTATTAATTTGGTGGAACCTTATTGGAAAACAGGTTTTAGACACAACAACCTTCAACTTCCACAATTCTATGGTCAAGTCTCCTCAATAAACATGTTAGAACAAGTGTACATACATAAACACTAATGACTATGAATCTTTCCTTGTACTATGTAAGTACTATATAGTTCTCCACCTCAAAAGTGGCACATAAACAACTTCCCTCAACAAGGTAACTCTAATCCCCCCAATTTTGCAACTCTTTCCCCGAGGAGCGGGGTATTCCCTCCTAACTTCAAGTACAACCAACTCAAGAAAATGGGGAAAGAAGAGAATGGACCGTGACCAGTTTAGCCATGTATCCCTTGGAGCTTAACCAGTGTAGCTAAGTTTCTAGCTGCAAGCTTCCATGAAACGAGACTGTGGAATATATAAGTTTTGCTTATTCAGTATATACACTCTGGCATGCATTTTATTTTCAATCAGGTCTATCCCATTTTTTGGAGTTTTTGCAATTTTTATGACAGATATACAACATATCTATAGGGTGCAGCATGTACATAAGGAGTTTTTCTTCTTGATCTAGCAGACTATGCCTCTTTTGAAGGTTTATTGCAACCCCCAGCATACTGTCTTTATATCTCAATGCTACTAGACTAGGTTGAGATGCACTACCCTCCTTAGAGGAACACGAAAGGTTCCCGCTAGCTATACTACACCCTTATGATACTCCAATCCAAAGGATTCTGCCTCCTCACCACCCCATCTATGTTGAGCTACGTGCAAGGTGTATGTCCAAGTCAAGCCATTACCTGTGAGAGTCATGTGTGCACTGTTAAGTGTTCTACTTAGGCCACTCAGGATGACATGTGAACATAGCTTGGTGGACTTAAAGATTAAGTCGCCATAGACCTGAAAAGCCTTAACTCTAAATCCCATAAGGTTACTCTAAAGTTAAGTGGATTACGATCTTAAACAAGCTCCATCTTTCAAGTTTATTCTAGACTAGTTTAAATGTCAACAATGATTCTGAAGAATGCACATGCAAGTATTTACAAAAACTCTTTTCGTGGGAAAATTTCAAACTATGAAGATTTGCTGGGAATTCCAGATCGAAGAAGAGGAAGATCACATTCTCTATCCTTCGATACCTCACCCGGAGACACCCGGGGATTGTTAGGAACTTAGTGCGTGCGTCTGTTCTGCGGCGTGGTGGCAGGACCACTAGGGGATTGGCTCCGGGTATAGGTTCTCTTCGAGTGTGTCTAGTTCGGCCGTTGAGATCAGGGAGAGGGGGTCTGAACTAGACTATTTATGTCCCACTCGACCATTAGTCATTGGGGATCAATAAAGAGTCCCTTTTATAAACAGTGATGAAGCTATACGCAACTCTTCAGAAACAACAAGACATGTCTTGAAAACGGAGGTCCCCTAACCCTCACTCGTGGCAACCTTCCGGTCACCCTTCGCTTCGCACGGAAGCCGCCCAACTCTCTACCACATTAATTAGGGGGGACCGGACTAGTTTGCTCTAGAACCCCGGTTATCCAAGGAAAATAACCATCCCTCAGGGGCATTTAGACAAGGCTACTATAGACTAGAGAAGAAGAGAGCTACTTCTACTTCTCTATATACGTCTAGAATACTTTCTTCTTATTTTTCTAGCCCTTAGTTTTATGAGAAAGGGACATGATTCAAGATAGAAATAAAGGATTATGGTCTACCAGATGGGTGGAGCTAAAGGCATATTCCTTTTTCTTGGGCGTCAAAAACAAGATTATATATATAGTAGGCACGCCCCCTCTTTTGATTATCTATATGAGTTCTACACCTTTACACCTAATATTCCGGAAGGAGTAGATACGTTAGCGGGAGCATAATCGATTTTCTGTGGCATAGACATCGCTATCCCCTAGAGGAAGAACAAAGAGGGGGATTCATGAGGTGCAGGATACCGGGCCGATTAAGCCTGGCAACCGCTCCCCGAAGGTACCGATCACGGGAGCATCCGGGGCCCCTTAGCCCAGCGGGGAACTACAGATTATTTCTTGATTATCGACCTGCTACAAATTCTCAACTTAGCATACCAACTAGCTCACCTCACATGCATCAAGTCAGCCATCCCGCCCGATCATTGAAGGCCCTTCGATTATTCTTTCAGTCGTAACTAAATTCAAGCGAGTGCTGGATGGAAAAGAATTGGTAGGTGGATCTTCGAATGTGGAAAGATGGTAGTCAAGAGGAAGGTAGCAGACCCTGCTCACATCCGAATAATAATAATAGCAACTTAGACGTAATTGAAGTCAAAGAGGGAAGATTTTGTTGATCGATCAGGCTCTGCGTCCTTGGGTCATCCTCCCTCGGCTCCCCTAAAGTGCTTCGTGGAATCGAAGTCCATCACATTAGAGAAGCTTTGTATTGCCCCGGGAGCTCGTTTCCAGTGCTCAACTGGAATTGAGGAAAAGAATATTCTATTATTAACTTGCTGAGTAATCACTCGCTTTCTTCTCGACTGCTGGAAAAGGTTGCTTCCTCTCTCTTCTCTTCCTGGAAGTTCTTCTCAGAGCTATATATATGGAGGAGATCATGGTTCAGTTCCAGAGCTAAAGATCGTTGTTCTCGAACGAGCAATCGAAAAGATTCTGGAGCATCCTCGGGGTAGGTATTGTTCCTCCAATAATAGTTGTACCAAGTACTTCTCGGCAAGCTCTAATATTACCATCCCTCGGGGCGCAGTGACATGTGAATGAAACCCGGCTCTTGGCTTTCATGCCTCTGCCCCATGGTCCAATGCCTCCTTCCTTGCACAATTTCAGGTACCTAAATCCAGACCGACTCTTTTATTATCCAGACTCTTAGATTTAGCCTCAAATAAACTTCCCTTACTTAGGCAAACCAATGAGTACGCAGACTATAGACGTATCACTCAATCCTAGCCATCCCCTGGGGACTTGCTACATTCCTAGTTTGCCCGTCCGACGCACATTATTTTTTAGAATGGTGGCCATCATTCGTCGAGAACGGGAAAGTCTCGCTCGGCTCTCCATACGGTCCAACAGAGGTCTTTGTAAGACAAATCAGTTGAGGGGGTGTTTACCTGATCCTGATAAATGATTGCATCCCAAATGAATAGGTGTGGAAGCTATAATTGTCAACCACATTCGAATCTATGGAAGCATTGGTTTATACATTTCTGTTAGTACCTACTTTTGATTTGCTATCTTTTTTCCAGAACCACCTAAGGTTCCAACTCAAAAATGAAAAGATTTTTCATTACTTCAATCAACTAGTCTCCGTGTTCCTTGAATGGATCTCTTAGTTGTGGGTTGCCCAAAAGCGGTATATAAGGCATATCCAGTCAAACTGAGAAGTCAACCAGATATGAAGATGGCGACTAGGGTTTATGTTTCCATTATGAATGAATTGATCCTTGCTCCCGGTTCTAGGGTCTTTGACTATTCGAGAAAGCGGCTTTGAAATGTCAGACTAGCCTATCTGGTATGTTTAGAAGTTCGTGTATTTTCTTATCCTTTGAGTCTAGTTCGTGGGTGGGATAAATCCTAGTGAGGCCTGATATTAGACTTCGTGGTCAGAGGATCCAGTTAATGGAGAAGACTCTCCTTCCTGATAGTTCGTCCTCTCAAGCAGACTTGAGCATATTCGAAAATCTAGTTCTTTCTGTTATTCTTTTGATTTTCTGCGGCACAAGCGACTATTACACCAACTAAAACACTTAGAGAGCTCCTGTGATGTTGAGGTTTGGAATTCAAAGTGAAATTTTTGATTTGCTGCTCCTAGTCATCATGGGAAAGAAAGGAACGAGGTCAGTGAACTTACCAGAGAGGCTAGTATGACTCACTCCACCCTAATCTAATATCAGACTCTTAAAAGTCAGACGCAAGTCTTCTAGTCATCTCCTCCCCTAAATCTAACTAGAATATATACATGTCGCACCCTGATTTTGATGCTGCTGATTCTTTCGGTCTTCTTCGCCTTTCATTTTAGTGATTGTCTTCAAGGGTACTGCCTGAGCATGTAAGAAGGAAGGGAAATCGAGGCAGAGAGAGGCATTCCTCGTAAAAGGCTGATCAAGGCCCCCTATTTCTATATATTCAAGTCAAAGAGGTTAGAGCTCATGTTCAAGCGAACAGGGGAGCGACAAGCTCAGTTGAAGCTGCTCTATGCTATGAGAGCCCCCGAGGGGACTACTTTCCAACCTCCTCACAATCTGGTTGTTGTCTATACCTGCTTGTGGCAATCTGGCTTTCTAGATGTATATGATGATATCTAGACAGATAGATCTTATATGAATATCTCGGGTGTGAGACTGCCCCAAATATCTAGTTGCCTTCACCGCCCCGTCAAAAATGCAAATAGAGATAAAAAAACTCTGGTGAGAAGGCATTTGGCCTTTCTCGTTGAAGGCCCAAGAGCTTTTTGGGCTAGTTCAACTCTCTTATCCATCGGTCCAATGCACATGGCTCATCCTCGGGGAGGGAAAATCGAGATGACTGCACCTAGCCGATAGTCTGTGAAAGTAAGCAGGACAGATAGATAGTCCCTCTCTTTGTCGAGTTGGCCTTAGATGTGCGTCGAGCAAGCTAGAAGAATCAATCTCACCTATTTTTGAAGAGAGGTGATAGTGGACAACCCCCCGGGGGTATAGTATTTGACCTGCCTTAGCAAAGCCGGATTAGTCAATTAACTAGGAAAAAGTCGCGCATCGTTCTCCGAACTGTGCAATAAGGTCACCCATAACACGACTGACCGGCTTCGCTTCGGATCTCGACTCTGTTACATCCCCATGCAGTACCAGACACGAGATAGATCTTCCAAAGAACAAGGATCCTTGTCAGTCAATACCGCCAGATGAGCGGTTGCACATCGACTCCTTTTGACACCAACTAAGAAAGGCTGCAGTAGCTTTCTTAGCCCCGAATGCCCACCTTGTATGACTACCTACCCTCAGGATTCGAACCTTTGCATGTTGGCTATCCCATAAGGGACTCAATCGATAAGAAAGCCATCTTACGCTTTTCTTCGATTCGGGAATTGGCTAGAGCAGCTTCCCTGGGACTTCTCATGCTTGTGTCAGATCTTCCGAAGGACAAAGGGACCCTGTTCTCTACGTCGCTAGTCAAAAACCCTTTCGGCTCACAATTCAGATCTAGGGGAGGGCTGTGTTAGGAAACAATTCTTGGCTTCAACTGCATGCCTCAACGTCAACTGCCTTCATCCTCTACCTAAGACTCAAGTCAGACAGACGGACTCAGATTCTACCTCGCAACTAATAACTAACCTTCATCAAGTGGATAAGCAGTCTTTGAGGCCCCATGACGAAATGAATTCTCTGTGAATATGTGGAGTACCAACGTCTAGATTGTAAGACCTCGTGCACCTTGACTACGAAGCGATATCATACATTCTCAGTCGGACTGGAAAGAAAGGCTGAGAAGGTGGCTTATGTAGTGGTAGCCACCTACAATGAAGGCACACATGCCATTCTGGAGACCGTGATCATCTCTCTCAGCTAATTGCTTACCTTGGCCAACATAGAGAAAGTGACGGCTCCAGGGTCAGGGCTTATAAGTGGGGTGAGGGCTTTTGGCTAGCGGGGTGGGCTGCGTCACTAGTGGGACTCTTTCTTCTAGAAAACCCTCGAGGACAAATCTTTCATTCAAGTAGGGGAGAAATTGTAATGCGTGTTTTGAGTAGTTGTGAATTTTGTAGAATATCACTATATATATTATGTTTTTGAATGTTAACAAGTGTTATTTCAAGGAAATATTGGATTGATAATATTCACACTTTATATTTGACATAGTCAATAGATTCGCGTTGATGTAATGATTTCATTGAAACTTGTTTTGTGTAAATCAGAGACCATCTTGAATAATTATGACTTTAAAAAGTTCTCTAGATTTTGTAGCACATCAAACATAGTACCACATCTAGTAAATTGGAAGAATGGTAGTTGCTTATAAGTAGAAGAAGCTACTACTAGTAGAGGCCCAGGAGGTTACAAATCTATGCTCATTAGACCATAATCATGTCATTAAGCGTGATTAGTATTAATTACCGGTGACTAGTGATAATTAAGTTTCATTAGCAAAAGTAGGACACATGGAGGGCAAATAATGGGACACGTGTTGTTATACATATAGGATAAGTGTCAATACACAAGAGTACTGCAGGATATGGGAACAATCCTCAAGCGCATCACGGAAGCGTGATGATTGCATCATATGCGATCGGGAGTGACTAGTCGTACTAGTTGCTTGATGTAGCGGAAATTAAAATTTTTTATGTGACGAAACCACATGTTCCAAGAACACTTCTCGAATCGTTTCGTCTAAACCACAAAAAAGTAATAGGATTACCTCTTGAAGCGTGGTTGCGATCGAGTCTCTAAACCAAGAGATGTCCTGTCTCAAGTCCGATCCCACGGAGGAGATGCTTGTGAGCGCATTGATGAGACGTGTCTATCTCGTAATCCAAGTTGATGATGCAAGCAACGGATCTCCTGATCACGTCACACGAGATCCAACATATTCTTCACGAGCGAAACACACCGAAGGAGATGGAGATCCATGAGTAGATGATCCGGCAGCATAACGACGATGCTGCATTGATGATGCCTCTCACATTGGCTCCATGGTGGACGACCACTATGAGAGAGAGAGGCTTGACGTGTGGAGAAAGAGTGAGAGAGAGAGGGCATTCATCATTTTCTAGAAGAGCAAGGTGTGCCTCTTCTTATATAGGGTTTTGGGAGTCCATGGATCCCAATCCATGGACAACACACAATCAACGGTTGAGATTGATTTGTGTTTCTTCCAATGGCTATGATCTTGTGTTAAAACACAACAAAAATTAATTTAATTTAATTTAATATATATATATATATCGATAAATCAATATATTTAAATTCAAATCAAATCAATTAATTATCCTTGGAGATGATGAGGAGATAAACCATATCCCCTAAAAAGGGGGGGACGGCTACCAACATCTCATGAGATCTCATTATCTCATGAGATACCGTTATCTCATGATATCTCCAGGATTTACAACAAAAATTGTTATAAATTATTTCACAAAAATAATTCATAATTATCTTGTGAAATATTGCAATCATGCCATTGGAAAAATGTGAATCAAATTCACATCCCAAAACAAAATGTAAACTATATTTTAATTAAGTATTCAATGTGAATCCAATTCACATCAATAATTAATTAACAAATATAAATCACAAGATGCTCTCTCTAATATATTATAAATCACATTTATAATATATATGATTAATATGGATAGTGCTATCCATAATATTCATATCCATGATAATTAAATCATATTTAATCATCTTGGATCTCTATTCTCATGTGTGAAAATAATATGAATCACATTCACATTGTTCACATCTTTAATAATTAAATCATATTTAATTATCTCAGATAACTCTCTTTATAATATGAATCAAATTCATATTATCCATGATAATTAAATCACATTTAATTATCAATTTTCTCGATGCTTGGATACATATATCAATAATGAAATTATCCATGAACTCTTTCAAGGATAATGCGCTTTCTCCGCGGATACTTGGAGATAAGGACATGGCGATTATATTGCTCCACGTATAGTGACTTGGATGTTGAGATGACATCTCAAATCCATATCTCGGGCCTCTCATAGATGCTTGATTAAATCAAGACCGCAAATATAATCTTCTCATTGCATCTGAATCACATTCAGATCAATGTCCAACATTTGGACCAAGATCAGATTACTTCTTTACTGAGAGGAGTCACTAAAATCCAGACCCATTTCATCACTCCCTAGGAATGGAAGCGTCATGGTTATACAATCGTTTATAATCACATCACCCTCAGGTATTCTCAACACCTGTACATCCTGCATACTGGAGACTCAGAATAAACCCGAAGTATTAGATCAACTTTATACTGTCTACTTCAGGGTTTCATCAGTAAGTTTCTGATTTGATCATTGGGAGTTGGTATTGATCATATACTTTCCAAAAGCATATATCATATCTAGGTCTTGATCATATACTTTCCAAAAGTATATATCAAGCCTATAAATTCAGTCAAGCTTCCAAAGCGAGACGACTATGCATGGAATTTGATTCTTCCCAATGTCTCATGAGTGAGCTCATGCCTTCCTCTTCCGTAAATGAACCTGTATGATCCCTTTAAGAGATCGTATTACTCATATGCCCTTACATGCACACCAGCGCGCCGATGCATAGACCTTGATTAGGTCATCAACCTATTGGTCTGCCAAATGTACATACTCAGACATATAGTAATATATCTATATCCGATCAGAGGATGCGTGCCTGTATCGTGACAAGATAGGATATAGGACTTTGGTTATCTCGATCTCGTTAAGTCAACTGTTTGACCTAACTAATATGACACCTCCGAATCTATATTCCTATGCAGATGACTTGCATCAAGAGGTCGGTCAGATATCAACCTAACTGAGAAAGGATTGCCACCTCCTACTCAGGCTGGAGATCATCTCTTAACAATCATTTGACAGTGCTTGATGAGCCCTCAATCTATCCCTTTAGATATTCATCCAAGCACCAACATCTATGATTCGATTATTGAATCAACAACTGTATGATTATTAAGATGGCCATGGTACATAACCTAATTGTACTAGGGGACCTATTATGCAAATTAGTTATTCTTCATTTCAGATCAGGGAATGATATTTGCAATAACATTTATTGCATAATGGCTCGTCGTGGGCTCACATGTCCAACAATCTCCCACTAGCCCAAAGGGCCATTAATGGGCTAATCATTTAAACCCACATTCATGTGACAATCATAGGCTATTTAAAAAATAGTTAGGTAAGCTGATCAGTCACTCTATTCCCGTGAGACTACGCCAAGTCCTTTTAGGGCACTTGCATATCCCCAGTAACAGTGCTCGCATCTAATGCAAATGTTGCATCTTATGCAACCAATACTCAATCTTGTTAATTATAGTGTCCTTGACACTACAACTTAATATGTATCATAACCAGTATTTCCTTAATCCTTATCAGAATACCCTTATTCTTGGAGATCACTATCTAAGGTATCCACAGTTAAGACCTTTTAGATCTCTATCTATAAAGTCTTAAGTTTTTGAAGATAAGACTTTGAGATCACTATCTCTAAGTTTTTTTCATCTTTGAAGATATTGTCATTACTGCAACCAAGTGTTTTACTTCTATAGTTGGATTAGTAACAGTTTACTACTCCCATTGTATGGTATACATCTGGCATCCGTACACATTTATCTTACACCCGAACTTTCATAACTGATGCACAAGGGCAAGCAGTTCTAGCATTCACTTCCTCAACTCTTTGAGGTGCTATCCCTTTAGATAGGTCAGTACCAAATCTTAAGGGAAGGAAGCCTTTCTTGGAATTTCCAAGAATGGAATATGTCCAAGGTGTACTACAAATGCGACAGTCCCAATACCCTCTTCTCTTTGCTTCTGAACACCTTCAGAACTAAGATCCAAGAGGCATCTTTGAGATCATATCTCAAGGTATGGAATAACCAGATCATAAAACACTTATTATCATCCTTATATCATTCCAAATGATTAGGATATTATCTACATTTAGCTTGATGAACACAATAACACTCCCACTAAGCTTCACATGGTTCATCAAGATTCCATCTGAAATCATAACATTTATAATTTCATCAACTCGTACGTTCCAGCTACAAGAAGCTTATTTGAGTCCATAGATGGATTTCCTTATCTTGTACATCTTGCTTTCCTTAACCATGAAACCCTGGGGATACTTCATGAATATCCTCGGAGAGATATTCATAGAGGAATGCAATCTTGACTTACATCTTGAAGATGTCAAAGTCAAGTTATGTAGCTATAGTTAGCGATATTCTGATGGCTATAAGAATGGTTACTGAAGAGAAAGTCTCATCGCAAGCGATGTCTTCTCTTCGGTGTGTAGCTCATGGATACGAGTCGTGATTTGAAGGTCTCTACCTTCTCATCAGGTTCCCTTTCTCTTGAAGATCCGTTTAGACCTTTATGGGTCTTACCCATATAGATGGATCCTCGAGGGTCCATATACAACACTTGTATATGAAGTCTACTTTAGACTTTATTGCTAACATCCATCTTTCCATGTCATGATCCTCATGAGCTTCATCATATGAAGTCCGATCATCGTCAGACTTAACAGACACATGGAATACATCCTCAAATTCATTTGAAGAGGTATTATTGTTTCATCTTTAATTATCCTTTTAGTTTCTGATTTCGGGAGCCTCATTATCATCTCAAGATTAAATGAGTTCATTTACTTCATTTTCATCTTGATTCTCAAGAATCTCTACCTCTAAGAATCACATTCTCAGATATGAGATATTTTAAGAATCTCAAGGTCATAAAGTAGGTATCCAATACCATGCTTTATTTTCCTATTGAAGTAGCACTCTCTAGTACTCGATTCTAGCTTACATGCATCAAACCTTATTAAGGATATATATTGTAGTCTCTACCACACATATATACCTGGAAACTAAGGGATAATTATGTTAAAATTCATCATTGATCAAATCATGTCACTCATGATCCAATTGTATCTTCCTACAACTCTATTGAGTTTAGGTTTATTAGGAGGAGTGAGATAGGAATGATATTCCTTTCTCCATAAGGTATACCATGAATTCATCTAATAGGTACTAATTACCTAGATTAAATCAAATTCATTTCCATATTCCTTCAGACTTTGGTTCCAAACCAAAATTATGAAATCTTTGAACATTTCAAAGGTTTCTAATGGTGAAGGAAAGAAATCTTATATCACAAATAGTCATTAATAGACATCACATATCCACAATGTTTATTCTGATATAGCACATACATCAATATGTTTTAGATCTTGAATACCTCGATATCTTATACCTTTCCCAAAGAAGGGTGTATTGGACATTTTACTTTGTATACAATATTCACAAGTATGTAAGATTCGAAATTTTAGATATTCTAAAGTTTCATATCTTACTAGTTCATTGATCTCATCAACAAACATATGTCCAAAACTTGATGCCAGATCACTGTCAAATGATCTTCATCCTCCTATTGATCTTTTAAAGGTTTAATTTCAATATTAGAAATCTTAATGAACCATTCATTAATTTTCTAATTTTGTAGAGTCCACTAGATCTTAGACTACTATCTGAAATATATCCATCATAACTCTTTATGATAATTCTATCTCAGAATTCATGTTTATTTCCAACATTTAGAAACAAACAATGAGTGTATTCTAATATATTGGTCATAGAGACATTCTCTAAGATAAAGGGCTCTCCCACTGAAAATATGAAGTCCATCTATCCAATAGAGATTGTTGCAACAATTGCATCAAAATCCATGTAGATGATTATTAAACCTGAAGATCAAATTCTCCAATCTTCTAAAACATATGCAACCCACTACAAGTGTTGTTAGAAGATTGAGATACAATTATAAGACTTTATCTTATTCAATAAGCAAGTCAATATCAATGATTTATGTAGATTATTATGATGCTCTATCCGAGTCCTTCTCTAAGGATTCTAGACAGACTTGATATACTATCAATACACCAACTTATTGCAGTATTGGCATTCATCCAACTCTTAAGATGTCATATGGAAGTCATAGAAATACAGTCAACTCTTTGACTATCCTTCTCATCTTGAGTCTGACCCATGCTTCCATTGCGCTTCCTTTATCTATAAACAACCATTGATTAAGACTAAGGATCTCTTATGTAAGAGCATTTCAATATTTATACATGCTTCATTAAATTCATACAATATGAATATTATAAAGCTTCATGAATGACTAGAGTATAGACAGTAGAATGATGACACTCATCATGTCTACATCCATCTAGATTCTCAAAACATTGGTTCAGGTAGGTATTCAACCATTTTGAATACATCATCTCTTATAGAACTACCATTCTGCATGATGCAGTGAACCATGTCATTCGTGATAAATGTCAAGAGCACATATGTATGCCAGAATATCTTCTTAGATTTTTATAAGGATTAATTGACAATTATGATCACCTTCGACATGTCACTTCCAAAGTACACTCGATGAAAGATCAAGACTATAGAGGCATGCGAACCCTAAGGTGATGTATTGTTGTATTATTTAATTGTCATTCCTCATTATGTTGAGGAAACTTGCACAATGCAACCGCATGCATTATGTGTCCAACTGCAAGTACAATATCTGGATCATGAGTCCGATCCATGATATTTTACTGGTTATTATTGAGTATAATATTGAGTGGGTTTTATGAAGGATTATCTGAAATAAGAAATTTACATAAGTGTATATATATTATATATATATATATATATATTTTACTTTGATTTAGGAATTTTTATATCAAAGTTGTCTTGCCTTGTCAACACTGAAAGTTCATTCCCTTATTCACTTTCAATGCAAGAGATATACTTACCATTATATCTGAAGCAATATCTGAAATCTCCTTCCTTACCTTTGTCATATCCCAATAATATGAGAACTTGTGACTATGATAAAAAGAAGCGGGAACACATTCCACCTTGCAAGTCTAACTTGCATCTCCCAATTCGGTCTTCAACAACCGAGCCCACCATCCCTAAGGTGATGTTGACCCGTTGTTAATTGAACCAACCGTGAACAAGATTAGAACTCGTTATGCACAATCCAATATCGCCTCAATAATATGAGGACTCGATATTGGGGTCACTACACATATAGCCTTACTCATTCGAGAAGCAAAGAGCCCGATCCAAATGCACTTGCATACAGGAGTTGTCACTTCGGACATGCGTCTCCTACATACAATCCCTGGCGATGGAACCCTTCGCCTTGACGGGAGGTCATGGATGTCACTTATGTGATCGTCCATATCATATTCAAATTCTAATTAATCATTATGAATCACATTCATTATAATCAATTCATCCAAGGGAAATAACAACTCTATTCATAATAGAGTGTTTTTAATTTTAATTGGATTCCAATTAATCTAATCATATTAAATTAATGATCCAATCAATATCCAACAAACATTTTTAAATTGTTACTTGAAATTATGGTATTATCTCAAATACGTATTATTTCGAATTTTAATAATTAGAAATACATCATGATTTTTTAAGCATTATAACAACCCTACCCGCTGTCATGGACAGTACCGACGGGAGTGGGACAGACCGCAACCGGTGCAACCTGCTATCCCAACACTCCCCGACTAGACACCATATCTGCCTCAGGAAAGGATAATGCATAATAGAACACTTTGTACTTGAGATGATCATCGGTTTTTCAACCGAAATTATACCATATAATAATAATAATCAAAACCATTTTGATTAGTATTTTAATGAGATTAGCTTTACAAATCCCAAATCCTATTCAAGCAAAATATTTGTTGGAATGTAGATCATGTAGATCATGTAACCAATTTGTGATCTAGATCACATCTAATCAGTAATTGGTTAGGGCAATGTAATTTATGGAAATAATTATCATCAAATATTGCACAAATATTTATGCACAATTATTCCAGGAAATTAAATAATTTAATTTCACTAATTTCTTAAATGATAATACTTGGTTCTTGATAAGGAAAGTAATTTCAACAGTGACCCTCACTTACTAAAATTACCATATCTCAATCAAATTAAATCCAAATTAAGAAAAATAAGTTCCTAAAATTTTTTAATTTGATTTACAATAGAACCTAAGTGATTTGCATGCATTTCAAAATGTTTCAAATGTGCAATTATCATCTTAATTACGTCATGATCCGCAGTCCCCGAAACAATGGATATATGGTTATTAAAAAGATCATATCTTGAGTTATCGGATTCCAAATCATGCAAACTCAAATCCTACTGTTTCCTTAATTAATGAAGAACATTATAAAATTTAAAATTTCGTGTTTAAACATTTTAAATAGTGTCTAAATTTTATCACAAGATAGGCTGCGAAAATTGAAATGCAAAAATTTTCACGAACCCAAACGAGCCCAAATCTTCGTAGGTTCATGGATCTCATCCAAAACCTTCGACAACCTAGCTCTGATACCACTTGAAGGATATGGGAAGAATCCTCAAGTGCATCACATAAGCGTAATGATCGTATCGTATGCAATCGAGAGCGACTAGTCGCACTAGTTGCTCGATGCAGCGGAAATAAAAAAATTTTATGTGATGAAACCACATGATCCAAGAACACTTCTCGAATCGTTTTGTCTAAACCACAAACAACTAATAGGATTACCTCTTGAAGCGTGGTTGCGATCGAGTCTCTAAACCAAGAGACCTCCTGTTCAAGTCCGATCCGACGGAGGAGATGCTTGCGAGCGCGTTGATGAGACGCGTCCTTCTCGCAATCCAAGTTTATGATCCAAGCGGCAGATATCCTGATCTCGTCACACGAGATACAACATCTTCTTCACGAGCGAAATACACCGAAGGAGATGGAGATCCACGAGTAGATGATCCGACAGCATAACAACAATGCTGCGTTGATGACGACTCCCACAATGGCTCCATGGTGGACGACCACTATGAGAGATAGAGGCCTGACGTGTGGAGAAAGAGTGAGAGAGAGAGCATTCATCATTGTCTAGAAGAGCAAGGGGTGCCTCTTCTTATATCGGGTTTTGGGAGTCCATGGATCCCAATCCATGGACAACACACAATCAATGGTTGAGATTGATTTGTGTTTTTTCAATGGCTATGATCTTGTATAAAAATACAATAAAAATTAAATTAATTTAATATAATATATTGATAAATCAATATATTTAAATTCAAATCAAATCAATTAATTATCCTTGGATATAATGAGGAGATAAACCATATCCCCTAAAAAGGGGGACGACTACCAACATCTCATGAGATCTCATTATCTCATGAGATCTCATTATCTCATGAGATACCATTATATCATGATATCTCCAGGATTTACAAAAAAAATTGTTGTAAATTATTTCACAAAAATAATTCATAATTATCTTGTGAAATATTACAATCATGCTTTTGGAAAAATGTGAATCAAATTCACATCACAAACAAAATGTAAACTATATTTTGATTAATTATCCAATGTGAATCCAATTCACATCAATAATTGATTAACAAATATAAATAACAATATCCTCTCTCTAATATATTATAAATCACATTTATAATATATATATATATGATTAATACGGATACTGCTATCTATATTATTCATATCCATGATAATTAAATCATATTTAATCATCTTGGATCTCTATTCTCATGTGTCAAAATAATATGAATCACATTCATTCACATCTTTGATAATTAAAGCATATTTAACTATCTCAGATAACTCTCCTTATAATATGAATCAAATTCATATTATCCATGTAATTAAATCACATTTAATTATCAATTTTCTCGATGCTTGGATACATATATCAACAATGAAATTATCCATGAACTCTTTCAAGGATAATGCACTTTCTCCGTGGATACTTGGAGATAAGGACAGGGCGATTGTATTGTTCCACGTATAGTCACTTGGATGTTGAGATCACATCTCAAATCCATATCTCGGGCCTCTCATAGATGCTTGATTAACTCAAGACCGCAAATCTAATCTTCTCATTGCATCTGAATCACATTCAGATCAATGTCCAACATTTGGACCAAGATCAGATTACTTCTCTACTAAGAGGAGTCACTAAAATCCAGACCCGTTTCATCACTCCCTAGGAATGGAAGCGTCATGGTTATACAATCATTTATGATTACATCACCCTCAGGTATTCCCAACATCTGTACATCCTGCATACTGGGAGACTCAGAATAAACCTGAAGTATTAGATCAACTTTATATTGTCTACTTCAGGGTTTTATCAGTAAGTTTCTCATTTGATCATTGGGAGTTGGTATTGATCATATATTTTCTAAAAGTATGTATCATACCTAGGTCTTGATCATATACTTTCCAAAATTATATATCAATCCTACAAATTCAGTCAAGCTTCCAAAGCGAGATGACTGTGCATGGAATTTGATTCTTCCCAATATCTCATGAGTGAGCTCATTCCTTCGGTACAACAAATGAACCTGTATGATCCCTTTGAGAGATCTTATTACTCATATGCCCTTACATGCACACCAACGCGCTGGTATATAGACCTTGCTTAGGTCATCAACCTATTGGTCTGCCAAATGTACATACTCCGACATATAATAATACATCTGTCTTCGGTCAGAGGATGCATGCCTGTATCATGACAACATACGATATAGGACTTTGGTTATCTCGATCTCGTTAAGTCACCTTTGACCTAACTAATCTAACACCTCCGAATCTCTATTCCTATGCAGAGGACCCGCATCAAGAGGTCAGTCAGATAGGAGCCTAACTGAGAAAGGATTGCCATCTCCTACTCAGGCTGGAGATCGTCTCTTAACAATCATTTGACGGTGCTTGATGAGTCCTCAATCTAACCATTTAGATATTCATCCAAGCACCAACCTCTATGATTCAATTATTGAATCAACAGCTGTATGATTATTAAGATGGCCATGGTACATAACCCTAATTGTACTAAGGGACCTATTATGCAAATTAGTTATTCTTCATTTCAGATCAGGGAATGATATTTGCAATAACATTTATTGCATAATGGCTCGCCGTGGGCTCGCTTGTCCAACAAGTACCATGTGTCATCATTCAAAGATTAACATGTGTCCTAGTGCATGTAAGGCATGTGACGTTATGCATGTGCACCAAGTCCCCTCGTGCATGTATAACATATTCCCTCATGCATGTGAGCCATGTGTCATGGTGCATTGATGGCAAGTGTTGCCATGTGTCTTCATACATGGTAGAGAGGTAACATGTGTCTTAAGCCTCCCTTAGATGCTAACACATGTCACACATGCAAAGGGGTTGGAGGCCTATATATACCCACGAGATCCTCATTCTACTCATTCCATTCCACACCACTCTCACCACCTTAGAGCCCGAGAGGCGTAGAGGGTGTTGAAGGAGCATTGTAGAAGTCGTGTTGGAGTTACCGAGAGCATGATAGAAGCCGTAACGAGGTTCTGCCAACCATCAAGCGGTGATGTTCAAATCTGAGACAAATATAGGTGGTATTCACTAAAGAAGGCGATCCCGACTCGAGTTAGATAGCGATTAGGTGAGGGTATCTCAAGCGCTATTTTAAAGCAATAATCTTTAGCTTTTATGCATGGTTTTGATAGCAAGTATGTTATAGTATTTTCTAAAGCTTTTAGGTATGAATTGCAAGTACCTTATAGTAGATATGATATCATGTCTTTAGAGAGTATTTCCAATGTCGTTTCAAGTGTTTTATCATGATTGCATGTTTTCAAGCATATGGTTCTTTGTGGAACACGAAATATAAGTTTCACTAATTAGATTTGAGCTTTATATAAAAGAAACATGTTTGGACAGTCACTATGTAATTTGTATTGATTTTCAAGTTCTTAATAGTTTCCAGTTGTAAGAATATGCATGCTATGTCAGATTGTTTAATGTTCATGAATTAACTGTTATGAGCTTGAATTAACAAGAATATGTATTATTAGTGGAAATAAAAGAATTAAAATTAGAAAGTAAGCACCACAATAGCTATTTTATACAATTCGTGAACTAGCCATTATATATGGTGATGTCATTAGATATGACCCAGAAACAACCATTAGATATGGCAAAACCATTAGATATGGTATCAAGAGGACTTTAAGTTCGCATTTTGTATACATATAGGCTTTGGGCCGTATGCATGGTGTTTTTGGTGTTTGGGACCGTCTACGCATATGACTTAGCTTTGTTTCAGTGTTCATGAGCTGATAACTTAGCCACAGTGGTGATTAAATGCAAGCAGCTCAATAGTGATAATCATATTTCAGTTTACTTTTATTGGACTGATTTCAGTGTTTAATTGCAAAACTAGCATTGATGAATCTCCATTTCATCACCTTTATTCTATCATTTTGGCCTCAAAAACCCCAGCAAATGCAGAGAAATAGCATTAATTTGTATAAAATAGCATTCATTATTTATTGTATTTACTGTACATAAAATAAGGTTTTTAATGCCAAAATTGTAGAATAAAGGGAAGAAAAGAAAAAGGAATAAAATATTGCAAATATTTTAAGACCATAACCCCGAGACCAAGGCCAGCATGGAATTGGTCAACAAGGAATAAAGTAGGGGGAGATAAGGGCCAAAATACAATAAATACTTCATTTATTTATTTTTCCATTACTGCATTTTTGACACCTGTTTTGTATATAATTATTTATTCATCAAATAAAGAAACTTTGATCATAAAAGTTGTAGATAATAATGTAAATAAAAATACAAAATTGAGTTTGTGCAAAAATAATACACAGTGCACTTTTTATACACAAAATAAAAAGCAAAAATCTCAACTTCATAGACTCATATCTTGCAAATAAAAACTCCAAATCACCCAAACTCACCTTTAATTGTATATAGCATTCCATGAACTATTTTATAAAATTGGTTTCATAATTTTTGGAGTCCATATGTAGAAGTTAGATTTTTGGCCCACCTTGTATATAGAACTCTATTAAAATATTCATTTTATTCAATATTCATTAATTTTATAAACTCATATTTTTAGAACCTTGTGAATAATGAATATAATACTTGTACATATTAAAATCAAAAGAAAACCCAAAATAATTTGAGAAATAAAATAAGCCTATATAAGATATAGGCAAAATACCTATGTGAAGCATGCACATAAATAAAAAGGGGAACATTCTTTAAGTATTTTTATTCTTTTATATTTGTATAAATGTACATATTATATACTAGTTATTAAAAATACAAATCTAAAACAAATAAATAAATAAATAAAATACATTAAATATATTTTATAGGTAAAATGCCTATAAGTATACTTACCTATACATATACACATTTATTTAAAAATGTAAATAAACTCTTAAAAATAAAATAAAAAATATTTATACTCACAAAAATAAGTTGTAAATTTATAAAATAAGAAAATAAAACAATAAAATAAAATAAACAAATTAAAAATAAAATACACAAAAATACATGTAAATACATACATATACACATTATTGTAATAAAACCGTAATAAAATAACTCATAAAAATAAATAAAAATCATATTAAAATACTACATACAATAATAAAGATTTTTTATTTTATACTCGAAAAATAATAAAATCATTTATTAACTTAAATAATTCGTTCTTTATTCCTCCAGCCTGTTTTGTCTTCTAGCGGCCTCCGTGGACCAATCGCAGGCCGCCAAGAGTTGACCTCGGGTCAACTCTTCAGACCCCAGGACTGCCCCTCTGACAAGTCACGAGAGGCCCCTTTTCCCCGATTTTTCACGCCAATTGTGTAGCTCGAGGGTGATAAGACCCTTCATGGAAATTGTTCCTTGTACATCCACGAATCACGCCACACCCCATGCTTCCTTGTACAAAGCCCAGATTCACCAGGATTCGCCGGCCAATAAGGGCGCAAACCCTGCTTATAAATAAACCTTCCGACCTCCTCCCCCAGTTTGGGCCTCCCTTTCAGTCGTTTTCCACCATCTATTCCAGTCCTTCGAGGTTCCTTGTGACAGGAGGGTCCTCCTGGAAGCTTCAGACGGTCGGAGGAGTCGAAGGAGCGCCCACGGCCGCCGCGTCGCCGGAGGTCCTGCTCCCTGGTCGCAAACCAGGTATAAGAGCTGCCCTTTTCTATGTATTTTTAGTTAGTTTTAGGTTCTAGCTTTTCATTCCAGTCATTAGAATAGGTTTTGATTAATGCCTGTAGTTTAGAAATCGAAATTCGAAGTTCGCCGGAGCTTCGCTCCGGCGACTTCTCCACTGTGGATCTGACCGTATCCGACCGCCCCGTTCACCCCATCTCGTTCCTCGACGCCTTCTTCATCCATTTCGCGCAGTTGTTCAACCCAGGACCCTAGGTCCTGGCGAATCGGGGATCCCCCTCCGCCGTTCGCCGGAGCCCCTCCGCCCATCTCCATTGTGCATCGTAGCTTCAAAACCCCGGGTCGAGGAGAAAGCTCTCTCGCCCGCGGTTCTTCCTGTGCAGGTACTTCGAAGAATCGAGCCCAACTGGACTCGCACGGACCCAGGAAGAGGTTCCTGGGGGCCCATTTCTTCTCCGACCTCGCTTCATCGACTCGGACCCCCAGGAGCCGTGAAAATGCCATCAATCATCGCGGGAGGCTTCCAGCTACCTTCAGAATACCTCAGACGCGCCGGAGAACCCTGGAGGAGCCCAAGCTCCTCGATCCAAGCTCGCCAGCCCCGAGCTTCTTCCACGTTCTTCCAGGGGTCTTCAGCGCCGTCGGATCAGGAGGGCCGCCCCAGATTCAACAGGAACCGTCCGATGGAGCGTCGTACCCACCGTCAGATCAGAGGGGCTGATCTAATCTCAGCGCTTCATCGGAGAAGCGTCATCGGGTGTCCAGGAGACGACGCGTGGCAAGTGAGAGGAGCAGATCCGTCGGATGCCACGTTTGTATTAGGGGTAAATTTCACATCCACCCCCTTCGCTTTTTGTATTTATTATTGAATGCCAAGAATAAAGGTCACCGTTGTAAATAAAATGTGTATTTTGCATACGGACCCCCCAATGTTTTAGTATTTGCATTCAGGTCCTTCCGCGCCTCACGTGCAGTCCCACGTGAGGCGCGCGAAATTTTGCAGTTATACCCTGGCGGTTTTTGTATATTGTAGAATAGTTCTAAAAATAAAAATAAATGTTTATTTCTGTAGGTATTTTTGCACGGATACCCCTGTCTCTTATTTTATTTGCAAAAATGCCCCTGCCCGGCAGCTTATTTTTGTGTCTTTTATCTATTTATTAAGAATATCTAGGAGGCTTCTAAAAATCCAGAAAAATTATGGTAAGTGCCCCATGCCATGCTCTTCCACGCACATATCATATTTCACATTTTTGCATTTTCCCTAATTATAAAAAAAAATGAAAAGAATCCAAAAAAAAAGGAAAAAACCCACAGCCACACAAGGATGACTGATATGCACAGATAGGCTCATGCATTTTCGTATTGCTCTCTGTGGTTCGACCTCTACATGCTTGTTCCCTATACATTTTATGGTAGAGTAAATAAAGATTAATTCACACTTCCTTTGAGCTCGATTGTTTTATTCTTTGATTGTGGGTTAATTGTTGATTAAATGCACTTTATTGTGGGTCGCCGCATCGACATCGGTTGTCTCCGCCTTGTGTGAGACATACTCTTTAGACCTATGATAACGTGTGTTTATCAAATGGCGCCGTTGCCGGGGAGCAATGAGCATAGCCTACTTTATTTTTGTCATTCTTGTGTGCATTTTTGATTCATAATTGATGATATTTTGTGAGCAGCTATTTTATTGCCATTAATCACTGTGCTTCATTGATCCATTTCTTGTGATTATCTTTATGTGCTCTATGATTGATTGATTCAAGCTATTCTAATACACTCTTTTTGTGACTTTGATGCGAGGGTCCGCCACGCAAGGATGGCTTCTTAGGAGGCCAATGCAGCCAAGCTTGGAGGAGGATGGTCTTCCCTTCGCATGACCATCAGGAGAGAGTATCAAGGAAGCAAGGAGATGTGGATTAGATAGGCTTAGAACACTTAGGATTATCTTTGTAATTCTTGGTGAGAGAGAGACAATTTTGGCATGTAATAATTAACCGGACTCTACTCTTCACAATGAGGTCCAGTGCCCGGGTGTCTGTTCACCTGGGGGCCTCATCGCTGTTTTCCGCGATTTCTACCGCCTTCTTTCCTTTGTTTTCCGCTGATTTGTGCTTTTCGCCTTTATTTTACTTTGTTTTGTGTGCCTGGAGCCCCTAGATATAGGTTGCTTGACTCGGTAGCTAGGTCCAAACATTAATAAGAATGCATGTTCCTATAGTCTACCTAGTATGGATCTAGTCAAACTTAAACAGCTAAGTCATTTATCTCTTAACCCACGTGCCGTGAGCGAGCCCCATCAAGCGCTACTCCTGAACTCGAGTGTGTCGAGAAGAGGAGGGGTGAGCCAAGACCGGACCCTTAGGTTAAAGATGAATGACCAAGCTTGTGGTTCTTCACATTAATAGCAGCTAATGTTTAGGGCGATTTTGACGAATGCACACCACCATGTAGATAGGTTTAAAAATTCTGTTTTGCATACCACATGGAGAGAGCTGGGATGCACTGTAAGTCTTCTAACTCAGCATGCATCATTCGGTTCAATGGTGAGATTTCCATCATAGAACCACTTGCATGGCTTTTCCGCTATCTCCCTCTGATTTTGAGCACCTAGGACTTAAACGAAAATCTACCAAAACGTTAGGCGCTGGTATGAAACAGATCCAAAAAAAGTGAAAACCCAAAAATTAAAACTAGGGGACTGCTAAATAAACTTTGACCTTAATTAAAATCCGTAATGGACTATCATTGTACCGGGTTCATAAAGCCCTCATTGTTTTCAGGTACCTTGGAGGGGGACCAAAACCCTACTCCCTTGAGCGAGTGCGACCCCCTAAGGATTAGAGCCAAAAGCCCAGTCTGCAACTGCCTTGTGTATCGCCTGGATTTCCGAAGTAATGGCGCTTCTATCGTACGTAGGCGAGTAGGGCTTGGTCACCAACGATGACTCTCTGTTGTGATGAGCATCGACCCTGTCCGAAGTATCGAGCATAGGCCACGCCTTCACGGGGGTGTCTGTCTCATTGTCCTACGTCCGAGTAGGTTCTTGTACGCTCACGGGTGATTCCGTTGCGAGTGAGGACCGAAGTAGCGGTTTCGCCTATCAGCTTCCTCTCTCTATTTCTTTGGCTGAGTAGGGATCCAGGAAGGGTTACGAGGACTCCAAAAAGTACATACTACAGGTTACACAGGAGGAGGACAAGTACGGGATACCCTTCCGGCAGTACTCTCTCTCCTATAGGGTAGCGTACTAAGGACTTGTTATAAGATATGCCTGAAATAACAACTCTAAAAATGAAAAGATAATAGCCGAACCTTTACGGCTTCACATGGCGTGAGTTGGTGAACCCTATTTTGAATTGTGTTTGTATGGATCTAGATTAAGGTTCAAAGATCAAGTCCCGCGCCTTTGCGCAAAATTTTGTTGTGTCACTCCTCTTTGACCCCCGCTCAGTTTGAGCCTTTTCTACTGTTTTGCACTCCTTTGTAATCCTCGTTGACCATCGTATCTTTCATCCAACTTCCTACCTTCTCTTGTACTTCGCGAAGTTGATCCATGGATGGTTTCCGTCGGGACCATGCCGACACCCACATCGATTCCATGGACTCAATAACTTCGAGGCGATTCACGAGAACCTAATCCGGACTTTGCGGATTGATCTCTAGACTCCTCGTTTTCTACCTTTCTCTTGACCACCCAATAAAATGGGATCACCTTTGTCCCACTTTCGCCGTTGTGAAGGGAAGTCGATTACAGTCTACATCCTTTTCCATTCACAACATGCTGGGGTTAACCTGAATTCCAGCATCATCTCGGCAGCTGAACATTGATTACAAGCAGTCTGATCAAGACTATCTCCTCATGCAGATAGAAGCCAGTGCAAGCCCTGGAGACTACTCCGGAGTTCATCTCTTCCGACTCAGACCCTGACATGGCTCCCGGAGGAAAGGGCAAGGGTCAGCAGCCACCCACACCAGAGGGACAGGCGCCAGATCAGAATCAGGTCAATGCACAATTACTGGCATCTATCCAGGCCATCCAGCAGCAGCTGACCGAACAGGCCCTCACTCAGACAGCTTTCCAGGACATGTTGAATGATATGATTAACCGAGATGATGGAGGAGGAGGCAGAGGCAGAGGAGGCAGGAGAGGAGAAGGTGAAGGTGGAGGAGGTGGTGATGACCACAATGATGATCTTGAATTACCACCACCGAAACCTACCCTTAAAGAAACATACAACCCGGGAGACAGCCAGATGACCGAATGGATCCTCATTCCATCGGTACACGCTCACTTTGAGCTGAAGCCCCAATTCATTGCTCTTCTTCCTGCATTCCATGGAAACACCAGCGAGGAGCCGTACATCCACCTGCAGCAATTCTCCCGCATTTGCCGTACTACTCACTATCCCAATGTCCCTCTGGACATTGTCAAGATGACGGCTTTCCCCTTCAGCCTACAGGATAAGGCCCTTTATTGGGTCAATCATATGGGGAAAGTTGTGACGACCTGGGAGGAGCTAAAGTCCGCCTTCTTGCACAAGTACTACCCTCTGGGTCGGCTCAACCAGATGCGAGCCCGTATCAGTAATTTCTCCCAAGGACCCCATGAGTCGATACATGAAGCGTGGGAGAGATTCACTGACCTGCAGGAGAAATGTCCCCATCATGATATTCCGAAGACCAGCTTGGTTCAGCATTTCTTCGGGGGACTGAACATTGAAAGTCAAAGGCTCGTAGACGCAGCATGTGGGGGCTCACACTTCAATAAGGATGAAGACGTCGTCTGGCAGATCTTTGAAGAAATGGCCGAAGGAGAGGCCGCCCTCTCTTCATCCAAGGCTTATCAGAGGCAACCCCAGATCCTTCAAAAACAAGTGCACATGGCAGTGTCTAAGGAATCAGAGAGAGATGCGAGCTCCAACCTCAGCATCATCGGGGGCCATCTCTCTAAAGTTGACATCATCGAGAAGCGATCACAGGATCTCGAAAAACTCGCCGTGATCGAGAAGAGGACCCAGAGTTTGGACAAGCTGGATCACATCACCAAGCAGCTGGAACTGCTGGTAGGTACCATCAATTCTGTTCAGTCGGCAGCACCGCTCGAAGCTCCAGCTGAGAGAAAAGACGAGCAACCACTGCTACACCAGCCTCAGCCGAGCCAGCAACCACCGGCAGTTCAGCACGTGTACTACGTGCAGGCACCTGATCAGAGCCAGCCGCAACAGCAGATGGTTGTGTATCAACCAGAGTTTATCTCAGAAACCGATTCAGTGTTCCCACCACCACCCCTGGTCCAGGAAGTTAATGGGGTTTGGACTCATGATGCACAGCCGACCCGTCCTATGGGACAACCACAGGGTCAGCCATTTGCCAACCGGCAATACCACCAACCTCAGGGTGGTCGCTTTGGGCAATCCTCCCAGCAGCACCAATACCAGCAGCCTCCCCAGTTTGGACATAAGTGGAGGCAGAACCATCCATACCAGCAGCAGCCGCAATACCGACACCCACAGCCGTATCACCAGTACGCGGTTGCTCCGCCTCAGCAATACCAGCAGTATCCACCTCCGTCTTATCAGCAACTTCAACTTCCTGCCCCGCCTCAGCATCACCAGCAACAGTCTCAGCACCAGCAGATGCAACAACAGCGTGGTCTGCACGCTGACACCACCAAGGCACCTCCAGTGAACCCCCCCATGGATTGTCTAGCCCAGCTTGTCAAAGGGCTAGCAGAGATGACCAAGCGGCTTGATGACCTGACTGCCACCCGAACCACCATCCCGGCTCAGGTCGAAGCAAATCCCAATAATTTCAAGAAAAAAGAGCAGGTAGAATGTGATGTCCTGTCCGTATCTGGCAATGATACTACTGTTTATTCTAATGCTGTAACTCTTAGGAGCGGTAGGACCTTGCCTCCGCCTGCTACTAAAAGTGGGGAGAATAAAGAAACAGGTGGATCGTCATCTTCCGTATCAGCCGTACCAGCCACAGGGGCGGGTGAGGAGGAAGAAGAAGGAGAAGCCAGTCCAGCCGTCGTGCCATGCCAGCAACAACCTCAGCCGAAAATACAAAAAAATCAGCAAAAACAAAAACAACAAAAAGAAGCTCGTAGCAGAAGCGAAGCCGTACCAGCATCGGAGGAGCCGACAGCAACCGCCGATCCCTCGCCAGCCGATGGAGCAGATGCTACCCTTTTTGATCGCCCAACAACACCAGCATGCCAAGACCCAGCTTGTACCCTTTTTCGTAATTCGGGTGCACAACATTCTGTGGGCGATGATTTTGATGTAAATAAGAACTCTGATTTTCCTGCCAGTAGTGTACATATTCCTTTTCCTCATGCAATACAAAAATCCAAAAAAATTGCAAAACAAAAAAATGCATTGTCCGACCCAGGTGTTGTGGACATCTTGGACAAATTGACTGTTGAGATTCCCTTGCTAAAGGCCGTGGAATACATGCCAGCCGTGAAGAAAGGACTGAAGGAAGTATGTACTACTAAGCGTCGCCCATCAAGAAAGAACAGACGCCAACAAGTTGAGAAACATGTCCTCTCATTAGCCACGGTCGCAGCTATAAGCAATCTCCCCCAGAAGAAACAAGACACCGGAGCACCTCTGATCAGTTGTGTGATTTTTGACCAAGTCTTCGAGCGCACTCTCTTGGATAGTGGTTCTTCCATCAACCTTCTGCCCTCGACCATAATGCAGGAATTTGGGCTGGGACCGCTCAAGCAGACACGCATGATCCTTCAGTTTGCTGACCGATCCGTCAAGCGGCCCCAAGGTCTCTTAGAAGACGTGATAGTTAAAGTGCAGGAAATGAAATTCCCAGCTGACTTTGTAGTCCTTGATATGGACTCACCTGCACCCTTGCTCCAGACCCCTATCATCCTTGGCAGACCATTCCTTCGTACTTCAGGCGCCGTGGTTGATTACGGGTCTGGAAAGATCACTTTCAGCTCGAATTCCCAGCAAATCACGATAAACATGAACAAAGAGCAGAATGCCACAACAGATGAGAGCCAGGCAGCGTCAGATGCGGACTGTGAATTTATTGCAGAGATCAGAGACTCAGCGTTATCATTAGATGATTCATGGACCCGAGAAATCCTCACTCTCGAGGAAGACTTGGAAAGCGCAGTCAGCATATGCTCCGATGATTCTTGGGAGACAGATTCTCAGATGCAGGCGCATCTTTTTGAGCAATCACTCCGAACCGAACATGATCAGCTTAGCGCAGAACCGTTCGGTACACCACCAGGATCTCAACAGAATATTGAGGATGGCAACATCTTCACTGAAGTACTGCCCACCATCAGCATGGTGTCAGAGGTGACAGATAAAGTGGACAGATCAAAACCAGAACTCAAGCCACTTCCGACAGACCTGAAGTATGCTTTCCTTACGGGTGAAGAACAAATGTATCCGGTCATCATCAGCAGCAGGCTGAGACCAGATCAGGAATCTCGACTTCTCGAGGTTCTAGAGAAGAACCGCAAGGCACTTGGATGGAACGTATCAGATCTCCGAGGGATAAATCCAGCCTTGTGTTCGCACCACATCTATTTAGAAGAAGACGCCAAGTCGTCCCGCGAATTTCAGAGAAGGCTGAACCCTAACCTTCGGGACGTCGTCATGAAAGAAATCACGAAGTGGTGTGATGCAGGCTTCATTTATCCCATCTCCGATTCAAAATGGGTAAGCCCATTGCATATAGTTCCCAAGAAATCAGGGCTTACCGTGGTTACAAATGACAAAGGGGAGGAAATTTCTACTCGGGTACCAACATCCTGGCGGGTTTGTGTTGACTACCGCCGTCTCAATGCAGCAACTAAGAAGGATCACTTTCCCTTGCCATTCATTGATCAAGTGCTGGAAAGATTAGCAGGCAAGGAATTCTTCTGCTTTCTGGATGGGTACTCCGGGTACAACCAAGTGGCGATCGCCCCTGAAGACCAAGAAAAGACCACCTTCACTTGCCCGTTCGGCACCTACGCCTTCAAGAGAATGCCCTTTGGTTTTTGCAATGCACCTGCAACCTTCCAAAGATGCATGTTAGCAGTCTTTGCCGAGATGGTAGGCAGTTTTCTCGAGGTGTTCATGGACGATTTCTCTGTCTATGGTGATAGTTTCGATTCTTGTCTCGAGCATCTAGACAGAGTGCTTCAGAAATGCCGAGAAGTCAATTTAGTGCTCTCATGGGAAAAGAGCCACTTTATGGTCACCGAAGGTATTGTGCTGGGTCATGTCGTTTCCAAGCGTGGCATGGAAGTCGACCCGGCGAAGGTGGACGTTATTTCAAATCTTCAGCCCCCTCAGTCAGTTAAGAATGTGAGGTCATTCCTGGGGCATGTGGGATTCTACAGGCGATTCATCAAGGATTTCAGCCGCATTGCCCGACCTCTGACAGAACTCTTGTGCAAGGAGACTGAGTTCATTGTTGATCAGTCGGTTCTCGTTGCTTTCAATCACTTGAAGGAGCTTATCACTCAGGCTCCAATCTTACAGCCGCCCGACTGGACTCTCCCTTTTGAAATAATGACCGATGCGTCAGATTTTGCAGTTGGAGCTGTTCTTGGGCAAAGAAAAGACAAAGTGCCCTACGCCATTCACTATGCCAGCAGAACATTAGATGAAGCACAGAGAAATTACACTGTGACAGAGAAGGAACTGCTGGCTGTGGTTTTCGCCTTAGAGAAGTTCAGATCCTATTTGTTGGGATCAAAAGTCACCATCTTTACAGACCACTCTGCTATCCGCTACTTACAACAGAAGAAGGATGCCAAGCCAAGACTGATTCGTTGGATCCTTCTCCTCCAGGAATTCAATTTGGAAATCAAGGACAAGCCTAGAACCCAGAATGTGGTAGCGGATCATCTCTCCAGAATAGAGCAGCATGAACCTCCCCTGAGCAATGCACCTATCACAGAAACCTTCCCTGACGAAGCCATTTTAGCTGTGGATTCTCTTCCTTGGTATGCTGAGATAGTCAATTACCTCGTCTCTGGGGTAAGACCTTCGGAATGGACGAAGAACCAAAAGAACAAATTCATGTCGACCATCCGTTTCTACCATTGGGAAGATCCTCTTTTATTCAGAGAAGGAGCAGATTGTATTTGGCGCAGGTGCATCCCTCAGACGGAACAATCAAGTGTCCTCGAGCATTGTCACTCGCTTGAATCTGGTGGACACCACTCTGGAGATCGGACGGCAGCCAAAGTACTTCAGTGTGGCTTCTGGTGGCCTACTTTATTCAAGGATGCATCTGAATTTGTTAAACGATGCACTGACTGTCAGAGAATGAAAGGTACACTCACTGCCAAAGATTCAATGCCCCTGAAAATCATTCAGATAGCAGATGTCTTTGATGCATGGGGCATTGATTTCATGGGACCTTTCCCTAACAGTCAAGGATTTGAGCACATCCTTCTCGCCGTCGATTACGTGAGTCGTTGGGTTGAAGCTATCCCTGCTCGAGCCGCCGACAGCAAAACAGTTTGCCAGTTTCTGAAGAAGAACATCATTTCGCGGTTCGGGATACCGAAAATCCTTATCTCAGACGGGGGTAGTCACTTCATTAACAAAGAGGTCAAGAAGTTAACGAAGGAGTACGGCATCGACCATCGGGTTGCTACTCCTTATCATCCTCAGACCAATGGCATGGCAGAGTTATCAAACAGAGAAATCAAGACTATCCTGCAGAAACTTGTTAGGCCAAACAGAAAGGACTGGTCTCAACTCTTGGACTCGGTTCTATGGGCATACCGAACAGCCTACAAATCTCCCTTGGGCATGTCACCCTATCGTCTTGTATATGGAAAGCCGTGCCATCTGCCCGTGGAATTAATTCACAAGTCTTTATGGGCAATCAACAGTTGTAATTTGGACTCACACCAAAGTGGTCAGAAGAGAAAAGATGATCTGAACAGACTCTTGGAATTCCGAGACTATGCATACGATAACACCTTGATGTACAAGGAGAAGGTGAAACGCTGGCACGACAGGCACATCAGACGAAAGACCTTTAACGTTGGACAGAGAGTATGGTTATTTGATGCAAAGTTGCGGATATTCCCAGGTAAATTAAAGAGTAAGTGGACAGGGCCATTTCGAGTTTGTGAAGTGCGTGACAATGGAAGCATTGCTATATCAGAATTGTCCTCTGACGCACAGCCATTCGTCGTCAACGGCCAACTACTGAAGCCTTATCTCTAACCAGATACATTCTTGGCCGTTGTTGACTCCGTTCAGCTCATGCACCATGATGATACCTCGACAGCACCTGCGGCATCGAAAGATTCAGACTATGCAATCCAGCAACTATTTATCTGATTTTCTTCTTTTCTTCTTTTCCTTTTCTTGCCTCTTTTTGTATCTAAAAGGTGCCGACCTTGTGGACAGTTTTCTGTACTTAGGACGTACTTTGTCCTAAGTATAGGGGGGCGTGCACCCCGAGTATTTCCATTCTTTGATCCTCTCCATTGTCTCCTCTTCTTGTCTATACTTAGGGATATCTTACCCTAAGTATAGGGGGAGACAATCTGAGTACGATCTGTTCATTCCCACCTTGACCCTCCCTGCTTTTTGTACAGTCTGCTATACTTAGGATTACTTGATCCTAAGTATAGGGGGGACGGTCAACTTCTCATTCCTTAATTCCATTTATTTACATTCTTTAGATCTGTCTATACTCAGTACGAGTTATGTCTTTGCTTTTCCTTTTGATCTATGAGGACATAGCTCAAGCTAAGTATAGGGGGGTTGTATATACCATGTATATACTATAAGCCATAACTCATACTGAAAAATAAAATATCACCTTGATATAAAATAGAACATAAAAAGTAGCTTTATAATAATGAAAGATGATTGTGAGTTCCTCAGACTCTTTGTAATTGTACTGATTATTAAGTCAGAAAAATGTTTTGTGCAAAAAGTTCTTTTTGGAAAATCTTGTGAAAATGGTTTGAAAATAGTGTGTACAAGTATTCAACCTTTGAAAAATCAGTTTGGTGTGAAAAATTTACTTTCTTTGAGTGAAATTAAAATGTGTGCAAACTAGTGTGCAAATGATTGTGAAAATTGATTGTCAAATTGTTTTGAAAAATCTATCTATGTTGTGTAAAACCTTTGCAAAAATCAATTTCAAATGCGTGTAAATATTGCAAAATTATTTTGGACTATAGTTCTCAAAATTCTTGTGAAACTGATCCTCGAATAAGTCTGAGGAGTCTGCACAAAAATCTCTCATTTGTAAATAAGGAATAAGTTCAAATAAAGCCTATAAGACCAAAACCATATTATACATAAAATACAGTTTCTCTTCTTTTGTATATACTGACTAATAAATCAGATACCTATATAGTATGATTTGAAAAATAGTGTGACCAGTTTTGAAAGATTTGATGTGAAATGATTTCAAACTATGTGAAAATTGTTTTTATGGCAAAAATTTTTCTTTGTGTGAAAGAAAGGATTTGAAAGACCTGTGTGCAAATATTTTGAAAAATGTTTGTCAGAATTATTGTGAAAATGTACATATAGTGTGAAAATTCTTTGCAAAAATAGTTTTCAAATGCGTGTAAATGATTGCAAAAATTATCGTGTACTATAGTTTGCAAAACTATTTTCAAAACTAGAACTGAAGGATAAGATCACTATTACAAATACCTGTAAATAAGAAATAAAGTACATAAAATTCTTTCTCAACAACCTAAATAAACTATTCCATGTAAAGTCTGTATAAATTCATACATTTTGTAAATAAAGCAGTACGCCCGTGTAAATAATGGTATATACTTTTTGTATGTGTCAAGCTCTTATTTTATTTGCAAAAATTCTTTGTGTAAAAATATTCTTTGATTCTTTTTAAATCCTCTGTGAAAATTTGCATCATTCATTGTGCATAGCATAAGCATACCATGCATATTCTTTTTGAGTGAGCTTGATGACTGAATCAGTCTAATAAAGTCTCGAATTGGAGCTTGGTTGGACCCTACTGCACCTAACTGCACTGGAACCTTATGGGAACTAGGTTTAAGGTACTTCAGGTCTAGTCAGACTTAATTCTTTGAGAAAGCAGGGCTGGGTTCAAGTCACCTTAGTGGACTAACTAGAACTTTTCGAAACACACACATGACTCTTGTCAGCCGTGACCTAACTTGGACACCTGCACCTTTCACTTGGCTCAACTCAGTTGGAGTGGTGAGGAGGTTGGATTTGCCAGTCTGAGACGCACACGGGTGGAAACATTCGTCCTCGTCTAGGGAGGGAAGTGCGCCCCAACCTGGTCCTGTTTCAATGAAACCGAATGACGGGAGAGTGTGGGTTGCAATAAAGCTTCAAAAGAGAGATAGTCTACTGGCTCAAGAAGAAATTTCTTGTATATATGCTGCACCATGTAGATATGTTGTACTGATGCACTTGAAAAAAAAACCCAAAAAAGTGGTGGGTCGGATTGAAAATTTAATAACCCCACCGGAGTGTATATAGTCCAATAAAGCAAAAGCTTATGGTATCACTGTTACATCTCGAGAAGCTTGCAGCGGGAGACTTAGCTACACTGGTTGAGCTTCCAAAAAAATTCTATACCTCTTATTCCCCCTCTTCTTGAGCTGGTTGCCACTTGAACTTAGAAGGAAATACCCCGCTCCTTGACGGTAGAGGGCTGGATTAGGGAATCATTGGGTTGTCATGCTGGAGAAGCTAGTCTCTTTGTCATTTCAGTTGAGGAGAGCCACTATCACTTACACTGTACAAGTCAGTTTCATAGTCATAAGGGTTTGTGTATGGTGTAGGCTAGTTCTGACCAGGCTATTGAGGTGGGTTGAACAAAGTTCCGTGACTATCAAAGGCTGTTGTATTTTAGAGCTGGTTCCCGATCAGGTTCCACACACATCCACACCCAGGGTCTGACAGGAGCTCCAATCTCGGATTTTGTAAAGACATGCATTGCACTGAAAGCACCCCTATTCACTCTATCTTCCTTTCATTTTCCTTTTTCTTTTCTTTATTCTTTTTGTACTTATTGCATAAGTGTTTGCTAGGGACTAGCAAAGGCAAGTATAGGGGGGTGATGAATCTCCATTTCATCACCTTTATTCTATCATTTTGGCCTCAAAAACCCCAGCAAATGCAAAGAAATAGCATTAATTTGTATAAAATAGCATTCATTATTTATTGTATTTACTGTACATAAAATAAGGTTTTTAATGCCAAAATTGTAGAATAAAGGGAAGAAAAGAAAAAGGAATAAAATATTGCAAATATTTTAAGACCATAACCCCGAGACCAAGGCCAGCATGGAATTGGTCGACAAGGAATAAAGTAGGGGGAGATAAGGGCCAAAATACAATAAATACTTCATTTATTTATTTTTCCATTACTGCATTTTTGACACCTGTTTTGTATATAATTATTTATTCATCAAATAAAGAAACTTTGATCATAAAAGTTGTAGATAATAATGTAAATAAAATACAAAATTGAGTTTGTGCAAAAATAATACACAGTGCACTTTTTATACACAAAATAAAAAGCAAAAATCTCAACTTCATAGACTCATATCTTGCAAATAAAAACTCCAAATCACCCAAACTCACCTTTAATTGTATATAGCATTCCATGAACTATTTTATAAAATTGGTTTCATAATTTTTGGAGTCCATATGTAGAAGTTAGATTTTTGGCCCACCTTGTATATAGAACTCTATTAAAATATTCATTTTATTCAATATTCATTAATTTTATAAACTCATATTTTTAGAACCTTGTGAATAATGAATATAATACTTGTACATATTAAAATCAAAAGAAAACCCAAAATAATTTGAGAAATAAAATAAGCCTATATAAGATATAGGCAAAATACCTATGTGAAGCATGTACATAAATAAAAAGGGGAACATTCTTTAAGTATTTTTATTCTTTTATATTTGTATAAATGTACATATTATATACTAATTATTAAAAATACAAATCTAAAACAAATAAATAAATAAATAAAATACATTAAATATATTTTATAGGTAAAATGCCTATAAGTATACTTACCTATACATATACACATTTATTTAAAAATGTAAATAAACTCTTAAAAATAAAATAAAAAATATTTATACTCACAAAAATAAGTTGTAAATTTATAAAATAAGAAAATAAAACAATAAAATAAAATAAACAAATTAAAAATAAAATACACAAAAATACATGTAAATACATACATATAGACATTATTGTAATAAAACCGTAATAAAATAACTCATAAAAATAAATAAAAATCATATTAAAATACTACATACAATAATAAAGATTTTTTATTTTATACTCGAAAAATAATAAAATCATTTATTAACTTAAATAATTCGTTCTTTATTCCTCCAGCCTGTTTTGTCTTCTAGCGGCCTCCGTGGACCAATCGCAGGCCGCCAAGAGTTGACCTTGGGTCAACTCTTCAGACCCCAGGACTGCCCCTCTGACAAGTCACGAGAGGCCCCTTTTCCCCGATTTTTCACGCCAATTGTGTAGCTCGAGGGTGATAAGACCCTTCATGGAAATTGTTCCTTGTACATCCACGAATCACGCCACACCCCATGCTTCCTTGTACAAAGCCCAGATTCACCAGGATTCGCCGGCCAATAAGGGCGCAAACCCTGCTTATAAATAAACCTTCCGACCTCCTCCCCCAGTTTGGGCCTCCCTTTCAGTCGTTTTCCACCATCTATTCCAGTCCTTCGAGGTTCCTTGTGACAGGAGGGTCCTCCTGGAAGCTTCAGACGGTCGGAGGAGTCGAAGGAGCGCCCACGGCCGCCGCGTCGCCGGAGGTCCTGCTCCCTGGTCGCAAACCAGGTATAAGAGCTGCCCTTTTCTATGTATTTTTAGTTAGTTTTAGGTTCTAGCTTTTCATTCCAGTCATTAGAATAGGTTTTGATTAATGCCCATAGTTTAGAAATCGAAATTCGAAGTTCGCCGGAGCTTCGCTCCGGCGACTTATCCACTGTGGATCTGACCGTATCCGACCGCCCCGTTCACCCCATCTCGTTCCTCGACGCCTTCTTCATCCATTTTGCGCAGTTGTTCAACCCAGGACCCTAGGTCCTGGCGAATCGGGGCTCCCCCTCCGCCGTTCGCCGGAGCCCCTCCGCCCATCTCCATTGTGCATCGTAGCTTCAAAACCCCGGGTCGAGGAGAAAGCTCTCTCGCCCGCGGTTCTTCCTATGCAGGTACTTCGAAGAATCGAGCCCAACTGGACTCGCACGGACCCAGGAAGAGGTTCCTGGGGGCCCATTTCTTCTCCGACCTCGCTTCATCGACTCGGACCCCCAGGAGCCGTGAAAATGCCATCAATCGTCGCGGGAGGCTTCCAGCTACCTTCAGAATACCTCAGACGCGCCGGAGAACCCTGGAGGAGCCCAAGCTCCTCGATCCAAGCTCGCCAGCCCCGAGCTTCTTCCACGTTCTTCCAGGGGTCTTCAGCGCCGTCGGATCAGGAGGGCCGCCCCAGATTCAACAGGAACCGTCCGATGGAGCGTCGTACCCACCGTCAGATCAGCGGGGCTGATCTAATCTCAGCGCTTCATCGGCGAAGCGTCATCGGGCGTCCAGGAGACGACGCGTGGCAAGTGAGAGGAGCAGATCCGTCGGATGCCACGTTTGTATTAGGGGTAAATTTCACATCCACCCCCTTCGCTTTTTGTATTTATTATTGAATGCCAAGAATAAAGGTCACCGTTGTAAATAAAATGTGTATTTTGCATACGGACCCCCAATGTTTTAGTATTTGCATTCAGGTCCTTCCGCGCCTCACGTGCAGTCCCACGTGAGGCGCGTGAAATTTTGCAGTTATACCCTGGCGGTTTTTGTATATTGTAGAATAGTTCTAAAAATAAAAATAAATGTTTATTTCTGTAGGTATTTTTGCACGGATACCCCTGTCTCTTATTTTATTTGCAAAAATGCCCCTGCCCGGCAGCTTATTTTTGTGTCTTTTATCTATTTATTAAGAATATCTAGGAGGCTTCTTAAAATCCAGAAAAATTATGGTAAGTGCCCCATGCCATGCTCTTCCACGCACATATCATATTTCGCATTTTTGCATTTTCCCTAATTATAAAAAAAAATGAAAAGAATCCAAAAAAAAGGAAAAAACCCACAGCCACACAAGGATGACTGATATGCACAGATAGGCTCATGCATTTTCGTATTGCTCTCTGTGGTTCGACCTCTACATGCTTGTTCCCTATACATTTTATGGTAGAGTAAATAAAGATTAATTCACACTTCCTTTGAGCTCGATTGTTTTATTCTTTGATTGTGGGTTAATTGTTGATTAAATGCACTTTATTGTGGGTCGCCGCATCGACATCGATTGTCTCCGCCTTGTGTGAGACATACTCTTTAGACCTATGATAACGTGTGTTTATCAAGCATGTTCTTATATGATTACTGTTATAAAGTCTCTTTCAAGTTATTTCAAAGTATTCAACATAAATTTTGGCATGATACTCACATTTCAACATTTGGCTATATATGTAAAAAGCTGAGATCCATTCACTGGGTCTAAACTCATAAATGGGTTTAGACTCATCCCACTATATTATTATTATGTACAGATGAACTGAATCACAAGCAAAAGGAGGAAGGATTGTTAATACACTAATAGGAGGTGGTTTTTTTCTTTTGTACTGTATGTTGTTTTGTAAGGAGATGTAATAGAACTTGTGTAAGACACTTCTTTGTACAGTGAACTTTAAATAAAATGATGATGTATTTGATGAGATTTGCCATATGTGTACTTTGAGGAGAAAGGAGAAGAAAGATCTCTGTCACGACACATTCTGATTAGCGGGACAGGTCGTGATAACTTGTTCTATAAAGCACTCAAACGACCCGGGGTTCATCTCCTGAAGCTAGCGATCGATGAGTCTGATTGATTCGCTTCCAGGGCCCAAATCAATTCATCCCGGCCAAATCGGCGGGATTTGTGGAATTTCCCTTTGTGGATTGCGTTGGGATCACCCGTCCGAAAAGGAGTGATCAAGTTACATTTCATAGCTGACCCCTGAAGAGTCGCAACTCCCCGTACTGCTCTGGATTGGGGCTCGCACCTCAAAGAGACCTTGCCTAGAGGGCAAAGGAATGATTACGACCTTGAAAAGGCACGTCTTTTAATTCATGTATTGTGATCCCAATTAAATAATTTTGCAAAAATTGTCAAAATATTTTGCAATCATTTTCAAAGCATTTTTCAAAACAAACTATTTTTCAAACATTTTATTTCACACAAATTTCAAAAATTTTGTATAATATACCTAATGTTGATACATAAAATAATTTACAAATATTTTGCAACCAAAACATTTTTACAAACATTTTTACTGAATTTGTACAACAATAATTTTGCAAAGGTTTTTACAAAAAAATTTTTATAAAGAATTTTGCAAGCATTTTTGAAAATATTTTTCACAACATTTTTATTCCAATTTTATAAATAGTAGAAATATTGTTAACACGCACAAAGTATGAGTTATGGTTAAAGTATACATACAATATATACGATACCCCCTATACTTAGTTCAAGTGATGTCCTCAGAGTGATCAAAGAGCGATGAAGAAAGATATAACTCGTGCTGAGTATAGATAAGTGAAAAGAATCCTATACTACAATGACTCAAAAGAATGAAAGAATATAATCGTAGAAGTCAGTGATCCCCCCTATACTTAGGATCAAGTAATACTAAGCATATAAGAATGTACATAAAGGGGAAAACAAAGGAGTAGAATGTATGAACATTACCTCCCCTATACTTATGGTAAGATGTCCCTGAGTATAGGCAGCAAAACAGAGGCAATAGATGATAAATAAATAATCACAGGTCGAATACCCCCCATACTTAGGAGAAAGTGCATCCTAAGTATAACAGAATCATAAGATAGATCTGGGGTATTAAACAAAATGATTGAATGAATGATATAGACAATATGGATATACAAAGATGCGGAGTAGAAGTGAAAATCAAGTATGAGACGTGGATTATGTGAGTCAAAGAACACATCTCATACAAAATGAATAAGGGCAACATCAACGACCACTGGATCATGAGCAAGATATGGTTTCAGCCTTTGATTGTTGATCGAAAGGTGGAATCGGAAGACAACTCAGATATATCAATGCTCCTGTTGTCGTGCACCTTTCTGACTAGCTATGGTCCCATCCATTTACTCTGAAACTTCCCTGGAAATAATCTGAACCTTGCATCAAATAGCTATACTCTTTGGTTGGGCTCAAACTGCTTATGGTTGACGTGAGAATCATGCCATATCTGAAGGATATGATGAGATCCTTAAGTGCATCACGGAAGCGTGAGGATTGCATCGTATGCGATCAGGAGCGACTAGTCGCACTAGTTGCTCGAGGCAGTGAAAATTAAAATTTTTCATGCGATGAAACCACATGATCAAAGAACACTTCTCGGATCGTTACTTCTAAACCACAAACAAGTATTAGGGTTACCTCTTGAAGTGTGGTTGTGATCGAGTCTTTAAACGAAGAGACCTCTTGTCTTAAGTCCAATTCGACAGAGGAGACGCTTGCGAGCACATTGATGAAACACGTGCTCCTCGCAATCCATATTTATGATCCAAGTGATGGATCTCCTGATCTTGTCACATGAGATCATACGTCTTCTTCACAAGCGAGGTACACAAAAGGAGATGGAGATCCACGAGAAAATAATCCGGCAGCTTAACGGCGACACCACCGCGATGGCGACTGTCTCTAGAACATCACGGGGGACGACCTCAAGAGAGAGATGGTGTGTAGAGAATGAGAGAGAGATCATGATATTCTTAATTCCTTTGAAGAGCAAGGGGTGCCCTTCTATTTATAATATTTTGGGATCCATGTATCTCAATCCATGGACAAAACAAATCCAGTGGGTCACATTGATTTGTGTTTCTTTTAATGGCCATGATTTTTGTTATTAAAACACAACTACAATTAATTAAATTGAATTAAATATACTTTGAATAAATTATCAATATATAAATTAATTAAATCAAATTAACATAGGATAATTAGGAATGAGGCATGCCTCCCTTCCATTAAAGGGGGGCAACAAACTTTGAATTCCAACTCAAGGTGGTCGTCCATTCTTTAAAAGGAATGAGGCACTCCTCTTCCTTTTTCATGAGATCTCATATCCCATGAAAATCTCCATAATTTACAACAACTATTGTTGTAAATTTTTTCACATAAATAATTCAAAATTATTTTGTAAACATTGCAATCATGCCATTGGAAACTTGTGAATCACATTCACATCCCAAAATAAAATGTAAATTGCATTTTGAATTAGTATCCATTGTGAATCCAATTGACATTAACATTTAATTAACAAATGTAAATTAAAAATAGCTCTCTCTTATATATTATAAATCTCATTTATAATATATATGATTAATATGGGTAGTGTTATCCACATTATTCATATCCATTATAATTAAAACACATTTAATAATCTTGGACTCTATTCTCATTTGCCCAAATAATATGAATCGCATTCACATTATTCACATCTTTGATAATTAAATCACTTTTAGTTATCTAAGATAACTCTCGTTATAATATGAATCAAATTCATATTATGATGACAATTAAATCACTTTTAATTATCAATTTTCTCAATGCTCGGATACATATATCAACAATGAAATTATCCGTGAACTCTTTCAAGGACAATGCGCTTTCTCTGTTGGATACTTGGAGATAAGGATAGGGTGATTGTATTATTCCACGTATAGTGACTTGGATATTGAGTCAAATCTCTAATCCAGATCCTGCAGACCTCCCAAAGATGATTGATTAAATCAAGGTCGTATATCTAATCTTCTCATTGCATCTGAATCACATTCAGATCAATGTCTAACATTTGAACCAAGATCAGATCACTTCTCTACTGAGAGGAGTCAATAAAATCTAGATCTGTTTCATTACTCCCTAGGAATGGAAGCGTCATGGTTATACAATCGTTTAGATCACATCACCCATAGGTCTTCCTAATATCTGTACATCCTGCATTGGGAGACCCTAGAATAAACTCGAAGTATTAGATCAATTTTACACTATTTTCTTCAGAGTTTTATCATTAAGTTTCTCATTTTACTATTGGGAGTTGGTATCGATCATATACTTTCCAAAAGCATACATCATACCCAGGTGTTGATCATATACTTTCCAAAAGCATATATCAAACCTACAAATTCAGTCAATCTTCTAAAGCAAGATGTCCGTGCATGGAATTTGATTCTTCCACTATCTTATGGGTGAGTTCTTGTCTTCTGGTTCAATAATGAACCTGTATGTTGCCTTGAGAGATCGTGTTACTCATATGCCCTTGCATGCACACCAACGTGCCGGTGTATAGACCTTGGTTAGGTCATCAACCTATTGGTTTGCCAAATGTACACACTCAAACACATAACACATATGTCTTTGGTCAGAGGATGCGTGCCTATATCGTAACAACATACGATACATGCCTTTGGTTATCTCGATCTCGTTAAGTCAACTCTTTAACTCCTTTGAATCTCTATTCCTACGCAGAGTTCTTGCATCAAGAGGTCGGTTAGATATCAACCTTTCGAGAAAGGATTGCCATCTCCTTCTCATGTTGGATATCATGTCTTAATAATCATTTGACGGTGCTTGATGAGTCCTCAATCTAACTCTATAGATATTTATCCAAGCATCAGCCTTTATGATTCAATAATTGAATCAACAGTTGTATGATCATTAAGATGACCATGATACATAACCCTAATTGTACTAAGGGACCTATTATGCAAATTAGCCATTCTTCATTACAGATCAGGGAATGATATTTGTAATAGCATTTATTGCTAATGGCTTGTCGTGGGCTCGTATGTCCAACAATATCTTCACTTTGTCCTTATACTATAGGCTACTTGAGAAGATTGTATCTCTCAAATCCTCTAGGGCTGCCAACTCTGCTCTCCTCTGATCTCCCACACTCGTAGGATCCACTAGTATCTCAGTGACCGCCTAAAGTGACTTATGCTTAATCTCAACAAGTAAGTGGCATGGTTTCCCATAAATGAGTCTGAAAAGATATGTACCCAAAGGTGTACTGAAAGAAGTTCTACATGCCCACAAGACCGAGTCCAAAAGATATGACTGATCCTTTTGGTCTTGGCAGACGACCTATTGCAATATAGTCTTGATCTAACTATTTGAAACCTCGGCAAGACTATTTATCTATTGATAATATGGAGTGGAAACTCTACGATGGATGCTGAACTCGTTGGCAAGGGCCCTTACCTTGTGGTTGATAAAATGAGCCCCCCAATGAAGTCAAAACTCTCGGTACCATGTTCCTCAAGAATATGCAAACTATCTCTGCATCCGCATCTCAGGTAGGGATGACCTCAACCCAACAACTCACATAATCCACAACCAACAAAATGTACTCAAACCGTAACTATTAGGGAATGGACCCATGAAATCAATGCCCCTGATAAATCTCGTATTAATCATCATTAAGCACCAATATTATCTCTCTTATTTAAGTTAATTACTAAGATTCATTGACTAATAACATTAATTACTATTTTATTTGTTGTTTATAAGTAAAACTATTTAATATATAATAATATGACCCTATTATCATGCTAATATTTTATGTATATGTTCCTCATTAAAAATCAAATAGAAATTAGATTAATATTGTATAAAAATAAATTAACATAAAACAAAATAAAAATACAAAAAAATAAACAAAAGGAAAATCAAAAGAAATTATTTATATTATTTTAATTAGTATGCAATTTTTTATCTTTGTATAGATGACCTCTGATCTCTTTGACTTCTACATGAAATTTGTAGATCTCATCGAAATCTAGAACTTTCATGTTCATGACTTTTTCTGATTCATCGTCTATCTAATTCTTTCTGATTATTCTTTAATTTCTTTAAAATCTTAAATTCTGATTGGGCCACATGGCACTCCAAACGCTCGACACGTGGCCCATCCCTATTTGGCCACCTACCTCTCTTATAGGTCGTTTGATCATCGGATCAAATGGCCTGGATTCCCCCACACCCTATGTAACCTGAGCCGTCTGATCGTCTCTTGATTAGGCATATCCCGGCCTTAAAATAATACCCAAATACCAGTCATTGGATTTAAAGATCTAATAATACCCGCTTCATCGCCCACCTCCAACAGTTGCTTCATCCTCATTAACCATCTAATTTCTCCAGTTTTTCCTAACGTCCTCCGACCACCTTTCGACCAACTGCAATTTCTATCTTCTTCTCCTAACTTTAGTGGCCCTCACCCTAACCCTAACGTCCAATAACACCTTACCCCATGGTACTTACAGGCGGTTGAAACCACCATGAAAGCTATATGGAACATCCACTTTCCTCCTCCTCAAAAACCCATCGATGCTCCTTGAGGTGGCTGTCCACCCTTGTGTGAGGCTCCGCCTAGCCTTCAACTCCTCCTCGTGATAGGAACAAGGAGATTATGGAGAGCGACAATGGCGAGAGGTCTCCAATGCGGACCCATGGCGTTAGAGACATGCTACAGCCGCCATGAACGACTGTTCGAGCTTCGGGAATGGCCATGTGTGTTAACCATGACCCAAGGTCGACGACGATCTCAATCCAAGCCTTTCGATCATCCACGAGAATTCTTCAATCCTTTAGGTAATATTGGTTATGCTTTTGATTCATTTTTCATCTATTTTTTCCAGTTGTATATGGATCACCTCTTCAAACTAAAATGCTTCCAATCTTCCTCATGAATCATTGATTCATGCGGTTGATTTGTTCATCCTTCTTTCCTCCAGAAAATGACAACCTAAACTTATATTCTTCTCCTTTATGGAGAAGAACCCATAATGGCTGGCACCTTCTTCACCTCTGATTCAGTCTTCCACTTCACTCGTTCTTGCACGTACAAACTCATATGCCTTGGCTAATAATTGCAGGTCCACTTTTATTCAATGGTCAGATTCTTCAAGGTGCCTCTTTTATAGAGGAGGACATCCTAAGAGCAGCCTTCGACTTGTCTTCTATGTAGCCCTCGACTTGTCTTCGACTACAGGTTCCGTCAGATCATTCCAATTTGTGGACGATGTGACGGTTGGTAAGGGGCCATGTCTGCACCTTTCCAAGACTCAGCCATAGAGATCGAGCCCTAGCCTCGGCAGAAATGAGGCACCAATGAAGCAAGGTGGTGTGCCACGCGTCATCCTACCCTAACCTACGACCGGACCACCCTTCTCCCGAGCCTGGTCATACGTGTTTTGCACATGCTTGTTTGGGCAATTTGCAATTTTCCCCACTGGTTGTTCTTTATTGTAAACATATTATGCAATTATTATTTGCAAAATAGTCCCTGTAGGGACCCATGTCTAAGTATTTCTTCATGTTTTTATCACATTTATGCCCCTGCATTCAAAATCGAATAACTTGAGCACCGTATATCCGATTGAGATGATTTCAGTTTCTTTGTGATCACGACTTCATTATCTTTAATATGGTTTTGATTAATTCTATATTTTGATGCTTAATATTTATGTAATTAATTAGATATGTCATTGATTCTATATGTCACATGAAATGGCCCTTAGTTTTTGATTATGTATCCAATTAGATTTAGATTTAAATTAAATAATTGCTTAAATTTGAGTGATCATTTTAGGGCATATTCATGAGTTTATTCGCATATGTTAGAGTTTTATAGATATGTTCATTCTATTAATTTTTTAACATGCATAAAATTTCTTTTAAATTACACTCGTCTTCACATTCTTTTTGTGATGCATTATTTTCTCGCATTGTTTTGCTTGTTTTGACCTAAATGAATTCAGTCACTTAACCTAGATATTTAAACACCTAAATAATCGTATATGGCTCGTGTCCTTGTGTTCGACCCTAGACTTCCCAGGTTATAAATTCAAGACAAATCCTCATTGTAGAGGTCATTAATTCAGTTCTGTATGATACACTAAGTGCCTGTGCTACAACAGATCCAAATTAATAAATGCATTTAGTGTTTCATTAGATGGATGATGAACCTCAGTTTCATCATGTTAATTTTTTATATTAACCCCTAGCTAAAATTGGCATCAATAAAAAACCAAATTAATTGTTGTATATATCTGGGTCTTAAAATAAATTAAAAATACAAAAAATTAAAAAAGCAAAAATTGTAGTGTTTTTATACCTTTAAAACAATCACAAAATCATTTCTCTCTTTGTTGGACATCTTTTGCATTTTTTGTCAACATGAAACTTGTAGATCTCATCGAGATATATAATTTCATGTTTTGAGTTTTCCTAAATTTGACCTCCTTCTTAATTTTCATGTTTTATGTCTGAATAATATGGTTGGGCCACGTGGCTCCTTCTGGTTGAGCCACGTGGCCCGCTTCCCGTCATGCCACAAATTGGACACGACCGTACAAAATCAATAGCATCTCTAAATAGGGCCGACGAGTACAATCCTCATTAAAGTACCTTGTGGGCGGTTCTCTATCCCAAATGGTGTCTCCAGCCTCAAGTGAATGACAATATGTGAGGACACTATGGTACTCCTCATGAGGAATACACCTTCTCCAAACACAATATGATCCTACGAAGAAAAGGAAAGGATCATCCCAGTGGTATCTCCTCGAATCCAACTTCAGTTGATCAATGCTGCTCCTGGTCCAACCATGGGGAACCTGCTTGGATACAAGATAGTTCACCATGTTGGCATACCACGAGAGTGAGTCATTAACACAAATTGACTCGTCTGGGAAGGTCTCTTAAATCCGCTCATAATCAGGAGAATCCTTAAGATCAATCCGAGAAAGGTGATCAACCACAACATTCTTCACTCCAGGTTTATCTTTATCTCCAAATCAAATTTCTGGAGGAGTAAAATCCACCTAAGAAGACGTGCCTTCATGTCCTTCTTTTCCATTAAGTATCGAATAACTGTGTGATCAGTGTAGATTGTCACCTTAGAGCCCAAAATATACGACCTGAACTTCTCGAGGGCCCATACTACAATGAGCATATCCTTTTTAGTCTTGGTATAATTCTTCTGTGTAGGGTCTAAAATTTTGCTTGTGTAGTGGATCAGAATGGAATCCCCTCTTGCCGTTGTCCTAACACAGCTACTATAGAGAAATCTGAAGCGTCAGACACGATCTCAAAGGGGAGAGACCAGTCAGGAGCTTGTAGGACAGGCGAGGCACAAATTTTCCTCTTCAAGAGCTCAAAGGGCTCCAGACACCTGTGATCTATAACAAACTCTGTATGTTTCCCTAAGACTCAGTCAGTGGGTAGACGATCTTTAAAAAATCCTGAATGAATCTCCTTTAGAATCCAACATGCCCTAGGAATGACTGCACTGACTTCACGTTGGTAGGTGGATCGAGTTTCTGGATCACCTCCACTTTGGCAGGGTCAACCTCCATTCTCCTTTTGGAGATGACATGCCCCAACACGATACCCTCCGTCACCATAAAGTGATTCTTTTCTCAGGAGTGTACCAGATTCACCTCTCTACACCTTTTGAGGACTCGGTCCAAGTGCGCTAAACATGTTTCAAAGGAATCACAATGGATCGAGAAGTCATCCATGAATACTTCCATGAAATCTCCCACCATCTCGACAAATATAGCGATCATGCATCACTGAAAAGTACCCGGGGCATTGCTGAGCCCGAATGACATGCGCCTGAAAGCGTAAGTGGCGAATGGACATGTAAATGTGGTCTTTTCCTGGTCCTCAGAGTCTATAGCTACCTGGTTGTAGACTGAGTACCCGTATACAAAACATAAGAACTCTTTCCCTACGAGTCTCTCTAAAATTGGATCGATAAAAGTCAATGGAAAGTGGTCTTTCTTGGTCGTGACATTCATGCACCTGTAGTCAACACAGACGCGCTACAACGTAGGTACTCATGTCGCGATCTCTACCCCTCCTTGTTGGTGAACATCTCAATTCTCGACTTCTACGGAAAAACATGAAGCGGGGCCACCCACTTAGAGTCAGAAATAGGGTATATAAACCCTGCCTTGCACCATTTCTCAATCTCTTTCTACACTACTTCCCATAGATTGGGGTTAAGTCTCCTCTAGAACTCACGGAAAGGTCTTACATTATCCCAGTAAAAATGTGGTGTGAGAAGAGAGCAAGGTTGATCCCCATGAGATCCGACACTATCCGGCCTATTACTTTGCGGTTCCTCTCTAAGACCTCTAACAACCTAGGCTCATGTTCTAAAGTCAAGTCAGAGCTAATGATAACATGATATCTCTCTTTGGGTCCCGTAAGAAAGGCATACTTGAGTGTAGGAGGAAGTGTTTTCAGTTCTGGCAATGTGGTATTGATGAATCCACATTTCATCATCTTTATTCTATCATTTTGGCACCAAAAACCCTAGCAAATGCCTGTAAATACCCTTTTATTTCATCATCTCAGCATTCATGCATATGCATCTAAAAAGTGTATAAAATACTGTAATTAAATCCAAAATTATAGAATAAATAAAAGAAAAGAAAAAGAATAAAATATTGTAAATATTTTATGACCCGAAACCCTGAGACCTAGGAATCTTGATGAATAGGTCGACCAGGAATAAAGTAGGGGGAGATAAGGGTCAAATACCTATATTATTTAATTCATTCTTTATTCATTTTGGGACCTATTGTTGGTTCCACTTTTTATACATCAAATAAATAAACATTGTACATGAAAGTTGTAGATAATAAAATAAAGAAAAATACAAAATTGATTTCACAAAAAAATAATGTACAGATAAAAAGTTATGGGCTGAATAAAATTCCAGAATCCCAACTTCCCAAACCCATATCTCACAAATGAAAACTCCAAATGTAGCATACTCACCTTTAATTGTATATAGAAGAAACTAAGCTATTTAATGGCGGTGGTTTCGCATTTGGCGGAGCTACGGTTTGAAAGTTGACTTCTGGACCCCTTTTGTATACTTGTACATATTAAAATATTCAATTTATTATTTATTCATTATTTTTATATTTTTATATTTTTATAACTATGTAAATATTGCTTATAATATATATGTGCATTAAAATCATAATAAAACTCAAAGGAAAACATAAAATAAAATTTATATATCAAATACATAGGTAAAGTACACACACATATACCTATACTTTATATACTTTTATTTAATTAAGTGTACAAAACACATCAAAAAAATAAAATAAAAATATACTTACATGTATAAAAGTATTTTATAATTTTATAAAATAAGAAACAGAAATAATAAAATTAAAATACACAAAATAAAAATAAAGTAATAAAATATATAGATAATATACCTATATAAAGGGTATAAAAGTACACTTATTAAAATATACCTCATAAAATTAATTAAAAATCATAATAAAATACTACATTAAATTTCAAGCATTTTCTATTTAATGACCACAAATTAATTCGGCGATTTTCTATTTTTAAACGAATTAACAAAACTTTTCTTAAATCTTTTTCCTGGTTGGTCCACGTGGACCAACCAGGTGCCTCCGACTGTTGACCGGCGGGTCAACAGTCTGACTTACCCCCTGTAGCTCGGCGCGCCTCGTTTTTCCCTCGCTTTGGCGGATTTTTCGAGGCCGCGCCGTTCACCCTCTGCTGCCGCTTCCTTCATGTGACTTGTTCCCTGTAGATCCACCTACCTCGCCGGCCTAGCAGATTTCCCTAGATCGCGTTGGCGCGCCCGTGACTTCCCCTCGAAGTCACGCATCCACCACTCTTCAAATATGAACCCACCACTTCCATCCCCGTTTTGAACCCTCTTGGACCATTAATCCTCCTTCCTTTCGAGCTCTTCGGGTAGCCGGAGGTGACAGCTCCACCGCCCTGCCATTAGGCGAGTCGAGGAGGGCTCGAGGCATCTCCACCACCTCCGCCAACTTCCGGCGTCGAGGTACCTCCACCTCAGGTCCTCCACCTTCGAGGTATCCCCTTCTTCCTTCTCTTTTCGTTTCATTTTGTTTCTCTTAGCTTTAGGATAAAAAACCCTCAGAAAAATCCGAGTTCCATCGATCGAATCGACCCCCCATCGCTCATCGCCGGAGCGAACCTCCGGCTGACATCTCTTCGCCGTCCACAGACCACCTCCGACCTCCATTTCGCCTCCGCGGGGTCCAGGCAGTTTGCCCTGGACCCTTTCACCCCTTTTTGCAGGTCAACGCGCAGTCAAAGCCACCGGGGGACATTTTGCGAGGTTCGTCGGAGCTACCTGGAGCCCCGAGCTCCGCCGCCTTCGCGCCAGCACTCCGAAGCACCTCCGACGTACCTGAGCCCCCCAGTACCTTCCTCGACCTCCCAGGAGTCCACAGCTCAATTTTGGAGCCCATCCACCGTCGGAGACGCAAGATCAAGCTCGGGGAAGTTCGCCTCGCCGGCATTCTTCCCTGTTCTTCCACCTCGCTCCTCCACCGTTCGATCGAGCGGCGACCCCAGTTCTGATCTCCACTGTTGGATCGCGTCACGCCTCAACCGCCAGATCGTCCTCGAGCGATCTAATCTCAGCTGACCATCGTCGAACCGTCATCGCACGTTGTGCGCGCGCCACGTGGATAAGTGAGTGGCCCTCAGCGGTTCGATCGCGTACGAGGATATCAGGCGTGGGTATTTTGCACTCACACCCTCTCCAGATTTTGTATTTCTATTTAGTCCTGCAATTGTATTTCGTAGTTTAAATATTTTGTAACTTTTGCAAAAAGATCCCTACCTTTATTTTATCTACATATCAGTCCTCCGCCACGTCACCTCACGTGACTTGTACACGTGAGGTGTGGGCATTTTGCATAGTGGCCCCCAGCTCTTTTTGCATTTCGTTTTAGTACAAGGATTTCTATATTAAGTGTTGTACTTTTGGAGAAATTGCATATAAGCCCTTGGGTTTTTGGGAAATTACACTTCGGTCCTCGCCAGACGCGTGCAAGTCACGCGCCCTGGTGGGAAAATTGCGCCAACACCCCTGCGGCTTTTGTAATTGGTATTTGGTCTTAAAAATTAAATATGCAGTTCAAACTTTTGTGGAAAATTGCATGTGCCCCCTGGATGTTTGAGAAATTGCAAATCTACCCCTACCAGGCCTGTCTAATATTTGGATGCTTGTTCTAATTATTTAGATTATCATTTTAAATCCAAAAATTCCACAAAAATAGGTTTAAGTTCCTGTCAACTTGCATTTGCACGCCATATTTTTGCATTGCATTTTTATTGCATTTTCGTATTTATTAAAAATAAAAAACATGCATTTATTTCACTGTTTGCATTAGAAAATCCATAAAAATTTTAAAAACGTTTTGAAAAATTCCAAAAAAAATTATATTTTGTTTGTTTTACCATGTTCTAGTGTCAATCCAAAAATCACTAAAAACATCAAAAGAAAAACCTTAAAAATTCAAAAATACATAAAAACTTCAAAAAAATATATAAAATCAAAGAAAACTTAAAAAATTATAAACTCAGTTCCTGTTTGTTCTATATTTCATCCTTTTTATTTGAAAAATAGTTTGCAAAAAGTTTGTTGCTGTTGTCTATTTTTAATTTCCATTTTTCTCACAGCCAGTACCCTGTTCACTGTTTTAGTTTATTTCAGTAATTAAAAATACCAAAAACAGTTTGAAAAATACCCAAAAATCACAAAAACTGTAAAAAAATCCTAAAAATATCAAAAAACATTTTATTTCTGAAATTTTGGTTATTTTTGCACATTTTTATAAATACTTTATCTTGTCTTTTATTACATTGTCCTTATTTTCCAATATTGAAAAAGAAAATAGAAAATTATAAAATATAAATTATAAAAATCAGAAAATTAAAAATCCAAATACAAAATAAAAATTAAATAAAAAAATGAAAAATTAAAAACCCACAAGGACTTCTTTGCTTGCTTGCTTAGTGTAGACACTTCACACTCACTCGTGCACATTTGTTTGAATTACCCTGCTTGCTCCCTGTGTTCGAACTCTCTGCATACTTGCCCTTTACATCATTTGTGCAGAGTTAAAAATAAATTTTAACTCCACATTTATTTCTAATTATTGATCTTTAGTGTGGGTTAAATGTTGATTAAACCAGGATTTTGTAGTGGTTAAGACACCGACTGTTGACTCGCCTTGTGAGTCAATACAACCGCTCTAAATTCTGCGTTTATCAAATGGCGCCGTTGCCGGGGAGCAACAACGAGTAGTTCTCATTTTTGTTTGCTTGTGATTGTTGTCTACCATAGCTTCCGTTATCTCTCTTGCACTTTTGATACATATATTGATTGAGCTATTCTGACCATCCTTTCTTGTCTTCTTGCGACACAACGGAGTAAGGCGGATTGCCTAGCTGACCCGAAGCGGCCTTGGGAAGCGGAGCCGCTTTTCTTTAGCCAAGCCGGCAGGAGAGAGCAGGAAGCGTGAGAGAGAGTGGTAGATTAGTTGCATTTTATTTTGTGAGAGAGTGACTTATTAAATTGTAATAATACAGGTACTTGGACTTTTGGACACTTAGGGCCTAATTTCCGGGTGTTTGTTCACCCGGGGGCTCACCGCGGTTTTTGACGAGTTTTCACCGCTGTCATTTGCCGGTTTTGATTTCATTTTCACTTTCTTTTGTGGATTGAGCCCTTAGTTGTAGGTCCTGCTTGATTCGATTAGAATAGGTCCAAACACACTAATAACCTTTGCATGTTCCTATAGATCGTATTTGGACTTAGACTAATTAAACAGTTAGCTCATCATCTTAGATCCGCCGCGCCGCGAGCCCTCCCCATCAAGCGCTACTCCTGAACTCGATGTGTCGAGAAGAGGAGGGGGGGTCTAGACCGGACTCTTAGGATCGACGATTGGTAGTTGACTTGTGGTTCTTCACGCTAGCAGTTGCCTATCTTAGGACGATTTCCGCATTGCATACCGGCATATAGAATAGGTTTATAAATTTCTGCTTTGCATCCCGCATGGAGAGAGCTGGGATTCGCTGTAAGTCTTCTTACTTTGCATCCATAATTTAGGCACAAAGGTGAGATTTCCATCTTTGTGTCGACTTGCACAGCTTTTCTGACTCTATTCTCCCTCTGTTTTTGGACAAAGTAGGATCAAGAAACTACAAAAATCGTTAGGCGCTTGTTTGAATCTACTCAAAAGAAGCGATAACACCAAAAAAAATTAAAAAAGGGACTGCTAAGAAAACCTTGACCAAAAATAAAATTGGTAATTGGATTCATTAATTGGGGAGAGTAACACCCTCACTTGTTTTCAGGTTGCATGGGAAGGTCTCCTTCCAAGTGAGGTGAGCATTTCGTAAGGATTAGAGTCAAAATCCCAGCTTGTGGCTGCCTTGTGTATCGCCTGGATTTCCGAAGTATTGGCGCTTCTATCGTACGTGGACGAGTAGGGCTTGGTCAACATTGGTGACTCTCTATTGTGTAGAGCATCGACCTTGTCCGAAGTATCGAGCCTAGGCCACGCCTTCACGGGGGTGTCTGTCTCATCGTCTCGCGTCCGAGTAGGTTCTTGCACGCTCACGGGTGATTCCGTTGCGAGCGAGTTCCGAAGTATCGGTTTCACCTATTGGCTTCCTCTCTTATTCTTTGGCTGAGTAGGGATCCAGGAAGGGTTACAAGGACCTCAAAAAGTGCAAGCTACATGTTACACAGGAGGAGGACAAGTACGGGATACTCTTCCGGCAGTACTCTCTCTCCCTTAGGCGTAGCGCTCTAAGGACTCGTAAAAAGATTAATTCCTGAATTCGAGCTAAAACCGAAAAGATAAAAGCCGAACCTTCACGGCTTCATGTGTTGAGTTGGTGAATTCACACCTGTCTTGTGTTTGATTGCTAGTTTTATCTAAGGTCAAGATCAAAAACACAACACAATTGTGCGCAATTTTGCTTCTCATTTCTTCCTTCTTCTTCTGCACTCCCTCTGCTCTTGCCAATAATCAAGATGATGGGACGGAGATCTCTTAGGCCGACTTTGTCGGTACCGCTATTCAGCACTCCTCCTTATTCATCTAGGACTACCTCAGAGAGTCTGCTCTCCGAGCCTGAGTTTACCTCCACCCTGTTCCCCCTCGATCACCCTTCTTACTCCCGGTCCCCTTCCATCAGTCCAAGAGTGTCAGAATTCAGTACATCACAGAGTTCAGATCATTCAACAACACCTGAGATGGCCTCTTTTACTTTTTCAGAGAACCCCGAGATGGCAGACAGAGGCGAGCACCCGGATGACCATGATCAACCTCCGTTCTTATTTGATCAGGTGGCCATCAACAATTCACTTCTTGCATCCCTGGAGACCATGCAGAGGCAGATTCGTGACCAGCGTACCTTCATGGGTGATCTCATGAGAGAAATTGCTCAGATGAGAGAAAACCGACCTGGGGGCGGTGGTGGTGGAGGAGGAGGACCTGATGCAGGAGGAGGTGATCCAGACGCTGAGAGACCACCACAGACCATTATGAGGGAATTGCACAACCCAGCTGCATCCCTCACTCACCGCTGGATCAGACTCCCACCAATCCATGGAGATTTCGAGCTTCGGCCCCACACAATTCAGCTTCTACCCAAATTTCATGGGTTGCCGATCGAAGAGCCACATCTCCACCTCCAAGAATTCGAGATGATATGCAGCACCATACATGATAGGCTGCTGACCGAGGACACGATCAAGATGATCGCCTTTCCATTCTCATTGGTTGACAGAGCTGCATATTGGCTCAAACACTTGGGACGATTCATCGACACTTGGGCAGATCTCCGGACCGTATATTTGAAGAAGTACTACCCTCTCGGCCGGACCAATGCAGCTAGAGCCATGATCAGCAATTTTGTCATGATCCCAAATGAACAATTCCATGAAGCCTGGGATCGATTCAGAGAGCTCATCGACCGGTGTCGACATCATGATATATCCAAGCCCAATCTGGTTCAAAGTTTCTTCTGTGGGCTGACACCGGAGCTGCAGGGGCTTGTCAACGCCTCCTGCGGTGGATCATATTTCTCCAAGGGTGAAGACGACATCTGGGCCATCTATGAAGGCATGGCAGAAAATTCAACTGTGATGACCCAAGCCAGAGTCTACACACAACAAAAACCACCTCAGGGAGGAGGCTCATTCCAGAGGATCGCCCGCATCGATGCCGGTCCCAATACATCTCGGTAGCCGCAACCCAAGCCAAATCAGCCGCAGCCGACATGGGCATTATCAGTGAGAAGTTGGACCGCATGGAGATCCTCGAGAAGAAGCAGAACCAAGGTCTTGCCCAGATGGACCTTCTCACCAAAACTGTGAGTGACCTGAAAACTCAAATCCTATGCATTCAGGAGGCACAAGCTCATTCCCATCAGCCTCCCAGGTCATGGGCCAACTCCAGCAATAGCAGTTCCAACCAACCCTCTACCTCATACCGCCAAGTGAATCATATCCAGGCAGATCCGGTTCCACTGCTACAGTACTACCCAGCGCAGCCGCCAGCTTCGGACACGCAGATGGTGGTCTATCAGCCGGAGCAACCACTGGCAGTTCTTCCTCCATCCTCCTTTGAGCAGGACCCATTGATGGAAGTCAATGGGATATGTACGACCGGTACCCTCAGCCCGGGATTCATCGTGATCATACCGGATTCCGTTGGGGCGGGTGGCTCCTCATCCTAGCAACAGAATCCTGCCCAAGGACAGCAGAACAACCAGCCACACCAGCAGCAACAGCCCCAGTATGCCCATCAGCAGCAGTATCAGAGTGGTCCTCGTCCCTCCTATCAGGGACAGCAGTGGAGGCAACGACAACAACCTCAACAATCTTATGCCCAGACGACCCAGAATTATCCGTACCAGCAACATCAGCAGCAACCCCATTTCCAGCAGGGACAACCATCCGATTCTCAGGGTCCCGCTTTTGAGAACCCAGCTCTCGATGATCTTGCCCGCTTGCTCTCCAAACAACGAGCATCCTTCAGGCAAGAAATGGATGAATTCCGGCAGGAGATGAGGGAGATTATCAAAGGGAAGGCCGCCATACCCGCTCAGATTGAACCTAACCCAAATAATCTGAAAAGAAAGTCTGAGCAGGTAGAGTCTACAAAGGATACCTCTCCTAGTGATTATTTGAGCGATATGTCGTATTCCTTCTATGATGCTGATTTTGTGACTACTAGGAGCGGTAGGATGCCCGTCGGCGGCGCCTCTTCTGAGCGACAACAACCGGCTGAATCAGGAGCGCTAGAGGAGCAGAGTAGCGGTGCTGATGCCGCTAATGATGATGTTGAAGACGGTGGTCCTGATACCACCAATGGTGGAGTTCCAGACGACGGTACTGAAGCCGTCATGATACCAGATGCAGACGGTGGTGCTGAAGCCACCATTTTGGATGCTGAGCTAGAGCGCGGTGCTGATGCTGCAGAGACAGGTGCCGGTGGTGGTGCTGAGGCCACCACTTCTACTTTTGTTGAGTCTCCCTCTGTGATGTTACCACCTTTTGTATCTATGGACTGTGGTAACAACAACAAGAACAAAAATATGAATAAAGGAAAGGTTTCTATTCACATTGTCGATCCATATGTGTTGCATGATGATGATTGTATGGACCCTTCTTCCTCACAGGCACAGGGACTTATTCCTAGCCCTCCATCTGTGGAGGCCCCTACCATCCCCTTCCCTGAGGCGCTCCGTCGAGCGAAGGGGAACAAAAAAGAAAATCCCAAAAAAGAGCAACAAGTAGAGTTCAGCAATCAGATGATAGACAGATTCAATATTCAACTGACTCTACAAGAAGCACTTGAGCACATCCCCCTCTTCAAGAAGAACCTGAAAGAGAAGACTACCATCCGCAGGAAGAGGAGGAACCACAGAGATCAGATCCATGTGCTCACTCATTCCACTTGTTGTACCATCCAGAACAAGCTGCCAGCCAAGCGACCAGACGCAGGAGCTCCCTATGTCAGATGCGAGATTCAGGAGCAGCAGTTTGATCATACTCTATTAGACAACGGCTCTTCAATCAACCTTCTTCCGGCAGCTTTACTCGACCGATTCGAGTTTGGTCCTCTTCTTAGGAGCAGGATAGTCCTTCAGTTTGCTGACAGGTCGACTAAGAGGCCAAAGGGGTTGTTGAAAGACGTTGTCGTTACCATTCAGGGCCTGAAATTCCCCGTGGACTTCGTTGTGTTGGACATGGATATCCCTGAGTCGGTAACTGATGCCCCCATCATTCTCGGACGTCCATTCTTGGCCACAGCCAAGGCGGTGACCGACCATGACAGTGGGAAGGTATGTTTTCGCATAGAGGGCGAAACCATACAAATAGAGACGATTGAGGAGACCAGAGCTAGAGAGATAGAATGCTCGGAGCAGTCCAGTGAAGCAGCACAGATGACAGAAGAGCTAGACATCCACCAGGTTTGTGATTTTGAGATGACTGATGATGAATCCAACTGGATAGATCCTGTAGCACCGACTCTCACCTTGCCTACAGATTCCCTGTATCTACAGCTCATGGCAGTCGAGAGCCGGGAGAGCACATCCCTGGATGAGGATATACCTGAGGCTGACAATGTTGTGATGAGTGGTGAAGATGATTTTCATTCTTGTTCATCTTCTTTTGATCCCTCGGATTCAGACATTGACTGGGACGATTTTGATGATTATTTACCTTGTCTGATTCCTTCTGAGCCAACAGCCATGACAGAGTGCGAGCCAGTGCAGTTCATTGATGATTCAGCAAGCCGCCCTTTGTCAGAGATTCATGCGGAGCGAGAGTTCTCCCACGCAGACCTGGTCGCCTTCACACAGACATATCAGAAGCCAGATCTTCCACCTCCCAGTTGTCCAGAACGAAAACCTCTGCCGCAATTGATGAAGTATAGATTCCTTGCTGGTGAGCCAGATATGTACCCAGTCATTATCTCAGCAGATTTGACTGGAGAACAAGAATCTTGTCTGATGGAGGTTCTTGAAAGAAACCGCAAGGCAATAGGATGGAGTATAGCTGATCTCCAGGGGATTAGTCTGGCTCTGTGCTCCCACCACATTTATCTTGAGGAGGGCACTAGGCCGTCGCGTGAGTTCCAACGACGGCTAAACCCGAATTTCGAGACGTAGTTATGAAAGAAATTTCAAAGTGGTGGAGCGTCGATTTTATCTACCCCATCTCCGACTCCAAATGGGTTAGTCCGTTACATGTGGTACCCAAGAAGACGGGTATCACTACATCTGTCAATGAGTCTGGAGAGGAGATCGCTACCAGAGTGCCTACTTCTTGGAGGGTCTGTGTGGACTACAGACGATTGAATGAGGCCACCAAGAAGGATCACTTCCCGCTACCCTTCATTGATCAGATTATCGAGCGGTTAGCTGGGAAGAGTCATTACTGCTTTCTTGACGGGTACTCTGGATACAATCAAGTGGCCATTGCGCCCGAAGACCAGGAGAAAACGACATTCACCTGTCCGTTTCGGACTTATGCTTTCAGACGGATGCCCTTTGGTCTATGTAACGCTCCGGCGACATTCCAGAGGTGCATGTTGTCCATATTCTCGGACATGCTGGGTGACTGTTTAGAGGTCTTCATGGATGACTTCTCGGTCTATGGTGACGGGTTCGATGCTTGTCTTGACTGCCTAGACCGTGTGCTTCAGTGCTGCATAGAGGTCAATCTTGTTTTATCTTGGGAGAAGAGCCACTTTATGGTGACTCAGGGGACGGTCCTTGGTCATATCATCTCCAACAGGGGCATGGAGGTCGATCCTGCCAAGGTGGATATCATCAGAAAACTCAATCCACCGTCCAACTTGCGTCAGTTGCGGTCTTTTCTGGGGTATGTCGGTTTCTACCGACGGTTCGTTCAGGACTTCAACCGTATTGCCCGACCGCTCACTGACTTGCTGACAAAAGACACCGAGTTTATTGTCAATGATAAGTGTCTTGCATATTTTGAGACTCTCAAGAATATGGTTGTTTCAGCTCCTGTCCTTCAGCCACCTGATTGGTCTCTCCCATTCGAGATCACGACGGACGCTTCAGATTTTGCCGTTGGGGCTGTGCTTGGACAGAGGAGGGATGGATTACCTTTTGCCATTCACTACGCCAGTCATACTTTGGATGTCGCTCAGCGGAATTATACTGTGACTGAGAAAGAGATGCTGGCCGTAGTCTTCGCTCTTGATAAGTATCGATCGTATATTCTCGGACCTAGAGTGACTATCTACACTGATCACACCGCCATCCGGTACCTAATGTCTAAGAAGGATGCCAAAGCACGCCTCACCAGATGGATCCTTCTACTCCAGGAATTTGATATTGAGATTAAGGACAAGCCTGGAGTCAAGAATGTGGTGGCGGATCATCTCTCCAGATTGGATAATCTTGAGGAATCTGAGCCCAGTGCACCTATCCCAGAAACATTTCCAGACGAGGCGATCTTGGCGGTCACCTCACTCCCATGGTATGCTGACTTTGTAAACTATCTTGTCGCCAAGACAGTCCCTCAGGGTTGGCCCAGGCAGAAACTTGAGACCTTCCTAGCTAAGGCCAAGTTCTACCATTGGGAGGATCCCGTCCTTCATCATGAAGGAGGGGATAGTATCTGGAGGAGGTGCATTCCTCAAGAAGAGCAGCATAGCATCCTCACATACTGCCACAAGATTGAGGCAGGAGGACATCAATCTGGAAAAAGGACAGCACAGAAGGTGCTTCAATCCGGTCTATGGTGGCCTACTCTCTTCAAGGATTCTGATGAGTTCGTGAAGAGATGTACTGACTGTCAGAAGATGGGAACATGCGGACAAAGAGACATGATGCCCATGCAACCCATTCACTTCTGTGAGGTTTTTGATGCATGGGGGATTGATTTCATGGGCCCATTTCCTAAAAGTCAGGGATTCAAGCATATTTTGCTCGCTGTGGATTATGTCAGCCGATGGGTTGAGGCTATCCCTGCCCGAGCCGCAGATGCTAAAACCGTGTGCAAATTCTTGAGGAAAAATATCATTTCACGGTTCGGGGTACCGAGAGTCTTGATTTCAGACAGGGGGTCTCATTTCATCAATGACAAGGTTAGGGCCCTTGCAGACGAGTTCGACATTGACCATCGGGTTGCCACTCCATATCACCCTCAGACTAATGGTCTTGCCGAAGTCTCGAACCGGGAGATAAAAACAATCTTGCAGAAAGTAGTCCGCCCAGACCGAAAAGATTGGTCACAACTTTTGGACTCGGTCTTGTGGGCTTATCGGACTTCTTTCAAGAATCCATTGGGGACATCTCTCTTTCGACCCGTCTATGGCAAGCCGTGCCATTTGCCAGTGGAGATCAAGCATAAATCTTTTTGGGCAGTCACTGAGTTACTGTTAGATCCCGAGAGTATAGGAGAATAGAGAAGAGCAGAATTGGCAGCCCTGGAAGAACTGAGAGATACAGCCTTTTCCATCCTACAATACAAGGAGAAAGTGAAGACATGGCACGATTCGCATATCAGCCATAGATAGTTTGAGACAGATCAGAAAGTATGGTTGTTTGATTCCAGGCTGAAATTATTTCCAGGAAAATTGCAGAGTAAGTGGAAAGGTCCATATGTGGTAAGGAAGGTACACGACAATGGCAGCATCGACATATCCGAACCATCATCTTCTTCTACCTTCTGTGTCAATGGTCAACGCCTGAAACTATATCTAGATCATGATCCGCCAACCATTGACGTTGCCCCCATTCTTCTGGTATGAGATGTGCTCCTTGACTCCCATCATCTGCATCTCATACATGGTGAGCACTTCTATCTTCCGCTGTACAGATCATCTGTCCATATCACTCTTTCATCTGTTGATTTATTTTCTTCTTTTCTTCTTTTCTTCTTTTCCTTTTCTGTCTTCTTTATCTATTAAAAAGGTGTCGCCCTTGTAGACAGTTTTTCATACTTAGGATGTACTTTGTCCTAAGTATAGGGGGGCGTGCACCTCGAGTTTCTATATTCTTCGATCCTCTCCATTGTCTCCTCTTCATGTCTATACTTAGGGATCTTTTACCCTAAGTATAGGGGGAGACAATCTGAGTACGATTTGTTCATTCCCACCCTTGACCCTCCCTACTTTGTGTACAGTCTGCTATACTTAGGATTATTTGATCCTAAGTATAGGGGGGACGGTCAACTTCTCATTGGTTCATTCATTAGTTCTTTATTCTTCAGACTTGCCTATACTTAGTACGAGTTATGTCTTCTCTTTTATCTCCGATCTATGAGGACATAGCTCAAGCTAAGTATAGGGCGGTCGTATATACTATGTATATACTTTAGCCATAATTTATACTTTTGTATTTTCCTAATAATATGGCTAATAATTCTTTAAACTTCATTAAAAATCTCTAATAAAAAGGTGTTTTGTTCCTCAAATTCTTTTTGTACCAACTGATTAATAAATCAGGTGAAAATGTTCTTTTGCAAAATGTTTGAAAAATAGTTTGAAAATCTTTGTGAAAATTTATTGAAAACTATTTGTAAAACATTTTGTTACATGTTTTCAACCTTTGTAAAAATGTGTGGTTTGTAAAACTTCTTTTCCTTGTGTAAAATAAAATGTTTGAAAAATGATTTGCAAATGGTTTGAAAAATGGTTGCAAAAATATGTGAAAAATCTATATATACTGTTTGGAAAACCGATTGCAAAATGATTTTCAAATATATGTACATGTTTGTAAAAAGTTTGTAAAAATTATTTTGGACTATAGTTTTCAAAAATTATGTGAAAAGTTTGTGTCAAATAAGTTCGAGGAATACATACATCACACCAAAATCCACTATATATATGTACTTATAAAATTGACCACTTACCCTTGTAAATCCTTAAAATCCACTTCTTGTAAGAAGCACTCCCGTGTACATATTTTCACCTAACTTTCAGCCAAAACTTTTTGTTTTCAAAATTCCCAAAAACATTTGCAAAATTAAAATCCAAAAACATTTGAAAAATCTTTTCAAAAAAAATACAAAGAATGCATGCATCATCTTAAAAAAATCCATAAAAAGTTCAAAAATCTTGAAAATTGCATCACAAAAATATTTTCTGCATTCTGCATCGCATTTGCATAGCATGAGCATTTTTCAGATTGAGTTTGATAGTTGAACAAGTATAAGTAAAATCTAGATATTGGAGCTTGATTGGACCTTAAAATCTACCTAATAACAGGAACCTTATAGGAACTCAGTTTGAGGTACTTCAGGTCTAGTTGACTTAATTCTTTGAGGATCACGGGACTTGGTTCAATGGATTCTTGACTGCCTAAGTAGAGTATTTCGGAGCACACACACGACTCTTGTTGATAATGAACTAACTTGGACACCTGCACCTTTCACATAGCTCTCCACAGATGAGGTGGTGAGGAGGCAGTTTCCTTTGGCTTGGGGTAGCATATGAGGGTAGTACTTCTAGGCGGAACCTCTCTTCTTCTTCTAGTGAAGGAAGTGTGCCTCAACTTGGTCTAGTGGTGAGGAAGGCTAAAGACAGAAGCTGTGGGTTGCAATAAAGCTTCAAAAGAGGGATAGTCTACTGGCTCAAGAGGAAAATTTCTTGTGTATATGCTGCACCATGTAGATATGTTGTACAGATGCACTTGAAAAAAAAGTACTCCAAAAAAGTGGTGGGTCGGATTGAAAATTTAATAACCCCACCGGAGTGTATATAGTCCAATAAAGCAAAAGCTTATGGTATCCATGTTACATCTCATGAATCTTGCAGCGGGAGACTTAGCTACACTGGTTGAGCTCCCAAAATTCTATACCTCTTATTCCCCCTCTTCTTGAGCCGGTTGCACTTGAACTTGGAAGGGAATACCCCGCTTCTCGAGGAAAGAGTTGATAGACCGAGGCATTAGAGTTACCAAGGTGGGGGAGGTTGTTTCTTTGTTACTTCTGAGGTGGGGAGCTACATATCACTTACACTGTACAAGTCAGATTCATAGTCGTAAGAGTTTGCGTATGAGTTGAGATATTTCTGACCTGGCTATTGAGGAGACTTGGACAGAGTTTTGGGATTCTCAAGGACTGTTGGATTTCAAATTCGGTTCTCACTAAGGTTCCGCCAGCACGAAAATTCTAAAGGTCCGACTTAAGCTCTAAACTTTGATTTTGTGAAGACAAGTTTGATAATAAAACTTAATCCAACTTTCTTCTTTTTCTTTTCTTTCTTTTCTTTTTGCACTTATTGCATAAGTGTTTGCTAGGGACTAGCAAAGGTAAAGTATAGGGGGATGATGAATCTACATTTCATCATCTTTATTCTTTCATTTTGGCACCAAAAACCCTAGCAAATGCCTGTAAATACCCTTTTATTTCATCATCTTAGCATTCATGCATATGCATCTAAATAATGTATAAAATACTGTAATTAAAGTCAAAATTATAGAATAAATAAAAGAAAAGAAAAAGAATAAAATATTGTAAATATTTTATGACCCGAAACCCCGAGACCTAGGCATCTTGATGAATAGGTCGACCAGGAATAAAGTAGGGGGAGATAAGGGTCAAATACCTATATTATTTAATTCATTCTTTATTCATTTTGGGACCTATTTTTGGTTCCACTTTTTATACATCAAATAAAGAAACTTTGTCCATGAAAGTTGTAGATAATAAAATAAAGAAAAATACAAAATTGATTTCACAAAAAAATAATGTACAGATAAAAAGTTATGGGCTGAATAAAATTCCAGAATCCCAACTTCCCAGACCCATATCTCACAAATGAAAACTCCAAATGCATCATACTCACCTTTAATTGTATATAGAAGAAAATAAGCTATTTAATGGCGGTGGTTTCGCATTTGGCGGAGCTACGGTTTGAAAGTTGACTTCTGGACCCCTTTTGTATACTTGTACATATTAAAATATTCAATTTATTATTTATTCATTATTTTTATATTTTTATATTTTTATAACTATGTAAATATTGCTTATAATATATATGTGCATTAAAATCATAATAAAACTCAAAGGAAAACATAAAATAAAATTTATATATCAAATACATAGGTAAAGTACACACACATATACCTATACTTTATATACTTTTATTTAATCAAGTGTACAAAACACATAAGAAAAATAAAATAAAAATATAATTACATGTATAAAAGTATTTTATAATTTTATAAAATAAGAAACAGAAATAATAAAATTAAAATACACAAAATAAAATAAAGTAATAAAATATATAGATAATATACCTATATAAGGGGTATAAAAGTACACTTATTAAAATATACCTCATAAAATTAATTAAAAATCATAATAAAATACTACATTAAATTTCAAGCATTTTCTATTTAATGACCACAAATTAATTCGGCCATTTTCTATTTTTAAACGAATTAACAAAACTTTTCTTAAATCTTTTTCCTGGTTGGTCCACGTGGACCAACCAGGTGCCTCCGACTGTTGACCGGCGGGTCAACAGTCTGACTTACCCCCCTGTAGCTCGACGCGCCTCGTTTTTCCCCCCCGCTTTGGCGGATTTTTCGAGGCCGCGCCGTTCACCCTCTGCTGCCGCTTCCTTCATGGGACTTGTTCCCTGTAGATCCACCTACCTCGCCGGCCTAGCAGATTTCCCTAGATCGCGTTGGCACGCCCGTGACTTCCCCTCGAAGTCACGCATCCACCACTTTTCAAATATGAACCCACCACTTCCATCCCCGTTTTGAACCCTCTTGGACCATTAATCCTCCTTCCTTTCGAGCTCTTCGGGTAGCCGGAGGTGACAGCTCCACCGCCCTGCCGTTAGGCGAGTCGAGGAGGGCTCGAGGCGTCTCCACCACCTCCGCCAACTTCCGGCGTCGAGGTACCTCCACCTCAAGTCCTCCACCTTCGAGGTATCCCCTTCTTCCTTCTCTTTTCGTTTCATTTTGTTTCTCTTAGCTTTAGGATCAAAAACCCTCAGAAAAATCCGAGTTCCATCGATCGAATCGACCCCCCATCGCTCATCGCCGGAGCGCACCTCCGACTGACATCTCTTCGCCGTCCACAGACCACCTCCGACCTCCATTTCGCCTCCGCGGGGTTCAGGCAGTTTTCCCTGGACCCTTTCACCCCTTTTTGCAGGTCAACGGGCAGTCAAAGCCACCGGGGGACATTTTGCGAGGTTTGTCGGAGCTACCTGGAGCCCCGAGCTCCGCCGCCTTCGCGCTAGCACTCCGAAGCACCTCCGACGTACCTGAGCCCCCCAGTACCTTCCTCGACCTCCCAGGAATCCACAGCTCAATTTTGGAGCCCATCCACCGCTGGAGACGCGAGATCAAGCTCGGGGAAGTTCGCCTCGCCAGCGTTCTTCCCTGTTCTTCCACCTCGCTCCTCCACCGTTCGATCGAGCAGCGACCCCAGTTCTGATCTCCGCCGTTGGTTCGCGTCACGCCTCAACCGTCAGATCATCCTCGAGCGATCTAATCTCAGCCGACCATCGCCAAACCGTCATGGCACATTGTGCGCGCGCCACGTGGATAAGTGAGCGGCCCTCAGCCGTTCGATCGTGCATGAGGATATCAGGCGTGGGTATTTTGCACTCACACCCTCGCCAGATTTTGTATTTCTATTTAGTCCTGCAATTTTATTTCGTAGTTTAAATATTTTGTAACTTTTGCAAAAAGATCCCTGCCTTTATTTTATCTCCATATCGGTCCTCCGCCACGTCACCTCACATGACTTGTACACGTGAGGTGTGGGCATTTTGCATAGAGGCCCCCAGCTCTTTTTGCATTTCGTTTCAGTATAAGGATTTCTATATTAAATGTTGTACTTTTGGAGAAATTGCATATAAGCCCTTGGGTTTTTGGGAAATTACACTTCAATCCTCGCCAGGCGTGTGCAAGTCACGCGCCCTAGTGGGAAAATTGCGCCGACACCCCTGCGGCTTTTGTAATTGGTATTTTGTCTTAAAAATTAAATATTCAGTTCAAACTTTTGTGGAAAATTGCATGTGCCCCTTGGATGTTTGAGAAATTGCAAATCTACCCTTGCCAGGCCTGTCTAATATTTGGATGCTTGTTCTAATTATTTAGATTATCATTTTAAGTCCAAAAATTCCACAAAAATAGGTTTAAGTTCCTGTCAACTTGCATTTGCACACCATATTTTTGCATTGCATTTTTATTGCATTTTCGTATTTATTAAAAATCAATAACATGCATTTATTTCACTGTTTGCATTAGAAAATCCATAAAAATTTTAAAAACGTTTTGAAAAATTCCAAAAAAATTATATTTTGTTTGTTTTACCATGTTCTAGTGTCATCCAAAAATCACTAAAAATATCAAAAGAAAAACCTTAAAAATTCAAAAATACATAAAAACTTCAAAAAAATATATAAAATCAAAGAAAACTCCAAAAATTATAAACTCAGTTCCTGTTTGTTCTATATTTCATCCTTTTTATTTGAAAAATAGTTTGCAAAAATTTTGTGGCTGTTGTCTATTTTTAATTTCCATTTTGCTCACAGCCAGTACCCTGTTCACTGTTTTAGTTTATTTCAGTACTTAAAAATACCAAAAACAGTTTGAAAAATACCCAAAAATCACAAAAACAGTGAAAAATCCTAAAAATATCAAAAAACATTTTATTTCTGAAATTTTGGTTATTTTTGCACATTTTTATAAATACTTTATCTTATCTTTTATTACATTGTCCTTATTTTCCAATATTGAAAAAGAAAATAGAAAATTATAAAATATAAATTATAAAAATCAGAAAATTAAAAATCCAAATACAAAATAAAAAATTAAAAAAAAATTAAAAATTAAAAACCCACAAGGACTTCTTTGCTTGCTTGCCTAGTGTAGACACTTCACACTCACTCGTGCACATTTGTTTGAATTACCCTGCTTGCTCCCTGTGTTCGAACTCTCTGCATACTTGCCCTTTACATCATTTGTGCAGAGTTAAAAATAAATTTTAAATCCACATTTATTTCTAATTATTGATCTTTAGTGTGGGTTAATTGTTGATTAAACCAGGATTTTGTAGTGGTTAAGACACCGACTGTTGACTCGCCTTGTGAGTCAATACAACCGCTCTAAATTCTGCATTTATCAGGTATCATCAAGCAAATATGGCTGAACCGAATCAGTTTCTGTGCTGCATGAAGGTGGGCTAAGATGCATAATACTCGCCACCAACTCAGAAGTAGCTGGAGCTGGATCTCCAAAGAAACACGGTAATTCAGTCAAAGCCATGTGTGACTCATCATCTATGTCCCATGATCGTTCCGAAGGGGTGGAATTGATAGATCCTTATGGATTTCTATGTCATCATAGAAATAGGTAGATGCATATCTAACAAGATTAGGCAACACCTGGAAAACTTCATCAACCACATTGTCCTTTCCAAATGAGAGGGTCTCTCTCTGTGCGGAAGGAACTTGTCTCCAAATCCCAACGGTGCTAATCATTCTGCAATCTACCTCTGAAGATGAGTACTCTATGCTACTCTCTAAATTGGGTTGCAGACACTTGGTTTGCTTCATCTCAAGGTTCATTTCTCTGCATGTAGAATGGAACTTCATCATTCCTGTACCATAGTCGAAAGCTGTATATGCAGTCCTAAGGAAGGGCTGCCCAAGAATGATTTGAGATTCTCTCCAATGATTGTGGGTCTCCATGTCCAAGACCGTGAAGTCAACTTGATAGTTCTGCCCCTTAATCGATATAACAACGTTCTTCACTTCTCTCTTAGGTCTCTTCACTAAACGATCTGCAAATTGGAGTAAAGATCTATATTTGCGAAGTGGTCCCAACTCCAAGTTCTGATACAATGCTAAGGGAAATAAGTTGATGGAAGAACCGTTATCCAAGAGTGCATGCAAAAGCGATGTCGTCAATACGACTCTCCACATAGTGAGCACCCATGTCTCTCTTTTTCCATGGTAATGTCTGATTCTTGAGATAGTATGTTGTGTCTATTAACAAGATGCGTGTCTTTAAATTGTGGTTCTCCTTCTTCTTGCTAAATCTAGTAGGTGTACATCTCACCTTAAGGTATTTCTAGAATGCAGGATGGTTAGCCACATACTCATCAAATGGCATCTTTACAGTGATATTTTCTTACAGAACCGTGCCATATTAGGGTCATCTTTCTGAATCTTTTTGATGCGCTTTCCTGTCATAACAGCATGGGGGAAAGGGGTTGAAGCTAAATAACATAAGATGAAGTATCTGAATCATGAACTGAAAGATGGTTCTTGGCATTAACGGAAATATAGTTCTTCATACATGAATCTTTTTGGTACAACATGGATAAAAATCATAATTTTCTACTATAGGTTGTGTATCTGACACAACCAGAGATGCAAGGTCCTCCATAGACTCGGAAGTATATCCATGCAGATGATGCTGCATACGTGCTCTCCTTCTCCTCTTGTCTCCTTGAGTAGAAATCCTTGAATGGTGCTGATGAGGCTCTGGAACATAGTGCCTCTTCTCCTCGTCCTCTGAAGACTCCTCAAGTAGAGATTTAGAGATGCCCCTACTCGTATCCCTCTTGATCAGGTACGGTTAAGTCCTTCCACTCTTGAGTGACATATGATTAGCCTCGTCATACCAAAGAATCTCATGTTCAGATCTAGGAGATGCTGAATAGTATACTTGACCAAAGTGCCGCTGAGAACTATATCAGTTTAGGCTATTAGGGTTAGCCTGAACTTGGGCTAGGATCGAGGTTGAGGGTGCAGTCTGCTCATCTCGCCATCTGGACAGGCGGTTGACATCCACCTGTAAGTCATGAATTTAGTTCTTGTAGGAACGGAGCTCATCGAGTATATGTTTTTGTATGTCCATGGAACCAGACAAAGAAGGAAGGGGATAAGACCTCAAAGAAGAATGAGAAGAGTGGCCCTGTTGGCCAAGGTATTGCCTCTGCTGCTCCTCCTGCTAGGGTATTTGCTGAGATTGCGGGCCCTGCTGGCCCGCTTGGTAATGGCCTTATCGGCCATGCTAGTGGTACTGCTGCCACTGCTATTGGGGCGGTTAGAATCCAAGGCTCTGTTATGAAGGAGGTGGTGCAGAGGTGAATGCAGTGTTGTGAAAATTCGGAGGACGCTGGCAGGTTTGTCGGTCCCCTGTACTTCCATGTCTGGCAGGGTCTTGAGTATACCATACTCCATTCACCTCCCAAACCAGTGGAGGTTCCTTCTGAACTATCTCTGTTGATGGACTGCTGGAAATAGTGGGCGCAGGACTGGTTCTGCTCCCACGGTTGTGGTTGCCTTGACACCAGCTACTCCTGAACATGATGAACTCGTTAAACGAGAACAACGGGTGCAGTTATAGCGGGTATCCTTATCTTAGATACCTTTTCAGTCAACTCCTCCATTTGCTTGATAATTTTAGATACGCTCTGGTCTAACTCATCAATCCTCCTATCAATATTCTCGACTACTGTAAGCTTGTCCGAAAGGAGTCCCATGCTAGGGATCACGTCCTGAGAGAGATCAACTATAATTGACTTTCTTCCTCCAGATAAGAGTGAATTGGGAGATTATGTATAGTCTTGCTAGCCATATGTGAGCGGTTGGTTTCAACCATCTTCTTGAATGCCCTCTTGTCAGTATCCTCCTGATGATGTATAGCTGCCTCGATATGCATCGCTCACTAAACCCTGCATCTCTGGGTTGAGACCAGTGTAGAATGATTGGACCAAGATGTTGTCATCTAGTCTATGACAAGGACACTTCTGTATGATGTCCTTGAATCTTTCCCAAGCATCACAGAAGGATTCGTGGGGTAATTGAGAAAAACTCATAATACACGTCCTCATCATGTTAGTCATACTCAGGGGGTAGAACTTCTTCAGAAACAAGTCCTTGAACCGGGCAAAAGTGGTGTCTGTAACTCCAAGATTTTTCACCCAGTAGTTGGCTTTGACACCCAAAGCAAATGGAAGGGCCGTGAGCCTATTATAATCTTGGATAACCCTAGGATGTCTAAGGTTAGCGTAGACGAGATCAAAGTCCCTTAGGAATGCATATGGCTCCTCAGAAGCATTCCCATCAAAGTGCGACAACAAGTTGAGAAATTACAGCTTCAACTCAAAGTCAACTTTGGGTTTGACCGAACTCAAATAATTCTGAATTTGGTATTGTCCGGGGTTGTACGTCGCATCCCTTGGTGGTTCCAGCCCAACATGAAACTGTCCTAACTAAGCTCTAAGTAGTGCGTGTTGCTGCTCAGATGCAGCTAATCCGACTAGTACCATTCTCATCAGGTCTTCAGGGTGTTCTTCTTCCTCTTCTTTCTTCTTTGGAGGCATTTTACTTGAATCTTTTTTATGGTCTTCTTCCTCTTCTTTCTTCTTTGGAGGTATTTTACTTGAATCCTCTTTATGCTCTAAATCAATAGTGTGGTCTTGATTAGAAGAGGGATTATGAATCAAGATATTCTCACCGAGGTGAAGGACTTCCTCTATGAGGTGGAACAAGAGAAAGGGAATGGTTTGAATGTAACCATCCCGAGAGTGGGTGTTCCTGGGCTCAAGAGGGTCATGAGTTCAGGTTGGTCCAAGTTATGCTTGGACCTTTGAAGACATACTTTTTGGAGGGTTCAACGAGAGATTCGCAAAGTCCGAAAAAATATCCCCCTAATTAGTCACGTTCGATGTCAAAAGAACCAACTTGAACATGATATTCAAAGAGGTGCTAGTTCTGCAATGCACTTGAATATGCAGAGAAAACTCACACAATACAAACACAATTCAAACCCTCAATTTCACCAACTCAACACGTGATGACCTTAAAGGTTCGGCCGAGTTATCTGGTCAATCTTAATTGGTGATAAATGCAATCTTGGAAAGATTAATGAGCTATTATTAGGTGCCCGTATTTTCCTACAAACTGGCATGGTTCTTATGACTATTGGACCTACTTTCAGCAAGTATAGGAGTAAGTACAGACAGTATAAATACAGCTACTCGTTCCTTGAGGACTAAGGCGTCCTTTAAACCTCCCACTCTGCTAAGGCAATCCAGACCGTTTACCCCCCGTAGATCCTTACTGAAAAGTAGCTAATCGCCTAAAAAGAAAGAACCAGTAGTCTGTAAAAAAATCCTGACTTGCCTCTATCCTAGTGTTGTCTCTCACTCACTTGCAAGTAAATTAAACAATGAGGGCTTTATGCACTTGTGAACATGGTTCTTTTTATTCCAAATTTTTTTAATCGACCTGCTCAATTCAATCCCAATTTAGAGTTAGGTTATCACTTGAAATTTAATCTGAACACACAAATACGTCTATCATTCAATCCCGATTTCCTTTTTGACCTTAAGTTGTAAAAAAAGAGAGGAATCGGAAATTAGAATGCAAACGTGAAACAATGATGCATGCTCAGAAGAAGTTATACTTATAGTGACTCCCAACACTCTCCATGCATTTTATAATATTGAATTTTTAAATTTACACTAAATGCATTCATATCGAGAAAACCACAGCTAAACAATTACTATTAGCAGGGAAGAATTGAGTTAGTTTGAGCTAAGTAGTACGTGTGTATGTGCGTTTCATTATGAATCTTATCAGATAAGTGAATCTTCTAAGATATGTGTGGCCTAAATTATGATTGGCACAAATAAATTTGATGCTATACTACCGTGTGCCTATCCTTACATTCACCACTCACGTCGAGCCCCATCTTCATCAAAGAGTAAAACATGTCTCTACACACCACAAAATAAAGTCCAAATCTTTTTTACACGCGCGAGCTCTCAAATAAGAGCCACTATAAATGAGCAAATTACCTAAATTATTACAACACAATAATTACAAAAATACTCTAAAAAATAACTTAAATTTCCTTGCTCTTCAGCAGTTGATGCGCGTCACGTTCGTCAACCTCCGATGCACTCCAAGTTCATTGGGCCCTCGCAAGGGAAATAAAATTTATGTTAGATAGATACACAACAAAATATATACAAAAGAAAAATGGAATAAATACAAGGTGGCTCAGGGGTCAGACTACTCGAGCGAGAGATCTCTCTAAAGAGTATCTCAGCTTTAGTTTATATCCTAGGCAAGTTCGAGGTCGAATACATGGAGGCAAAGGAACAACTTCGAGTTAATTCAAAAACATAGTTCTAGATTTCCAATGTAGATTTTTTTAAGGCAAGTGAATGTGAATGCAATATGCGGTCGAATCAAGTTAATACAACTAAGCCAAATTAATTTTAATACAAAATCAATCCAATTTAGCCAAATTACATTTTCCCAGAAACTTAATCCAGTGATAAATGCATAACGCATTTTTTTAAGAATTTTATGGGTTAAAATGCAACAACGTAAAATGTACACTTTTTATGGGGATTTTTCATGATTTTTCACACAAACAGAATGCAAAAATTATGAAAAATTTACTAGAAATAATACATGATGAAATAAGGCTACAATATTTTTTTGAATGTTTTGGCAATGTCTGATTTTTTTGAATTTTTTAATTAAAAGAGAGTGACAATAACTAATTAATTTCTAATAAATCTACATTATTTAATTAGAAAGAGTGTCAATTATCTCAAAATGTATTTATAAGAGATAAGAGAAATTCAAGAGAGTTGAAATTTTGCAAAATAGATGTGTATAGATTTAATTAAAAATAAATTAATAAATCACTGTGTAATTTATTTAAAGCACAAAACAACGTTAATTAAGATGAAATTTAGATAGAATGTAAATCACATTTCAAGACATCGTTCTTGATTTTTTAAGAATTTTTGGAGCAACCGTGATTATATATGAATTTAAGAGACCAGATTGGTCAAAATATACAATTTTCGACTAAAACAATTTTAATAAATTACTCAGAGATCACAAAAATCCAAATAAATACGTAGATGATAGAGAACTATTTACTCAACATAATGACATTTTTCATTAAATAAAATGATGATAAGGAGATGTCTAAATTAACATGGAAACATAGGGGTATCAATGCAATGTAAAAATTGAACTCAAACAACACAAAACATGCACAAGGACTTGTTTGTAATTATGAAAACATAAATGACACATATGCAATTTCATAAAAATTAAAAAACCGAAAATCAACCTTCTTCTCCAACAACTAGGGTGCAGATGGCGGCGAGGGGCCACGCTCGCGGCCGCGGGAGGTAGAGCTTGAAGGGAGAGGGGGGGGGGAGGGGTGCGGGCGAAGGCTTATGCATCCTGCGGGGAGGCGAGAGATGGCGGTTGGCACAAAGGAGGCTGGCGGTGGTAGAGCGACTGCTGCGAGCTGCCACAAGTATGTGGTTCTTGGAGTGGGTGAAGGACGATGCTGCCGCCTGTGGTTGGGCGGTGGTGGAGGTCTCACGGAGGGGCCGCCCCTTAGCGGAAGCACGTGGAGGGGAGCCTGGTGTGGGCGGAGGGCGATGACACCACTTGCGGCTGTACGATTGTAGAGGACTGGCAATGGTGTAGCGGCGGTGGCCGGGGGCCAGCCACTGTTGGTTTTTTTATTTTTCTGCTGCATGATGCAAACTTTTTAATTAATTAGTTTATTTATTTATTTTTTTCGTTTTCATAATGAGAGAATAAGCAACCAATGTGAATATGATGGTGATAATATGAAGAAGTAGATGAAGTAGAACAAATGGATGTGCAGTGGTGGTGATGTGATAAAAATGCAATATTATGAAAATTATTACTAACGTAAAAAGGGAAAAATTACCTACTATGAAAGCGAGCGCCTGTGGTGTGCTTATGAGAAGCACAGTCTTCGCTCGAATCTTCGATGAGCGATGAGCTCAGCCAACGTGCGGGTGCGATTACGATGTTGGCCAAAAAGCCAACAGATCTCACCAGAGAGAGGACTGTCGTTGCTCGACCGTGGTTGCGTCACTGTCACCAATTCAACTATGAGAATTAGACTCTCCTCACATAAATAGAGATCAAGTACAAAATGAGGATGATGAGATGTATAGAAAGATAAAAAATGAGAAGTTATGAAAGTGGTGGAGGGGAGGTTAATAAAATGATGGAGTTGAATTAAAAGTTAGAAAAAAATGGTGGAGTGTTGGAGTTGAATGGGTGGCTATTGTAGAGAATGGAAAATAAATAATAAAAATAAATAGTAACCTACTTTAAATAATAGAATAAAATAAAATGGAAGATTTACAAAAGTAGGTCCATAAAAACACTATGTACAAGGATTTTTTTACTTTTCTAGTTTTAACTTTTTTTGTAATTTCAATAAAAGATATTTACAAAATATTTACAAAATATTTACATAAATTTTAACAAAATAGAATGCGACAAAGAACAATATGTGCACAAAAATATCAAGGTCAAATTTATTACATTATGTACAATATACAATGAGTTCCCAAAACTCAAATTTTGCAAACGAGCCGATTTTAATGAAACCATTTTCATTGGATAGATAATTTTCTAACTTGAACTTTAAAAATGAGTTTGGTGAATTTGGGGTTCATATGGAGCGGGAATTTGACTGAGAAGTAGAACTTTACAACATTTTCTCTTTGGGATATAAGAGTATTTATTTGAGGTGAAAATTTATTTTATATTTTTTTATTTTTATGTACATTTTTATGAACAAGTCAGGGAAAGAATTAGCCAAAAAAGAGTACATGAAATTATTAAAAATACATGAAGTTGGGCTATTTACAAGTGAAAAGCTCCATTATTTTGTGGCTTTTTATTGTTAATTTATTTTGTATAATATAATATATAATAATTATTGTAATTTATTTACAAGAATCATTTTGTTAATTTATTGATTTTATAGACATTTATTTGAGATTTTACTCGAGGATTTTGCTAAGATCAATATATTGAGATGATGAATTGTTGATTCATCACACGAGCCCTCCTTTTTGCACCGTCTGATCATGGTAGGGTGCCATCTCAGCTGCATGTCCCTTCGTCAAACCTTCACCCTCCGATTACCATCCATATTACATCTCGCACGTACACACCCGCTCAATTCTTGGTCATTGGATCTCCCTAAAGATCTCCGTGAAGAGTGTCTCAGCTTTAGTTTATATCCTAGACAAGTCCAAGGTCAAATACAGGAAGGCAAAGGAATAACTTCGTGTTAATTCAAAAACATAGTTCTAGATTTCCAATGCGGATTTTTTTGTATTTTTTAATGCAACGTGAATGTGAAAGCAATATGCGGTTGAATCAAGTTAATAAGAAAGCATACAACTTAGCCAAATTAATTTTAATACAAAATTAATCCAATTTAGTCAAATTACATTTTTCCCAGAAACTTAATCCAGTGATAAATGCATAATACATTTTTTTGAATTTTATGGGTTAAAATGCAACAATGAAAAATGTACACTTTTTATGGGGTTTTTCATGATTTTTCACACAAACAGAATGCAAAAATTATGTTAAATGTTTTATAAATAATGCATGATGAAATGAGGGTACAATATTTTTTTTTGGAATGTTCTGGCAATGTCTGATTTTTTTGAATTTTTTATTTAAAAGAGAGTGACAATAATTAGTTAATTTCTAATAAATCTACGTTATTTAATTAGACAGAGTGTGAATTACCTAAAAAATGTATTTATATGAGAAATTCAGGAGCGTTAAATTTTGTAAAATAGATGTATGTAGATTTAATTAAAAATCAATTATTAAATCACTATATAGTTTATTTAAAGCACAGAACAACGTTAATTAAGATGAAATTTAGACAGAATGTAAATCACATTTCAAGACATCATTCTTGATTTTTAAGAATTTTTAGAGCAACCGTGATTAGATAAGAATTTAAGAGACAAGATTGGGTAAAATATACAATTTTCGACTAATTTTTTTAATAAATTACCCATAGATCATAAAAATCCAAATAAATACCTAGATGATAGAGAACTATTTAATCAACATAATAACATTTTTCATTAAATAAAATGATGCTAAGCACATGTCCAAATTAACATGTAAACATAGAGGTATCAGTGCAATGCAAAAATTGAACTCAAACAACACCAAACATGTACAAAGACTTGTTTGTAATTATGAAAACATAACATGACACATATGTACTTTTACAAAAATAAAAAATTGAAAATCGACCTTCTACTCCAACAGCTAGGGTACAAATGGCGGCGGGGGACCGTGCTCGCGGCTGCGGGCGGTAGAGCACGAAGGGGGGGGGGGGGGCAAAGGCTTATGTGTCCTGCGAGGAGGTGAGAGATGGTGGTTGGCACGGAGGAGGCTGGCGGTGGTAGAACGGCTGCTGTGGACTGCCATAAGTGCGGGGTTCTTGGAGTGGGCGAAGGACGATGCCGCCGCCTGTGGCTGGGCGGCGGTGGAGGACTCATGGAGGGGCCTCCCCTTGGCGGAAGCACGTGGAGGGGAGCCTGGTGTGGGCAGAGGGCGATGCCACCGCCTGCGGCTGTACGACTGTAGAGGACTGGCGGTGGTGTAGCGGCGGTGGCCGGGGGGCCGGCCACTGTTGGTTTTTTTTATTTTTTTTGTTTTTTTATTTTTCTGCTGCACGATGCAAAATTTTTTAATTTTTTAATTTATTTTTTCATTTTATTAATGAGAGAATAAACAACCAATGCGAATATGATGGTGATAATATGAAGAAGTAGATGAAGTAGAACAAATGGATGTGCAGTGGTGGTGATGTGATAAAAATGCAAGATGATGAAAATGATTACTAACGTAAAAAGGAAAAAATTACCTACAATGAAAGCGAGCACCTGTGGTGTGCTTATGAGAAGCACGGTCTTCGCTAGAATCAGAGCGATGAGCTCGGGCAACTTGCAGATGCGATTACGATGTTGGCCAAGAAGCCAACGGATCTCACCAGAGAGAGGGCTGTCGTCGCTCGACCGTGGTTGCATCACTGTCACCAATTCAACTATGATAATTAGACTCTCCTCACATAAAGATAGATCAAGTGCAAAATGAGGAGGATGAGATGTATAGAAAGAGAAAAAATGAGAAGTTATGAAAGTGGTGGAGGGGAGGTTAATAAAATGATGGAGTTGAATTAAAAGTTAGAAAAAAATGGTGGAGTGTTGGAGTTGAATGGGTGGTTATTGTAAAGAATGGGAAATAAATAATAAAAAAAACATAGTAACCTACTTTAAATAAGAGAATAAAATAAAATGGAAGATTTACAAAAGTAGGTCCATAAAAACACTATGTACAAGGATTTTTTTACTTTTCTAGTTTTAACTTTTTTTGTAATTTCAATAAAAGATATTTAAAAAATATTTACATAAATATTAACAAAATAGAATGCGACAAAGAACAATATGTGCACAAACATATCAAGGTCAGATTTATTACATTATGTACAATATACAACGAGGTCCCAAAACTCAAATTTTGCAAACGAGCTCCGATTTTAATGAAACCACTTTCATTGGATAGATAATTTTCTAACTTGAACTTAAAAAATGAATTTGGTGAATTTGGGGTTCATATGGAGCGGGAATTTGATCGGGAAGTTAGACTTTACAACATTTTCTCTTTGGGATATAAGAGTATTTATTTGAGGCGAAATTTATTTTATATTTTTGTATTTTTATGTACATTTTTATGAACAAGTCAGGGAAAGAATTAGCCAAAGAGGAGTACATGAAATTGTTAAAAATACATGAAGTTGGGCTATTTACAAGTGAAAAGCTCTGTTATTTTGCAGCTTTTTATTGTTAATTTATTTTGTATAATATAATATATAATAATTATTGTAATTTATTTACAGGAGTCATTTTGTTAATTTATTGATTTTATAGACATTTATTTGAGATTTTACTCGAAGATTTTGCTAAGATCAATATATTGAGATGATGAAATGTTGATTCATCACACGAACCCTCCTTTCTGCATCGTCTGATCATGGTATGGTGCCATATCAACCGCATGTTCCTTCTTCAAACCTCCACCCTCCGATCACCATCCATACCGCATCTCGCACGTCCACACCCGCTCAATTCTTGGTCATTGGATCTCCAGATCCAACAGCCAAGCATGCTTCGCCCACAACTGTCGATTGCGTTCAGATCGATTTGATCAGATCGACTTCCACACACCCTCCTCTCAGTTGTTGGATTGCGATCCAACGGTTGAGACCTTGTTTTCCACCTCTCATGCCCCCTTCTCTCCCACGCCCTCCTCCACACAAATCCATCACGCCCTTTCCATTTCCTCTTTCTCCTTATCACCTCCCTCGTCCATCTGATGGTGCTCAGTCCAAGCCATATCCTCCATACCCCCTCTCTCTCTCACTCCATACCCCACTTGCAACCCACGTTGTCCATAATCGGAGCCTCGAACCCATCCCTTCAAATACGTCGTCGTCGCCCCAAATTCACGTCGTCCACCTGTACGCGGGCCACGACCCAACATCTCTCCTTCCCTATGTGACAGAGAGGGAACGAATTGGGGTGCGACGATGACCACCGGCCCCGGTGTAGACCCATGGCCATGGTAGGCCATGTCCTGGTGCCCTAGAGCACTATCAAGCTGCACCACATGGCCGTCGGAGTTCAACAAAGATCAGAGCTCTCCTTAGAGCTCAATCCAGGCCTCCGTATCTGCCCAAATCTCCAGGTAAGTCTTCTCGATCATTCTTTGCTTTTTCTCTTAATTTCTTTGAATTAATCAGGTGATTCTACGCAAACTCACATTCGATTGACCACTACCCGAGCTTTCACACACTTCACTCATCTTCGCCGTACCCTCCACTCACTTCTCCATTCCATCAGACCCTCCTGCCGCCTTTCCTCCTTCTTTACCTCGCCGGAGAAGACCACCAAGCCTTTTCCTTCTCCCTACGACTAAGGCTCCCACTTTACTCACTTCGTCCCGCCACACACTCTTCGGCTATAGAGCTAGCAAATTGCAGGTACTTCTTTCAATGATCGGATCCCTCATCCGAGCTATCTTCAAAGTCCTCGACTCCGATCAACTCTTACCGCCACATCGAACCCGACCGCCCGACCGTTCTCCTGCACATGAGCTTCATCGCCAACGAGTTTGGAGTCGTCCCCGAGCTTTTAACGTCCTACCACGATCGGGCGAAGCTCTTAGATATTCGTCGGAGCCCCGCCAAGTCCACCGTAGGAGGCGGCGATGTTAGAAAACAAGGACGTACAGTTACCGTTCGATCACCGTGATCGGACGACCTCCAAGATGCCACATGTCTTCACTGAGTCTCAATATCCATCCTCCAGGCTCGGAGAACCTGAGCCAAGTCAGAGCATCATCTGTTGACATGTGGCCCTAGCCATCACCGAGCCTGCCGAGCCTCGCCCCGACCCTGCACATGCACCCAAGCCTAGCCTCATGTGTCTTTGTCACATGAGGTTTGGTATAATTGCAGGGACACCCCGTAAACTTCTCCAAATTGCAAATAAGTCCTCTGATCATGGGTATAACATGCATTCCTGGGGTTAATTGCAACTGATCCCCTTTGGGTTTTAATAATTGCAATTTAGCCCCCGTACATATGGGTAAATTACATGGAAGGCCTCATGAATTTTTGTAATTACATTTAAGTCCTTCCAAGGACCTGTTTGTAGTATTTTATCTATTTATTTTGAAGTTTTATTTATATCCCCTGGAATCTTTTGTGAATATCTTGACATGCAATTCCCGTTTTTGTTGATTTCAGTCTCGTTTTAAATCTTATTTCGTTGTCTATCTGATGGCATTAATTATTTTCCGATTTGAAACTTAGAATCCAGATGATTAATTATATTTATGTGGTGTCAGCCTCCTAATGATTTTAATGCTGTTGGTTGATTTCTTAAGTTAGCTTGCTTCGCAAATTGATTCTAAAATTAATCACATATTAATTGCTCACTGATTCTATCTAATTAGGATATATTTACATAACTTTAGATTTGCATTATTTTGAAATATAAAAATCAAATAAAAAGTGTCCGCGTGTGTCTACCTCATCTGCATCATGTTATTTTGTGTTTAACCTATTAGTTTTAAATTCATCACTTTATTTGAGCATTAGAAGTCTAAGTAAGTACTTAAGAGGCTCGTGCCCATGTAAATCACACACTTTTAAGAGGGTGATTTTGCATTCGACCTTGGACTTACCCATGTAAAATAAATTCAATCGCTTGCATTTAATTGACAAATGAATCAAAGTGGTTTTTGATAGATCCGATTTTGCCCTACTGCAACAAAATTTGATAGTTAATCACACACTTTTAAGAGGGTGATTTTGCAGTTTGTCAAATGGTATCGTTGCTGGGGACATGGCTCATCTTTCATTTTTTTAGATTTTTATTATTTGATTAAGTGGTAATTTTTAGCCTTTAGGTCGAGTCATTTGTTTTTCTTGCATTGTGTTGATAATTCTTGACCATCTATCTAATGTTTGCTTTTTGTGGCAGGATCCAATGGCGATCAAGGAGGAAAGGAGCAAGAGCTCCCGCTGCAAGGAGCTGTAAAAGCACCATTGGAGAAATTGAAGAGAATTAATGTCTCTTGCATTTTTCATTCATGCATGTAAATAATCGTCTTTACAGCGGTCTTCATTTGAAGACTCACGATTGTAAATGAATGAAGGCAATTGTGGTTGTGTGGGGCTTGCCCCACTTGAGTGTCGACTTAGGATCAGGCACGTGGCTCTTCGAGCTATTTTCGTTTTATATTATATGTGTTTGATCGTAGGCAGGACAAACATTAATTTGAGATGCACATAGACGTCACTTCACTTAACTAAAATTAAATCTGTTCTTTCCCCGCTAATTGAAGCATGCTAGGTGCGATTTTTATCGAATTACATACATTTAGTTTTTGGTTTTAATTCAATATTGTTTTTTTTCATGAAGATAGCTAAAGGCACTGCGAGTTTTCTTCTTTAGCATAGATCATGGTTTCATCGTATGCATCAACTTTTTCTCGACCTCCCTTCCTGGATTGATCACCTAGGATTAAATAAAAATTGGGAATGAGCGCTAGACGATGTTTGATTGATTTGTGATATCATTAAATCAGTGATAACCTTAAAGCTAAAAATTGGGACTGTTAATGCAAGTTGACCAATAAAATGGAGTAAAATAAATTTTTGGGAGAGCAATACCCTTTTTACGTAGGATATTTTTTATGTGTCGTATCATTAATCCTTGCGTAAATTAGAATGAATTTACTTTTATCACCAGTAAAACTGGCAAGATAAATAGCCAACATTTGTTAGTTTCATGTGTGAGTTGGTGAATCAAGGGTGTTGGTTGGTTGATTGAGCCTTGTTTCCACAACCTCCCATAGACCCTAGGTACTCCATTCATCTTCATAGATTCATTCCTTCACTTCTACAACCATCCTAACCTCTCTGTTCCCCTCAAGTCTCCCCAACATCACTTATCCGTCTCTTTACTTAGGCTATTCTCAAGCCTAAGTATGGGGGGACCTGAGTCCTCATAAATTATTGACTTATTTATCCTTATCTCCGATACTTAGGTTATTTTAACCTAAGTATAGGGGGAATCCTCCTTAGTTCCAGTATCCTTTCCTTTATCTTAACTTGAGCTATGCTTTGTATCACTTAGTGATATGAGGACATAACATAAGTTAAGTATAGGGGGTAAACCGTATTTATAGTATATATATGTACTTCAACCATAGTTCTATTCTGCAAATTTTGAAAAATTTAAAATTTTTGGCTAGAGTATACATTTTTCTGAACCAATTTGGATGAATTGTTTTCAAAAGTTTGAAAATTTTTCTCTACTATGTTACGTTGTTTTGAAGAAAATATTTTGAAATGGTTTGAAAAATAGGTTTTACTTGTTTTGAAAAATCTTTTGCAAAATATTTGAAAAACCTTAATATATGTGTGACACCATTTGGAAAATCTTTTCAAAATTCTTTTCAAAAAGGAAAGTTTAAATGAGACTAACTGGTGTTTGTAAATATTGTTTAAAAAAATGAAGGAGTTGGTTTAATCCTTGACACTTCCACATTTTCACACAAGATTAGTGATGTTCAAGAAAATGTTTATGAGGTTTTGAGATTTTGAGTTAACCAGCTTTAGTTATAAGGGTCTTCGACTAAATTATCCATATTTCCCTAGTTTGACAGATTTACGTGCTATATTGCATGAGTAGTTTCTAACCTTAAGAATATGATTAGCACTTCACATTCACACCCACGATTATGATGAGAGGAGTTGAAATTTCACTTGAGGGATTGTGATGAGGGATTTGAGTTTGTACTCGATTTAATGATGCTCGAGGATGGGATAAAATCAATGACGGCTTCATGAAACCTAAGTGTCAGCATATTAAGCCAGTATGAGAACATGGTTCTTGTACTATCTCTTGATATTTACCAATTGCCAGGGTGTGATAAAATATAAAAAATGTTGATCACTGTGCGCCAACTCTTGGTAAAAGCAGTTGAGCTAGCCAAAAACAATGCAAAGAAATAAAAATGTTGAAGAAAGATCTCAACCTACAAATCAAATATCAAAGAGCTTCCACCAAAGGCGAGTGCTCCCAACCATTTCAGTGTCCACTTGGACCACCGCTATTAGGACCAAGAGTTGGGCTTGCACTAAAAAAGAGCTCTGCATCATAAATGCTACAAGTCTGGGTGTAGAAGGTATATTAGATATCCAAAAAAGGCACACCCCAACGTACTCCCAGGAAAACAGTTGCAGACGATTCCAACTTCTCTTGACGGATACATTGATCAACAAAAAAAATGTGTTGAGTTAATAAGGCACTCAAGGGGATCCTTATTCCAATGAAAGGGAGAGAAAAATGACACAATCCTATACCCTCCATCAATTGGCCTTCCATATACATTTTTAAGTGTGACAACTAATGAGACGGTGGATTTGATGCAATATTTGGTTTATTCCCTAGTGTTGAGTATTAGGGTCCTTAGAAGAATTTCTTGGACTGGGATCATGGGTGAAGTTGTGACTCTACTCTTGTGACTGCAGTCAACACTTAATTTCATATCCTTATTTTATATGTATACAAGAGAGAGTGTGATAAATTAGATAAATTGGATACTTCTTGATTAGAGCTTGATTCAACTTTAAATTTTGGATCTCTAAACTCGGGAGTTCTTGAACAGATCAAGTCTTGTATTCACATGCACAATCATGGGTTAGATCCAACTTTTTCATGCTTGAGATGCTTGAGCATGAGCATAGTTTAAGTATAGGGGGATGATGAACCTCGATTTCATCATGTTAATTTTCCTATATTAACGCCCTAGATTAAATTAGCATCAATAAAAAAACTAAATTAATTGTTGTATACATCTGGGTCTTAAAATAAATTTAAAATACAAAAAAATGACAAAAGCAAAAATTGTAGTGTTTTTATACCTTTAAAAACACTCACAAAATCATTTCCCCCTTTGTTTGGCCTCTTTTGCATTTTTGGTCAACATGAAAGTACATTTCCCTATCCACAAGTTCGCCATTGTAATGGAATAATTTGAAATATGGTAGAATACTTTGAAGAGGTAGTAGTAGAAAGAGTAAGTAAGATTAAAATACTTTATTTATTTATGTAATGCATGTACGAAGAAAGATTTTTAGCTGATTGATATCAGGAGATCAAATGAGTTATTCATTCATTGAATGATAAATAACTACAAGTGAAGGAAATTTAGCTGCGGCTTATATAGCTGAATCCATGGAGGGTCATCATTGATTAGCTTTCGAAATCTTTTTTTATTTTGTTAAGTTTATCCCAATTCATGATAGTTCAATATAATGATAATAAACTTGGTTGGTAAATATAATATATGCAAATATATATATGTATATATGATCTAGAGCCATAGCAGAAAAGATGTATGATATTTTTTAATCGTAAAAAAAATCTTAGGAAAAAGATTTGTAGATGTCATCGAGATCTACAACTTTCATGTTTTGAATTTTTCCAAATTCGATCTCCTTCTTTTTCATGTTTTATGTCTGAGAACCTATCTACATCGTGAGATGATGTCATGTTGACGACCTTGTACGGTGATGAAGAAGATGGAAGATGTTTCTAAAATGAAGGGAAGAAGATAGATCAGTTGAGCTCTTTGTTGTTTCCTAAAAAATCTACCATAAGAAATCCTCTTCTGTGTCAATATCTGATTCTCTAGACTTAAACTTCCAAAGAAATTCTGCACACAACTCATCTTTGGTATGTCATGATGGGGGCACTTCTCCATCAAATCTCTAAAATGTTCCCATGCCTCGTGAATAGGCTCATGGGACAACTGCGAGAAGTTGGCAATCAATGACCATATTTGATTGAGTCGTCTAAGGAGATATAAATTGCTAAGGAATGTTGATTTAAACTCCTCCCAAGACGTGACAATTCTTCCTAAATGATTGAGCTAATGCAATGCCTTGTCCATCAGACTAAACAAGATGATTCTTATCTTCACTACCTCTAACGAGATGTTAGGGTAGTGTATAGTGCCACAAAAACCATCAAAATGCTGGAATTGTATATGTGGTTCCTCATGTACATGACCATGGAATATAGGGAGCAATGGTAACATCGTGGGCTTCAGCTCGAAATGCCCATGAATCACACGTATCTGAATCCATGTGGCTGAGTGTCCAGCACATGGGTTATAGTCATCTTTCAATGTGAGCTTGGCCACTACTCTAGGCTGTTGCTCATCTGCCCCATTACCACGTCCATTCATCTGCTCATCCTCCTCTCTCCTCTCTCCTATGTTGTTCCTCAACTCTAAGATCATACCTCAAAGTTCAGCCTGGATGTTGTCATGCTCATTCAATTGGGCATGAATGGCCTGAATAGAAGCCATCAACATACTATTGATCTCACTCTGATCTACCATGGTGTTCTTTCCCTTTGGCGACATCAATTCCTCTACAACCGGTTATGTATCTAGAAATGTGAAAGGAACTTGACCGGACTTCAGAAAGGACCGAGTCTCAATGGATAGTTTAAGAAGAGGGGCATTCACGAATAATGGATTTATTGGCAATAAGTCAGGCGTGAATGAGAATGAAGAGAACTCAGGAAGAGAGTCATCCCTAGTGGAAGAAAATGAAGACGAATGAACTGGAGAAGAAAGTGATAAGTCTGTAAAGTCTGAACACAAATCACTCCAATTCGCCATCTTGAAAACTAGGAGGAAAGATGCGAGAACATGAAGTCAAGACAAGAATAAGAATGTGAAGGAAAGGTACTAAGAGCACATATGGATATTTACACTTACAAATAAATAAAACACAAACCCCCGATTCACCAACTGAACACAATGTGAGGACCCTAAGACTTCAGTCTTTTATCTTTTCAATTTTAACTTAATGAATATCAAGAAGTTACTTAACAATATATACACAAGATGATGTCACCCTATCACCCAACGTACATCCTCAAACTTCCCCAAACAGTGGTACCATTTGCTTGGTCTGCTAGGTTATATCAGTACCAAAGGGAGATAAGAAGCTGAGCATGCCAAATGATTTTCTAAGATCGAAGGCAACTGCTTACATCTATGATCATACACCGAAAAGTGATGTACATGTGCTTAAGGAACAAGTCCAAGGATTTTGGTTCTATCCTTATGGCAGTGTCCTCGCCCACTCTGTCAGGATGTAAGTACCTGCAACAATGAGGGGGTTCCTCTCCCCAAAATAATGAATGTATCCTTTATGTTTAGTTTTAGTTCAAGTAATATTGGCAATCCCAATTTTATTTAGTTATTACTTTTTTTAAGTTTTTTTTCAAGAAATGGTCTAATGAATTTTCTAATTCCTTTTTTATCCTAAGTGAGAAAAGCCAAGAAAGGAGATCCGAAAAGCTGATGTGATGGAAATTAGTTATGTATACGGAATAAGAAATGTGTACCTTTCGCCAACAATCTACATGCAAAATGATGCTCATATAAAATAAAAAAGAAAATAAAAACCAACCTAAATGATGCAAGAGAACTGTACTAGCAATAACTTCTATTATCGGGTAAGAACCAATTTATTTCACTAAGTCCAAGCTATGCTCTACTCCATAGGAACATGAATTATTATTAGGCGCCTGATAAACACACGTTATCATAGGTCTAAAGAGTATGTCTCACACAAGGCGGAGACAACCGATGTCGATGCGGCGACCCACAATAAAGTGCATTTAATCAACAATTAACCCACAATCAAAGAATAAAACAATCGAGCTCAAAGGAAGTGTGAATTGATCTTTATTTACTCTACCATAAAATGTATAGGGAACAAGCATGTAGAGGTCGAACCACAGAGAGCAATACGAAAATGCATGAGCCTATCTGTGCATATCAGTCATCCTTGTGTGGCTGTGTGTTTTTTTTTTGAGATTTTTAGGGATTTTTGGACTGACACTAACATAGTTCAAAATACACCATAGGAAATTTTTTTTTGGATTCTTTTCATTTTTTTTTATAATTAGGGAAAATGCAAAAATGCGAAATATGATATGTGCGTGGAAGAGCATGGCATGGGCACTTACCATAATTTTTCTGGATTTTTAGAAGCCTCCTAGATATTCTTAATAAATAGATAAAAGACACAAAAATAAGCTGCCTGGCAGGGGCATTTTTGCAAATAAAATAAGAGACAGGGGTATCCGTGCAAAAATACCTACGGAAATAAACATTTATTTTTATTTTTAGAACTATTCTACAATATACAAAAACCGCCAGGGTATAACTGCAAAATTTCACGCGCCTCACGTGGGACTGCACGTGAGGCGCGGAAGGACCTGAATGCAAATACTAAAACATTGGGGGTCCGTATGCAAAATACACATTTTATTTACAACGGTGACCTTTATTCTTGGCATTAAATAATAAATACAAAAAGCGAAGGGGGTGGATGTGAAATTTACCCCTAATACAAACGTGGCATCCGACGGATCTGCTCCTCTCACTTGCCACGCGTCGTCTCCTGGACGCCCGATGACGCTTCGCCGATGAAGCGCTGAGATTAGATCAGCCCCGCTGATCTGACGGTGGGTACGACGCTCCATCGGACGGTTCCTTTTGAATCTGGAGCGGCCCTCCTGATCCGACGGCGCTGAAGACCCCTGGAAGAACGTGGAAGAAGCTCGGGGCTGGCGAGCTTGGATCGAGGAGCTTGGGCTCCTCCAGGGTTCTCCGACGCGTCTGAGGTATTCTGAAGGTAGCTGGAAGCCTCCCGCGACGATTGATGGCATTTTCACGGCTCCTGGGGGTCCGAGTCGATGAAGCGAGGTCGGAGAAGAAATGGGCCCCCCAGTGCGAGTCCAGTTGGGCTCGATTCTTCGAAATGCCTGCACAGGAAGAACCGCGGGCGAGAGAGCTTTCTCCTCGACCCGGGGTTTTGAAGCTACGATGCACAATGGAGATGGGCGGAGGGGCTCCGGCGAACGGCGGAGGGGGAGCCCCGATTCGCCAGGACCTAGGGTCCTGGGTTGAACAACTGCGCGAAATGGATGAAGAAGGCGTCGAGGAATGAGATGGGGTGAACGGGGCGGTCGGATACGGTCAGATCCACAGTGGAGAAGTCGCCGGAGCGAAGCTCCGGCGAACTTCGAATTTTGATTTCTAAACTACAGGCATCAATCAAACCTATTCTAATGACTGGAATGAAAAGCTAGAACCTAAAACTAACTAAAAATACATAAAAAAGGGCAGCTCTTATACCTGGTTTGCGACCAGGGAGCAGGACCTCCGGCGACGCGGCGGCCGTGGGCGCTCCTTCGACTCCTCCGACCGTCTGAAGCTTCCAGGAGGACCCTCCTGTCACAAGGAACCTCGAAGGACTGGAATAGATGGTGGAAAACGACTGAAAGGGAGGCCAAACTGGGGAAGGAGGTCGAGAGGTTTATTTATAAGCAGGGTTTGCGCCCTTATTGGCCGGCGAATCCTGGTGAATCCGGGCTTTGTACAAGGAAGCATGGGGTGTGGCGTGATTCGTGGATGTACAAGGAACAATTTCCATGAAGGGTCTTATCACCCTCGGGCTACACAATTGGCGTGAAAAATCGGGGAAAAGGGGCCTCTCGTGACTTGTCAGAGGGGCAGTCCTGGGGTCTGAAGAGTTGACCCGAGGTCAACTCTTGGCGGCCTGCGATTGGTCCACGGAGGCCGCTAGAAGACAAAACAGGCTGGAGGAATAAAGAACGAATTATTTAAGTTAATAAATGATTTTATTATTTTTCGAGTATAAAATAAAAAATCTTTATTATTGTATGTAGTATTTTAATATGATTTTTATTTATTTTTATGAATTATTTTATTACGGTTTTATTACAATAATGTGTATATGTATGTATATACATGTATTTTTGTGTATTTTATTTTTAATTTGTTTATTTTATTTTATTGTTTTATTTTCTTATAAATTTACAACTTATTTTTGTGAGTATAAATATTTTTTTGTTTTATTTTTAAGAGTTTATTTACATTTTTAAATAAATGTGTATATGTATAGGTAAGTATACTTATAGGTATTTTACCTATAAAATATATTTAATGTATTTTATTTATTTATTTATTTATTTGTTTTAGATTTGTATTTTTAATAACTAGTATATAATATGTACATTTATACAAATATAAAAGAATAAAAATACTTAAAGAATGTTCCCCTTTTTATTTATGTACATGCTTCACATAGGTATTTTGCCTATATCTTATATAGGCTTATTTTATTTCTCAAATTATTTTGGGTTTTCGTTTGATTTTAATATGTACAAGTATTATATTCATTATTCACAAGGTTCTAAAAACATGAGTTTATAAAATTAATGAATATTGAATAAAATGAATATTTTAATAGAGTTCTATATACAAGGTGGGCCAAAAATCTAACTTCTACATATGGACTCCAAAAATTATGAAACCAATTTTATAAAGTAGTTCATGGAATGCTATATACAATTAAAGGTGAGTTTGGGTGAGTTGGAGTTTTTATTTGCAAGATATGAGTCTATGAAGTTGAGATTTTTGCTTTTTATTTTGTGTATAAAAAAGTGCACTGTGTATTATTTTTGCACAAACTCAATTTTGTATTTTTATTTACATTATTATCTACAACTTTTATGATCAAAGTTTCTTTATTTGATGAATAAATAATTATATACAAAACAGGTGTCAAAAATGTAGTAATGGAAAAATAAATAAATGAAGTATTTATTGTATTTTGGCCCTTATCTCCCCCTACTTTATTCCTTGTCGACCAATTCCCTGCTGGCCTTGGTCTCGGGATTATGGTCCTAAAATATTTGCAATATTTTATTCCTTTTTCTTTTCTTCCCTTTATTCTACAATTTTGGCATTAAAAACCTTATTTTATGTACAGTAAATACAATAAATAATGAATGCTATTTTATACAAATTAATGCTATTTCTCTGCATTTGCTGGGGTTTTTGAGGCCAAAATGATAGAATAAAGGTGATGAAATGGAGATTCATCACCCCCCTATACTTGCCTTTGCTAGTCCCTAGCAAACACTTATGCAATAAATACAAAAAGAATAAAGAAAAGAAAAAGGAAAATGAAAGGAAGATAGAGTGAATAGGGGTGCTTTCAGTGCAATGCATGTCTTTACAAAATCCGAGATTGGAGCTCCTGTCAGACCCTGGGTGTGGATGTGTGTGGAACCTGATCGGGAACCAGCTCTAAAATACAACAGCCTTTGATAGTCACGGAACTTTGTTCAACCCACCTCAATGGCCTGGTCAGAACTAGCCTACACCATACACAAACCCTTATGACTATGAAACTGACTTGTACAGTGTAAGTGATAGTGGCTCTCCTCAACTGAAATGACAAAGAGACTAGCTTCTCCAGCATGACAACCCAATGATTCCCTAATCCAGCCCTCTACCGTCAAGGAGCGGGGTATTCCCTTCTAAGTTCAAGTGGCAACCAGCTCAAGAAGAGGGGGAATAAGAGGTATAGAATTTTTGGGAGCTCAACCAGTGTAGCTAATTCTCCCGCTGCAAGCTTCTCGAGATGTAACAGTGATACCATAAGTCTTTTGCTTTATTGGACTATATACACTCCGGTGGGGTTATTAAATTTTCAATCCGACCCACCACTTTTTTGGAGTTTTTTTTTTCAAGTGCATCTGTACAACATATCTACATGGTGCAGCATATATACAAGAAATTTCTTCTTGAGCCAGTAGACTATCCCTCTTTTGAAGCTTTATTGCAACCCACACTCTCCCGTCATTCGGTTTCATTGAAACAGGACCAGGTTGGGGCGCACTTCCCTTCCTAGACGAGGAAGAATGTTTCCACCCGTGTGCGTCTCAGACTGGCAAATCCAACCTCCTCACTACTCCAACTGAGTTGAGCCAAGTGAAAGGTGCAGGTGTCCAAGTTAGGTCACGGCCGACAAGAATCATGTGTGTGTTTCGAAAAGTTCTAGTTAGTCCACTAAGGTGACTTGAACCCAGCCCTGCTTTCTCAAAGAATTAAGTCTGACTAGACCTGAAGTACCTTAAACCTAGTTCCCATAAGGTTCCAGTGCAGTTAGGTGCAGTAGGGTCCAACCAAGCTCCAATTCGAGACTTTATTAGACTGATTCAGTCATCAAGCTCACTCAAAAAGAATATGCATGGTATGCTTATGCTATGCACAATGAATGATGCAAATTTTCACAGAGGATTTTAAAAAGAATCAAAGAATATTTTTACACAAAGAATTTTTTGCAAATAAAATAAGAGCTTGACACATACAAAAAGTATATACCATTATTTACACGGGCGTACTGCTTTATTTACAAAATGTATGAATTTATACAGACTTTTCATGGAATAGTTTATTTAGGTTGTTGAGAAAGAATTTTATGTACTTTATTTCTTATTTACAGGTATTTGTAATAGTGATCTTATCCTTCAGTTCTAGTTTTGAAAATAGTTTTGCAAACTATAGTACACGATAATTTTTGCAGTCATTTTCACGCATTTGAAAACTATTTTTGCAAAGAATTTTCACACTATATGTACATTTTTCACAATAATTCTGACAAACATTTTTCAAAATATTTGCACACAGGTCTTTCAAATCCTTTCTTTCACACAAAGAAAAATTTTTGCCATAAAAACAATTTTCACACAGTTTGAAATCATTTCACATCAAATCTTTCAAAACTGGTCACACTATTTTTCAAATCATACTATATAAGTATCTGATTTATTAGTCAGTATATACAAAAGAAGAGAAACTGTATTTTATGTATAATATGGTTTTGGTCTTATAGGCTTTATTTGAACTTATTCCTTATTTACAAATGAGAGATTTTTGTGCAGACTCCTCAGACTTATTCGAGGATCAGTTTCACAAGAATTTTGAGAGCTATAGTCCAAAATAATTTTGCAATATTTACACGCATTTGAAATTGATTTTTGCAAAGGTTTTACACAACATAGATAGATTTTTCAAAACACTTTGACAATCAATTTTCACAATCATTTGCACACTAGTTTGCACACATTTTAATTTCACTCAAAGAAAGTAAATTTTTCACACCAAACTGATTTTTCAAAGGTTGAATACTTGTACACACTATTTTCAAACCATTTTCACAAGATTTTCCAAAAAGAACTTTTTGCACAAAACATTTTTCTGACTTAATAATCAGTACAATTACAAAGAGTCTGAGGAACTCACAATCATCTTTCATTATTATAAAGCTACTTTTTATGTTCTATTTTATATCAAGGTGATATTTTATTTTTCAGTATGAGTTATGGCTTATAGTATATACATGGTATATACGACCCCCCTATACTTAGCTTGAGCTATGTCCTCATAGATCGAAAGGAAAAGCAAAGACATAACTCGTACTGAGTATAGACAGATCTAAAGAATGTAAATAAATGGAATTAAGGAATGAGAAGTTGACCGTCCCCCCTATACTTAGGATCAAGTAATCCTAAGTATAGCAGACTGTACAAAAAGCAGGGAGGGTCAAGGTGGGAATGAACAGATCGTACTCAGATTGTCTCCCCCTATACTTAGGGTAAGATATCCCTAAGTATAGACAAGAAGAGGAGACAATGGAGAGGATCAAAGAATGGAAATACTCGGGGTGCACGCCCCCCTATACTTAGGACAAAGTACGTCCTAAGTACAGAAAACTGTCCACAAGGTCGGCACCTTTTAGATACAAAAAGAGGCTAGAAAAGGAAAAGAAGAAAAGAAGAAAATCAGATAAATAGTTGCTGGATTGCATAGTCTGAATCTTTCGATGCCGCAGGTGCTGTCGAGGTATCATCATGGTGCATGAGCTGAACGGAGTCAACAACGGCCAAGAATGTATCTGGTTCGAGATAAGGCTTCAGTAGTTGGCCGTTGACGACGAATGGCTGTGCGTCAGAGGACAATTCTGATATAGCAATGCTTCCATTGTCACGCACTTCACAAACTCGAAATGGCCCTGTCCACTTACTCTTTAATTTACCTGGGAATATCCGCAACTTTGCATCAAATAACCATACCCTCTGTCCAACGTCAAAGGTCTTTCGTCTGATGTGCCTGTCGTGCCAGCGTTTCACCTTCTCCTTGTACATCAAGGTGTTATCGTATGCATAGTCTCGGAATTCCAAGAGTCTGTTCAGATCATCTTTTCTCTTCTGACCACTTTGGTGTGATTCCAAATTACAGCTGTTGATTGCCCATAAAGACTTGTGAATTAATTCCACGGGCAGATGGCACGGCTTTCCATATACAAGACGATAGGGCGACATGCCCAAGGGAGATTTGTAGGCTGTTCGGTATGCCCATAGAACCGAGTCCAAGAGTTGAGACCAGTCCTTTCTGTTTGGCCTAACAAGTTTCTGCAGGATAGTCTTGATTTCTCTGTTTGATAACTCTGCCATGCCATTGGTCTGAGGATGATAAGGAGTAGCAACCCGATGGTCGATGCCGTACTCCTTCGTTAACTTCTTGACCTCTTTGTTAATGAAGTGACTACCCCCGTCTGAGATAAGGATTTTCGGTATCCCGAACCGTGAAATGATGTTCTTCTTCAGAAACTGGCAAACTGTTTTGCTGTCGGCAGCTCGAGCAGGGATAGCTTCAACCCAACGACTCACGTAATCGACGGCGAGAAGGATGTGCTCAAATCCTTGACTATTAGGGAAAGGTCCCATGAAATCAATGCCCCATGCATCAAAGACATCTGCTATCTGAATGATTTTCAGGGGCATTGAATCTTTGGCAGTGAGTGTACCTTTCATTCTCTGACAGTCAGTGCATCGTTTAACAAATTCAGATGCATCCTTGAATAAAGTAGGCCACCAGAAGCCACACTGAAGTACTTTGGCTGCCGTCCGATCTCCAGAGTGGTGTCCACCAGATTCGAGCGAGTGACAATGCTCGAGGACACTTGATTGTTCCGTCTGAGGGATGCACCTGCACCAAATACAATCTGCTCCTTCTCTGAATAAAAGAGGATCTTCCCAATGGTAGAAACGGATGGTCGACATGAATTTGTTCTTTTTGTTCTTCGTCCATTCCGAAGGTCTTACCCCAGAGACGAGGTAATTGACTATCTCAGCATACCAAGGAAGAGAATCCACAGCTAAAATGGCTTCGTCAGGGAAGGTTTCTGTGATAGGTGCATTGCTCAGGGGAGATTCATGCTGCTCTATTCTGGAGAGATGATCCGCTACCACATTCTGGGTTCCAGGCTTGTCCTTGATTTCCAAATCGAATTCCTGGAGGAGAAGGATCCAACGAATCAGTCTTGGCTTGGCATCCTTCTTCTGTTGTAAGTAGCGGATAGCAAAGTGGTCTGTAAAGATGGTGACTTTTGATCCCAACAAATAGGATCTGAACTTCTCTAAAGCAAAAACCACAGCCAGCAGTTCCTTCTCTGTCACAGTGTAATTTCTCTGTGCTTCATCTAATGTTCTGCTGGCATAGTGAATGGCATAGGGCACTTTGTCTTTTCTTTGCCCAAGAACAGCTCCAACTGCAAAATCTGACGCATCGGTCATTATTTCAAAAGGGAGAGTCCAGTCGGGCGGCTGTAAGATTGGAGCCTGAGTGATAAGCTCCTTTAAGTGATTGAAAGCAACGAGAACCGGCTGATCAACACTGAACTCAGTCTCCTTGCACAAGAGTTCTGTCAGAGGTCGGGCAATGCGGCTGAAATCCTTGATGAATCGCCTGTAGAATCCCACATGCCCCAGGAATGACCTCACATTCTTAACTGACTGAGGTGGCTGAAGATTTGAAATGACGTCCACCTTCGCCGGGTCGACTTCCATGCCACGCTTGGAAACGACATGACCCAGCACAATACCTTCGGTGACCATAAAGTGGCTCTTTTCCCATGAGAGCACTAAATTGACTTCTCGGCATTTCTGAAGCACTCTGTCTAGATGCTCGAGACAAGAATCGAAACTATCACCATAGACAGAGAAATCGTCCATGAACACCTCGAGAAAACTGCCTACCATCTCGGCAAAGACTGCTAACATGCATCTTTGGAAGGTTGCAGGTGCATTGCACAAACCAAAGGGCATTCTCTTGAAGGCGTAGGTGCCGAACGGGCAAGTGAAGGTGGTCTTTTCTTGGTCTTCAGGGGCGATCGCCACTTGGTTGTACCCGGAGTACCCATCCAGAAAGCAGAAGAATTCCTTGCCTGCTAATCTTTCCAGCACTTGATCAATGAATGGCAAGGGAAAGTGATCCTTCTTAGTTGCTGCATTGAGACGGTGGTAGTCAACACAAACCCGCCAGGATGTTGGTACCCGAGTAGAAATTTCCTCCCCTTTGTCATTTGTAACCACGGTAAGCCCTGATTTCTTGGGAACTATATGCAATGGGCTTACCCATTTTGAATCGGAGATGGGATAAATGAAGCCTGCATCACACCACTTCGTGATTTCTTTCATGACGACGTCCCGAAGGTTAGGGTTCAGCCTTCTCTGAAATTCGCGGGACGGCTTGGCGTCTTCTTCTAAATAGATGTGGTGCGAACACAAGGCTGGATTTATCCCTCGAAGATCTGATACGTTCCATCCAAGTGCCTTGCGGTTCTTCTCTAGAACCTCGAGAAGTCGAGATTCCTGATCTGGTCTCAGCCTGCTGCTGATGATGACCGGATACATTTGTTCTTTACCCGTAAGGAAAGCATACTTCAGGTCTGCCGGAAGTGGCTTGAGTTCTGGTTTTGATCTGTCCACTTTATCTGTCACCTCTGACACCATGCTGATGGTGGGCAGTACTTCAGTGAAGATGTTGCCATCCTCAATATTCTGTTGAGATCCTGGTGGTGTACCGAACGGTTCTGCGCTAAGCTGATCATGTTCGGTTCGGAGTGATTGCTCAAAAAGATGCGTCTGCATCTGAGAATCTGTCTCCCAAGAGTCATCGGAGCATATGCTGACTGCGCTTTCCAAGTCTTCCTCGAGAGTGAGGATTTCTCGGGTCCATGAATCATCTAATGATAACGCTGAGTCTCTGATCTCTGCAATAAATTCACAGTCCGCATCTGACGCTGCCTGGCTCTCATCTGTTGTGGCATTCTGCTCTTTGTTCATGTTTATCGTGATTTGCTGGGAATTCGAGCTGAAAGTGATCTTCCCAGACCCGTAATCAACCACGGCGCCTGAAGTACGAAGGAATGGTCTGCCAAGGATGATAGGGGTCTGGAGCAAGGGTGCAGGTGAGTCCATATCAAGGACTACAAAGTCAGCTGGGAATTTCATTTCCTGCACTTTAACTATCACGTCTTCTAAGAGACCTTGGGGCCGCTTGACGGATCGGTCAGCAAACTGAAGGATCATGCGTGTCTGCTTGAGCGGTCCCAGCCCAAATTCCTGCATTATGGTCGAGGGCAGAAGGTTGATGGAAGAACCACTATCCAAGAGAGTGCGCTCGAAGACTTGGTCAAAAATCACACAACTGATCAGAGGTGCTCCGGTGTCTTGTTTCTTCTGGGGGAGATTGCTGATAGCTGCGACCGTGGCTAATGAGAGGACATGTTTCTCAACTTGCTGGCGTCTGTTCTTTCTTGATGGGCGACGCTTAGTAGTACATACTTCCTTCAGTCCTTTCTTCACGGCTGGCATGTATTCCACGGCCTTTAGCAAGGGAATCTCAACAGTCAATTTGTCCAAGATGTCCACAACACCTGGGTCGGACAATGCATTTTTTTGTTTTGCAATTTTTTTGGATTTTTGTATTGCATGAGGAAAAGGAATATGTACACTACTGGCAGGAAAATCAGAGTTCTTATTTACATCAAAATCATCGCCCACAGAATGTTGTACACCCGAATTACGAAAAAGGGTACAAGCTGGGTCTTGGCTTGCTGGTGTTGTTGGGCGATCAAAAAGGGTAGCATCTGCTCCATCGGCTGGCGAGGGATCGGCGGTTGCTGTCGGCTCCTCCGATGCTGGCACGGCTTCGCTTCTGCTACGAGCTTCTTTTTGTTGTTTTTGTTTTTGCTGATCTTTTTGTATTTTCGGCTGAGGTTGTTGCTGGCATGGCACGACGGCTGGACTGGCTTCTCCTTCTTCTTCCTCCTCACCCGCCCCTGTGGCTGGTACGGCTGATACGGAAGATGACGATCCACCTGTTTCTTTATTCTCCCCACTTTTAGTAGCAGGCGGAGGCAAGGTCCTACCGCTCCTAAGAGTTACAACATTAGAATAAACAGTAGTATTATGACCAGATACGGACAGGACATCACATTCTACCTGCTCTTTTTTCTTGAAATTATTGGGATTTGCTTCCACCTGAGCCGGGATGGTGGTTCGGGTGGCAGTTAGGTCATCAAGCCGCTTGGTCATCTCTGCTAGCCCTTTGACAAGCTGGGCTAGACAATCCATGGGGGGGTTCACTGGAGGTGCCTCTGTGGTGTCAGCGTGCAGACCACGCTGTTGTTGCATCTGCTGGTGCTGAGATTGTTGCTGGTGATGCTGAGGCGGGGCAGGAAGTTGAAGTTGCTGATAAGACGGAGGTGGATACTGCTGGTATTGCTGAGGCGGAGCAACCGCGTACTGGTGATACGGCTGTGGGTGCCGGTATTGCGGCTGCTGCTGGTATGGATGGTTCTGCCTCCACAGATGTCCAAACTGGGGAGGCTGCTGGTATTGGTGCTGCTGGGAGGATTTCCCAAAGCGACCACCCTGAGGTTGGTGGTATTGCCGGTTGGCAAATGGCTGACCCTGTGGTTGTCCCATAGGACGGGTCGGCTGTGCATCATGAGTCCAAACCCCATTAACTTCCTGGACCAGGGGTGGTGGTGGGAACACTGAATCGGTTTCTGAGATAAACTCTGGTTGATACACAACCATCTGCTGTTGCGGCTGGCTCTGATCAGGTGCCTGCACGTAGTACACGTGCTGAACTGCCGGTGGTTGCTCGTCTTTTCTCTCAGCTGGAGCTTCGAGCGGTGCTGCCAACTGAACAGAATTGATGGTACCTACCAGCAGTTCCAGCTGCTTGGTGATGTGATCCAGCTTGTCCAAACTCTGGGTCCTCTTCTCGATCACGGCGAGTTTTTTGAGATCCTGTGATCGCTTCTCGATGATGTCAACTTTAGAGAGATGGCCCCCGATGATGCTGAGGTTGGAGCTCTCATCTCTCTCTGATTCCTTAGACGCTGCCATGTGCACTTGTTTTTGAAGGATCTGGGGTTGCTTCTGATAAGCCTTGGATGAAGAGAGGGCGGCCTCTCCTTCGGCCATTTCTTCAAAGATCTGCCAGACGACGTCTTCATCCTTATTGAAGTGTGAGCCCCCACATGCTGCGTCTACGAGCCTTTGACTTTCAATGTTCAGTCCCCCGAAGAAATGCTGAACCAAGCTGGTCTTCGGAATATCATGATGGGGACATTTCTCCTGCAGGTCAGTGAATCTCTCCCATGCTTCATGTATCGACTCATGGGGTCCTTGGGAGAAATTACTGATACGGGCTCGCATCTGGTTGAGCCGACCCAGAGGGTAGTACTTGTGCAAGAAGGCGGACTTTAGCTCCTCCCAGGTCGTCACAACTTTTCCCATATGATTGACCCAATAAAGGGCCTTATCCTGTAGGCTGAAGGGGAAAGCCGTCATCTTGACAATGTCCAGAGGGACATTGGGATAGTGAGTAGTACGACAAATGCGGGAGAATTGCTGCAGGTGGATGTACGGCTCCTCGCTGGTGTTTCCATGGAATGCAGGAAGAAGAGCAATGAATTGGGGCTTCAGCTCAAAGTGAGCGTGTACCGGTGGAATGAGGATCCATTCGGTCATCTGGCTGTCTCCCGGGTTGTATGTTTCTTTAAGGGTAGGTTTCTGTGGTGGTAATTCAAGATCATCATTGTGGTCATCACCACCTCCTCCACCTTCACCTTCTCCTCTCCTGCCTCCTCTGCCTCTGCCTCCTCCTCCATCATCTCGGTTAATCATATCATTCAACATGTCCTGGAAAGCTGTCTGAGTGAGGGCCTGTTCGGTCAGCTGCTGCTGGATGGCCTGGATAGATGCCAGTAATTGTGCATTGACCTGATTCTGATCTGGCGCCTGTCCCTCTGGTGTGGGTGGCTGCTGACCCTTGCCCTTTCCTCCGGGAGCCATGTCAGGGTCCGAGTCGGAAGAGATGAACTCCGGAGTAGTCTCCAGGGCTTGCACTGGCTTCTATCTGCATGAGGAGATAGTCTTGATCAGACTGCTTGTAATCAATGTTCAGCTGTCGAGATGATGCTGGAATTCAGGTTAACCCCAGCATGTTGTGAATGGAAAATGATGTAGACTGTAATCGACTTCCCTTCACAACGGCGAAAGTGGGACAAAGGTGATCCCAGTTTATTGGGTGGTCAAGAGAAAGGTAGAAAACGAGGAGTCTAGAGATCGATCCGCAAAGTCCGGATTAGGTTCTCGTGAATCGCCTCGAAGTTATTGGCGGAGTTGAGTCCATGGAATTGATGTGGGTGTCGGCATGGTCCCGACGGAAACCATCCATGGATCAACTTCGCGAAGTACAAGAGAAGGTAGGATGTTGGATGAAAGATACGATGGTCAACGAGGACTACAAAGGAGTGCAAAACAGTAGAAAAGGCTCAAACTGAGCGGGGGTCAAAGAGGAGTGACACAACAAAATTTCGCGCAAAGGCGCGGGACTTGATCTTTGAACCTTAATCTAGATCCATACAAACACAATTCAAAATAGGGTTCACCAACTCACGCCATGTGAAGCCGTAAAGGTTCGGCTATTATCTTTTCATTTTTAGAGTTGTTATTTCAGGCATATCTTATAACAAGTCCTTAGTACGCTACCCTATAGGAGAGAGAGTACTGCCGGAAGGGTATCCCGTACTTGTCCTCCTCCTGTGTAACATGTAGTCTGTACTTTTTGGAGTCCTCGTAACCCTTCCTGGATCCCTACTCAGCCAAAGAAATAGAGAGAGGAAGCCGATAGGCGAAACCGCTACTTCGGTCCTCGCTCGCAACGGAATCACCCGTGAGCGTACAAGAACCTACTCGGACGCAGGACAATGAGACAGACACCCCCGTGAAGGCGTGGCCTATGCTCGATACTTCGGACAGGGTCGATGCTCATCACAACAGAGAGTCATCGTTGGTGACCAAGCCCTACTCGCCTACGTACGATAGAAGCGCCATTACTTCGGAAATCCAGGCGATACACAAGGCAGTTGCAGACTGGGCTTTTGGCTCTAATCCTTAGGGGGTCGCACTCGCTCAAGGGAGTAGGGTTTTGGTCCCCCTCCAAGGTACCTGAAAACAATGAGGGCTTTATGAACCCGGTACAATGATAGTCCATTACGGATTTTAATTAAGGTCAAAGTTTATTTAGCAGTCCCCTAGTTTTAATTTTTGGGTTTTTACTTTTTTTGGATCTGTTTCATACCAGCGCCTAACGTTTTGGTAGATTTTCGTTTAAGTCCTAGGTGCTCAAAATCAGAGGGAGATAGCGGAAAAGCCATGCAAGTGGTTCTATGATGGAAATCTCACCATTGAACCGAATGATGCATGCTGAGTTAGAAGACTTACAGTGCATCCCAGCTCTCTCCATGTGGTTATGCAAAACAGAATTTTTAAACCTATCTACATGGCGGTGTGCATTCGTCAAAATCGCCCTAAACATTAGCTGTTATTAACGTGAAGAACCACAAGCTTGGTCATTCATCTTTAACCTAAGGGTCCGGTCTTGGCTCACCCCTCCTCTTCTCGACACACTCGAGTTCAGGAGTAGCGCTTGATGGGGCTCGCTCACGGCACGTGGGTTAAGAGATAAATGACTTAGCTGTTTAAGTTTGACTAGATCCATACGAAGTAGACTATAGGAACATGCATTCTTATTAATGTTTGGACCTAGCTACCGAGTCAAGCAACCTATATCTAGGGGCTCCAAGCACACAAAACAAAGTAAGATAAAGGCGAAAAGCACAAAACAACGGAAAACAAAGGAAAGAAGGTGGTAGAAATCACGGAAAACAGCGATGAGGCCCCCAGGTGAACAGACACCCGGGCACTGGACCTCATTGTGAAGAGTAGAGTCCGGTTAATTATTACATGCCAAAATTGTCTCTCTCTCACCAAAAATTACAGAGATAATCCTAAGTGTTCTAAGCCTATCTAATCCACATCTCCTTGCTTCCTTGATACTCTCTCCTGATGGTCATGCGAAGGGAAGACCATCCTCCTCCAAGCTTGGCTGCATTGGCCTCCTAAGAAGCCATCCTTGCGTGGCGGACCCTCGCATCAAAGTCACAAAAAGAGTGTATTAGAATAGCTTGAATCAATCAATCATAGAGCACATAAAGATAATCACAAGAAATGGATCAATGAAGCACAGTGATTAATGGCAATAAAATAGCTGCTCACAAAATATCATCAATTATGAATCAAAAATGCACACAAGAATGACAAAAATAAAGTAGGCTATGCTCATTGCTCCCCGGCAACGGCGCCATTTGATAAACACACGTTATCATAGGTCTAAAGAGTATGTCTCACACAAGGCGGAGACAACCGATGTCGATGCGGCGACCCACAATAAAGTGCATTTAATCAACAATTAACCCACAATCAAAGAATAAAACAATCGAGCTCAAAGGAAGTGTGAATTGATCTTTATTTACTCTACCATAAAATGTATAGGGAACAAGCATGTAGAGGTCGAACCACAGAGAGCAATACGAAAATGCATGAGCCTATCTGTGCATATCAGTCATCCTTGTGTGGCTGTGTGTTTTTTTTTTTTGAGATTTTTAGGGATTTTTGGACTGACACTAACATAGTTCAAAATACACCATAGGAAAATTTTTTTTGGATTCTTTTCATTTTTTTTATAATTAGGGAAAATGCAAAAATGCGAAATATGATATGTGCGTGGAAGAGCATGGCATGGGCACTTACCATAATTTTTCTGGATTTTTAGAAGCCTCCTAGATATTCTTAATAAATAGATAAAAGACACAAAAATAAGCTGCCTGGCAGGGGCATTTTTGCAAATAAAATAAGAGACAGAGGTATCCGTGCAAAAATACCTACGGAAATAAACATTTATTTTTATTTTTAGAACTATTCTACAATATACAAAAACCGCCAGGGTATAACTGCAAAATTTCACGCGCCTCACGTGGGACTGCACGTGAGGCGCGGAAGGACCTGAATGCAAATACTAAAACATTGGGGGTCCGTATGCAAAATACACATTTTATTTACAACGGTGACCTTTATTCTTGGCATTAAATAATAAATACAAAAAGCGAAGGGGTGGATGTGAAATTTACCCCTAATACAAACGTGGCATCCGACGGATCTGCTCCTCTCACTTGCCACGCGTCGTCTCCTGGACGCCCGATGACGCTTCGCCGATGAAGCGCTGAGATTAGATCAGCCCCGCTGATCTGACGGTGGGTACGACGCTCCATTGGACGGTTCCTGTTGAATCTGGAGCGGCCCTCCTGATCCGACGGCGCTGAAGACCCCTGGAAGAACGTGGAAGAAGCTCGGGGCTGGCGAGCTTGGATCGAGGAGCTTGGGCTCCTCCAGGGTTCTCCGGCGCGTCTGAGGTATTCTGAAGGTAGCTGGAAGCCTCCCGCGACGATTGATGGCATTTTCACGGCTCCTGGGAGTCCGAGTCGATGAAGCGAGGTCGGAGAAGAAATGGGCCCCCAGGAACCTCTTCCTGGGTCCGTGCGAGTCCAGTTGGGCTCGATTCTTCGAAATGCCTGCACAGGAAGAACCGCGGGCGAGAGAGCTTTCTCCTCGACCCGGGGTTTTGAAGCTACGATGCACAATGGAGATGGGCGGAGGGGCTCCGGCGAACGGCGGAGGGGGAGCCCCGATTCGCCAGGACCTAGGGTCCTGGGTTGAACAACTGCGCGAAATGGATGAAGAAGGCGTCGAGGAACGAGATGGGGTGAACGGGGCGGTCGGATACGGTCAGATCCACAGTGGAGAAGTCGCCGGAGCGAAGCTCCGGTGAACTTCGAATTTCGATTTCTAAACTACAGGCATCAATCAAACCTATTCTAATGACTGGAATGAAAAGCTAGAACCTAAAACTAACTAAAAATACATAAAAAAGGGCAGCTCTTATACCTGGTTTGCGACCAGGGAGCAGGACCTCTGGCGACGCGGCGGCCGTGGGCGCTCCTTCGACTCCTCCGACCGTCTGAAGCTTCCAGGAGGACCCTCCTGTCACAAGGAACCTCGAAGGACTGGAATAGATGGTGGAAAACGACTGAAAGGGAGGCCAAACTGGGGAAGGAGGTCGAGAGGTTTATTTATAAGCAGGGTTTGCGCCCTTATTGGCCGGCGAATCCTGGTGAATCCGGGCTTTGTACAAGGAAGCATGGGGTGTGGCGTGATTCGTGGATGTACAAGGAACAATTTCCATGAAGGGTCTTATCACCCTCGGGCTACACAATTGGCGTGAAAAATCGGGGAAAAGGGGCCTCTCGTGACTTGTCAGAGGGGCAGTCCTGGGGTCTGAAGAGTTGACCCGAGGTCAACTCTTGGCGGCCTGCGATTGGTCCACGGAGGCCGCTAGAAGACAAAACAGGCTGGAGGAATAAAGAACGAATTATTTAAGTTAATAAATGATTTTATTATTTTTCGAGTATAAAATAAAAAATCTTTATTATTGTATGTAGTATTTTAATATGATTTTTATTTATTTTTATGAATTATTTTATTACGGTTTTATTACAATAATGTGTATATGTATGTATATACATGTATTTTTGTGTATTTTATTTTTAATTTGTTTATTTTATTTTATTGTTTTATTTTCTTATAAATTTACAACTTATTTTTGTGAGTATAAATATTTTTTTGTTTTATTTTTAAGAGTTTATTTACATTTTTAAATAAATGTGTATATGTATAGGTAAGTATACTTATAGGTATTTTACCTATAAAATATATTTAATGTATTTTATTTATTTATTTATTTATTTGTTTTAGATTTGTATTTTTAATAACTAGTATATAATATGTACATTTATACAAATATAAAAGAATAAAAATACTTAAAGAATGTTCCCCTTTTTATTTATGTACATGCTTCACATAGGTATTTTGCCTATATCTTATATAGGCTTATTTTATTTCTCAAATTATTTTGGGTTTTCGTTTGATTTTAATATGTACAAGTATTATATTCATTATTCACAAGGTTCTAAAAACATGAGTTTATAAAATTAATGAATATTGAATAAAATGAATATTTTAATAGAGTTCTATATACAAGGTGGGCCAAAAATCTAACTTCTACATATGGACTCCAAAAATTATGAAACCAATTTTATAAAGTAGTTCATGGAATGCTATATACAATTAAAGGTGAGTTTGGGTGATTTGGAGTTTTTATTTGCAAGATATGAGTCTATGAAGTTGAGATTTTTGCTTTTTATTTTGTGTATAAAAAGTGCACTGTGTATTATTTTTGCACAAACTCAATTTTGTATTTTTATTTACATTATTATCTACAACTTTTATGATCAAAGTTTCTTTATTTGATGAATAAATAATTATATACAAAACAGGTGTCAAAAATGTAGTAATGGAAAAATAAATAAATGAAGTATTTATTGTATTTTGGCCCTTATCTCCCCCTACTTTATTCCTTGTCGACCAATTCCCTGCTGGCCTTGGTCTCGGGGTTATGGTCCTAAAATATTTGCAATATTTTATTCCTTTTTCTTTTCTTCCCTTTATTCTACAATTTTGGCATTAAAAACCTTATTTTATGTACAGTAAATACAATAAATAATGAATGCTATTTTATACAAATTAATGCTATTTCTCTGCATTTGCTGGGGTTTTTGAGGCCAAAATGATAGAATAAAGGTGATGAAATGGAGATTCATCAGCGCCTTGGACCCAATTATTTACCTCGCTCAATCAAGAAAATAGAACCTACTTCCAAGGGATCAAGCACACAAAACCGCGAGAAAATAAAAGAAAATAAATGAAGAAAACAAAATCCGGTGAGATCCTCCAAGTGCACCGACACTAGGTGAAATAGACCCCGCAATCACAAAGGCTTAAACTGGCCAAGAAAATAGAAAAAGAGGCAAGTGCCTAAGGAATTATTACAAACTAATTACAAAAATAATGGGAAATAAAAGACTAAAAATAAAACGAAAAATATGTGCAAAAATACTCCAAATTATGTTCCAAGTCTTCTACTCCTCCTCCTACGCTCTCCTGCCACTCGATGGAGAAACGAATGATAATCATTTTGCTCTGGTGCGCTGACACTCCTAAGAACTCCGCCCTCACTCGTCGGGCTCTCGCAAAAAAGAGGAAATAGAAATGTGTCAGAAACAATTTATTAAAAATATGAGCAAACAAAATAAAGAATAAATGACTGAAATAAAATACAAAAGAAAAGAAACAAACATATATAAAACCAATAGAGTAGAAAACAAAGAAAGAGATCTAACTACTCTCGTCGTGCCTCCCCGAAAAAAACACCATTTATTTCACTCAAAGTTTAAAAGGGATTTATTTAAATGCAAGAAGTGTCATCGTAATCCTGAAATTTCCCAAGTCAAATAAAAAATTATTTTTTATTAATCATAAAATCAATCCAAGCAAATAAATGCAAAGAAATAAAAGATGATATTTATTTACCTGTATAGTGTACAAGATCGAACTTAGGGAGTCTCCAATCCTCGAGGGTTATTTAATCAATGAAAAATCAAAGAATAAAAGGAATCTTTTTATTTTCAAACTCTAGATATTTTTATGTGTTTTTTTATCTTTTTCTATTTTGTTATGAGTTTTTTATTTTATAATTTGTTATGCTTTTCTGATTTTGATTTTTTTTAAATATTTTTTATTTTTTAAAACAAAACAATTAAATAAATAAGGAAGATATAGAAATAGAGAGAACACACAATCTTTTTGTATTATTCAAAAGTGGTAAAAATATGAAGAAAAACCAAATAAAAATATCTTTGTCTTTTTGGTATTCCTCATTGTTTTTGAGATTTTTTAAGAATTTTTAGATGTTTTACGTTTTCAAAAAAATAAAAAAGGAAATAAATCAAAAAGGAAATCAAGCAAATGTTTTTGATTTTTAAAATAGAATTAAAAGTATAAATGAGGAAAATATAAAAAACATGAAGAAGAATTTTTAATCTTTTAAAAAAGATATTTTATGTATTTTTTACATTTTTGTGATTTTATATTATTTTTAGTTTTTTTATGTATTTTTTGTTTTTTGGTTGTTAAGAAGAATTTTAAAATGAAATTTACACAGAAAATAAAACCACTAAAAACACACACTTAAATTTTTATAAAAATCTTCAAAACTTCAAAATTTTATTGAATTAATATTGTTAACATGGAAAATAAAGGAGATTTTTGATTTTTTTTAAAAAAATATTATTTAGGTAAACCAAAATTAGGGTAATGATGGTTATTTGTAGGAATTAACAATAATTTTTAAGGAAATTTTGAGGATGATTAGCTATTTATTAATCATAATTAACTCTTAATTTAATTCATTACAATATAGCCATTTAAATTTAATAAAAACTTAGTTGCAGGACCAATATGATAACAAAATAAAGAAATGCGAGGTGAAAATGCAAATATCCCACTAAAAAGCATGTGCTAGCACACATGAGTCACGCTGGCTTGGACTTTAAGGTGATTATTTTATTTTCAAGGGGGTAACAATAACACATTTAAACTTGGCCTTTATTGCAAATAACCAGGAATATCATGTGCTAAGGCTCGTGTTACAATTCAATTGGACAAGAATGCAAATAAAATAATCAACAAGGATTTGTATGAAAATATTCAATACACCAAAGAATGACACATGTTTACTGAAGGATATAGGATAATCCTTATGTGTATCACAAAAGTCTGTGGATCACATCATATACAATCGGGAGCGACTAGTCGTATGAGTATCTCGGTGCAACAGAATATAAAAATTTTGATCGATGAAACCACATGATCCAAGAACACTTCTCGGATCGTTTCGTGTAAACCAGATACTAGATAAAGGAGTATCTCTTGTAGCGTGGTTGTGATCGAGTCTCTAAACAAAGAAACCTCCTTCTCAAGTCTGGTCTGTCAGAGGAGACGCTTGCGAGTGCGGAGATGAGTCGTGTGCTTCTCGTGATCCAGGTTGTTGATCCAAGTAATGAATCTCCCGATCTCGTCTCATGATGTTAAATGTCTTTTTCATGAGCAACGTGTACTGAAGGAGACAAAGATCCATGAGTAGTCGAGGCAGCAACACAACAATGATGCGACGACCACGTCAACCTTCTCTCTAGGGTTAGAGTAGATGGCCACTCTAGAAGAGAGAGAGAGGGTGGCATGAGAATGAGGGAGAGAGATATATATTGATTTTGTAACTCGATGAGCAAGGCATGCCTCTTCTTACATAATATTTTGGAAGTCGATGGATCTTAATCCATGGACAACACATAATCAGTGTATGAGATTGATTTGTGTTTCTTTAATGGCCATGATTTTGTTGTAAATGCACAAAAACGACTAATTTAATTAATATATATATATATTTAATAATCAATATAAATTAATTACAAATTAAATAAATCAAGCATGGAGATAATAGAAAGGAGGCTAGGCTCCTTCCATAAAGAGGGGGAGCGACCACCCACTCCTTATAGGAGTTGGTGGCCGTTGTTGGAGCATATTTTCGAGGGATCATGTACCTGATTTGATTTTTATGTCAGATAATCGTTGAGAATCCGCAAAAACACACTTCAAACAAAATAAATTACCAGACTTAACTATATTATGTACTAAGCAAAGTACAAGTAAATCATGGTCGAATCCACAAGGACATGAAGATTCTGCACTTTATTTTGCAAGTAAAGATACTTTTTTAAATTTACAAAAAATTTGAATGACAAAAAATGAAATGAAAGTTGGAGAAGATACTAGTGCAGGTCGGTAAAACCTGATCACTCTCCTTCTATGCTGCAACTTCCAATTGGACTCGTACGCGTTAACTCTTCGCGAAATTGGAGTGGCGTGATAGTCTTGATGAAAAACTGCACGAAAGAGAAGATAACAGAATAAGAAGGACATACAAATATAAAGTAATAAAAAAAAGCGAAATAAAAATATGATGGTCGGTGGCTTGGGAGGAAGCCTCTGGAGTCGGATTCGCAGAGGATCCGATGAAATGATGGTCGGCGGACGTCTATGGTATTGGATGATTTTTGGCAGCATTCGGGGTGGAGTCTCGGAAGTTGGATTCACTGGGGGTCTGAATGCACAAGTTGATGAAACCGCTTGGATTCTCTCGTCAACAATTAAGAAAATTTGTAGGAATGGATGGGATGGTTATGAGGAGTGGGAATGATCTCTCTCTCACCCTATTTGATGGAGGAAGTAGTACTCGATACTAATTGCTAGATAATCCCAAAGATACTCTCCCCTGTGATATATATAGTCAAATCCCCATGGGTTATATCCAGCCAAGAGATACCTCTCCAATTTGGAGATACGTCTCTTCAAGTGGTGCCATACAATTGCACCTCTTCATCATACACCAACGACCATGTGCCTTTTTGTATTAATGGTTAATTCCATCAATTCCCATCCACAATTACACCTCTTCATCATACCCCCAACAACCATGGTGCCTTTTGGCATTATTGTCTAATCTCATCAATTCCCATCCACATGTTTGTTGTTATTAAAAATATATTCCACGGATTTGTTATTGAAAAAGTATCCTAGGATGTATGTCCATTATTTCCAATGCATGGTGCATTTATACCTAAGTCCATATTATACAAACATTTTACTTTGGAGATCTATGCATACATCAATTTCCATCACATGCATTGGCATTTATTCACCAAGGGAGCTGTTATTGGTTGGTTAGCTTATGAGTTCTTCCATTTTGTTTGCGACTCTACAAAAAGAGTGAGGATGAAAATAATATATCTTTTTCATATAGCTATTCAATTAATTATTGTAGGTCATCATTTTACGTTTGAAAGATGGTGAATCAATATCGATACTAAGCATATTCATTATTAAGCATAGTAAGTAGAACTGAAGACTAAAGGGAAGAATACTGTGTAGTTTTGAGTTAGGAAGATACACATAATATGATGCACATAATGCAACTTCCCTTAGCTCGATGGTCTGTATAAAGTATGCATCTTATTGTGCAGACTAGTTTAATATTTGCTTGGTTATGTAATGAATAAAAGATTCATCATACCCCCATGCTTAACAATCGGTAGTCCTTAGCAAATGTAAAGGAAGAATCTCAACATTCTATTATTGATATATATGTAGACCATAGCCTCTGAGGGCTAAAAAATTCCCTTTATTTCATAAAGTTTGAGATTACAAATGAATCTCTTCTGACAGTGCTTGTCTTCTCAAATGTCCTCAAGACACGAATTAATGTAGAGACTTGCTCGATTCAGATTGAGTGATACCTAGCATCAATAATGTCATTAGACCTGAGGATATACTCAAGTTTCAAATGTATTGAATTGACCAAGTGATTTCATCCACAATCATTTAACTCTGATACATTAAGCCAGGAAATGTCTAAGATGGGGCTCAGAGTATTCTTACAAGCTCCAACTTCAAAATTAAGTTCACACTCAACCCAACTTCCTCCAACTGGACAGAAAGAAAAATAATGGGTTAATTTGTGGAGTATTTATGTTAATTCTTATTTGGCAGAGATGACTTTACTTAGGTTAAAATCATGAATGAGGTCTAATATGTGACAATATTGATCATTCTAAGATAATTTTAGAGAAGAGTAACATATAGATGGCATATGATGGTCATGAGAAAAAATTCCGTACAATGATTCTCTTGGTTTTTTCTTCTTTTCTTTCTTATTTCTTCTTTCTTTTTTTTCTCTCTTTTTTTCCTCTTTTTTTGCAATATACTTTTCTGTTATGCTTCTCTTTTTTCGCAGTACTTCTTCTTCTTCCTCTTTTTTTCTTTCTCCCTTTTTTGCGATATCTCTCTTCACTTTTGAAGAGAAGCAATGTGCATCAATACTTTCTTTTGGTACTTGAAACATAAAAGGATATGTATTTTGTTGTAGATGGAGGATATAATCTCAAAGCATATTTCTCTTTTGATTAATAATAGAAGAAGAGGGACAAAAAATTCGAATGAAACAAGACGGATTATTAATGGAAGACTTTTAATAAAGTGGTGGATTTGAGTCGCTTCCCCTCATGCCATGCTCCCTACTTTCGCTCCAATCTCAGCCGCATGTTCATTCTTCAAACCTCCACCCTCCGATCACCATCCAAACCACATCTCGCACGTCCACGCCCGCTCAATTATTGACCGTTGGATCTCCAGATCCAACGACCAAGCGCGCTTCACCCATAGACGCCAATTGTGTTCAGATCGATTTGATCAGAGCCGCTTCCTCGTGCCCTCCTCTCATGTGTTGGATCGCAAGATCCAAGGGTTGAGACCTCGTCTTCCACCTCTCACACCCCCTTCTCTCCCACGTCCACCACTACGCAAACCCATCACACCCTTTCCATTTCCTCCTCCTCCTCATCACCTCCCTCACCCATCTGATCGTGCTCAGTCCAAGCCATATCCTCCAGCATCCTCGTGGGTCTCTTAGCTGACTACTACCGCTATCTCTCGCTCCATACCCCACTCGCAACCCACATCGTCCACCATCGAAACCTCGAACCCATTCCTTCAAATACGCTGTTGACGCCCTAAATTCATGCCGTCCATCTGTACGTGGGCCATGGCCTAGAATCCATTCTTCCCTCTGTGATAAAGAGGGAACGTATTGGGTACGAAGACAACCACCGATCCCGGTGAAGACCCATGGCCATGGTTGGCCATGTCCTGGTGCCCTAGAGCACCATCGAGCAGCTCCACATGGCCGCAGGAGTTCGGCAAGGACCGTAGCTCTCCTTGGAGCTCAGCTCAGGCCTCTGTATCTGCTCAAATCTCCAGGTAAGTATTCTCGATCCTTCTTTGCTTTTTCTCTTAATTTTTTGAATTAATTAAGTGATCTACATACATTCACCTTCGATTAACTACTGCCCAAGCTTTCATACACTTCACTCATCTTAATCATACCCTCCATTCACTTCTCCATTCCGTCAGACCCTCCAGCCGCCTCGCCTCCTTCTTCTTCACCTCGCCGGAGAAGACCACCGAGCCTCCGCCTTCTTCATACGACTAAGGCTCCCGCTCCACTCACTTCTCCCACATGCACACATGCTTCAGCTATAAATCTAACAATTGCAGGTACTTCTTTCAATGATCGGAGCCCTCGCTGAAGCTGTCTTCAATGTCCTCGCCTCCAGTCAACTCTTGGTACCATGTCGAACCCGACCACCCCGACCATTCTCCTACACATGAACTTCATCTCTAACGAGTCTGGAGTCGTTCCCGAGATTTTGACGTCCTACCATGGCCGGGCGGAGCTCTTAGCTACTCGCCGGATCCCCGCCAAGTCCGTTGTAGTATGCGACGACGTTGAAGAACAAGGACATACAATTATCATTTGATCACCATTATCGGACGACCTCCAGGATGCCATGTGTCTTCATCGAGCCTCAATATCCAGCCTCCAGGCTCGGGGAAATCGAGCCAACCCAACATAGAGCATCGTCTGTCGACATGTGGCCTTAGCCACCGCCAAGCCTCACCCCGACCCTGTACTTGCAACCGAGCCTAGCCGCATGTGCCATTGCCACATGCGGTTTTGAATAATTGCAGGGACACCTCGCAGACTTCTCCAAATTGCAAACAAGTCCTCTAATCACGTGCATAACATGCACGCCTGGGGTTAATTGCAACCGACCACCTCCGAATTTTAATAATTGTGATTTAGCGCCTATGCGTCTGGGTAAATTACAGGGAAGGCCTCATGAATTTTCATAATTACATTTAAGTCCTTTTAGGGACCTATTTGTAGTATTTTATCTATTTATTTTGAAGTTTTCTTTACACTTATACCCCTAAACTCTTTTGTAAACACCTTGAGCAAGCAATTTCCATTTTTGTTGATTTCAGTCTCGTTTCGAAGCTTGTTTCATTCTCTATTTGATGGCATGAATTTTTTTGTCATTTGAAACTTAGAATCTAGATGATTAGTTATATTTATGTGGTGTCAGTTTACCTAATGATTTTAATCTCGTTGGTTGATTTCTCAAGTAAGTCTGATTTGTTAATTGATTCTAAAATTGATAACATATTAATTGCTCATTGATTATATATAATTAGGGAATATTTGCATAACTTTACACTTGCATTACGTTGCATTATAAAAATCAAATAAAAATGTCTACATGTATCTACCTCATCTGCATCATGTTATTTTGTGTGTCGACCTATTAGTTTTCAATTCATTACTTTATTTGAGCATTAGGAGTCTAAATAAGTACTTAAGAAGCTCGTGTCCCTGAGTTCGATCTTGGGATTGTCCAAGTAAAATAAATTCGACCGCTTGCAATTAATTGACAAATGAATCAGAGTGGTTTTTGATAGATCCGATTTCTCCCGACTGCAATGAATTTCGAGTGTTAATTCCCACATTTTTAAGAGGATGATTTTGTGGTTTGTCAAATGGAAATCCGACAGCCCTGTGGAGCAGCTCGATGGTGCTCTAAGGCACTAGGGCATGTCCTACCATGGCCATGGGTCTTCACCGGGGCTGACGGTCGTGATCGCGCTCCATTCCGTTCCCTCTCCGTCACATAGGGAAGGTGGCATATTGGGTCGTGGCCCACATATAGGTGGATGACGTAAATTTGGGGCGACGATGATGTATTTGAAGGGATGGGTTCGAGATTCCGATGGTGGACGACATGGGTTGCGAGTGGGGTATGGAGAAAGAGAGGGGGTAGTGGTCAACTAAGGGAACCGTGATATGACATGGACTGAGCACGATCAGATGGGCGGGGGTGGTTATGAGGAGATGGAGGAAATGGAAAGAGCACGGTGGGTTTGCGTGATGGAGGATGTGGGAGAGAAGGGGGCGTGAGAGGTGGAAGATGAGGTCTCAATCGTTGGATCTTGCATTCAACTGGCTGAGAGGAGGGTGCGAGGTAGCGGCTCTGATCAAATCGATCTGAACACAATCGACAACTATGGGTGAAGTGCGCTTGGCCGTTGGATCTGAAGATCCAACAATCAAGAATTAAGCGGGCGTGGACGTGTGAGATGCAGTCTGGATGGCGATCGGAAGGTGGAGGTTTGAAGAAGGAACATGCGACTGAGATGGGAGCGCCCAACAGTGATCAGACGTTTCAGAAAGGAGGGCGCGTGGCATGAGGGGAAGCGGGCCACATGGCTCAACCAGAAGGAGCCACGTGGCCCAATCAGATTATTCAGACATAAAACATGAAAAAGAAGAAGAAGGAGGTCGAATTCAGAAAAAACTCAAAACATGAAAGTTGTAGATCTCGATGATGTCTACAAGTTTCATGAGGAGCAAAAATGCAATAGAGGTCAAACAAAGGGAAAAATGACTTTGTGAATGTTTTTAAAGGTATAAAAACACTACAATTTTTGCTTTTGCCATTTTTTGTATTTTTAATTTATTTAAAGACCCAGTTATATAAAACAACTAATCTGGTTTTTTTAATGGATGCCAATTTAAGCTAGGGGGTTAATATAGAAAAATTAACATGATGAAATCGTGGTTCATCATCCCCCTATACTTAAACTATGCTCCTCCTCGAGCATCTCAAACATGAAAATGTTGGATTTAACCCCTGATTATGCATGTGAGTACAAGACATGATCTTTTCAAGAGCTCCCGAGTTTAGAGATCCAAAATTTAAAGCTGAACCAAGATCTAATCAAAAGGTATCCAATTTCTCTAATTTATCAGACTCTCTCTTGTATACATATAAAATGAGGATATGAGATTAAGTGTTGAGTGCAGTTATGAGAGTAGAGTCACAAATTCACCTAAGGTCCTAGTCAAAGATATTCTCCTAAGGACCCTAATCCTCAACACCAGGGAATAAACCAAATATTGCATCCAATCCACCGTATCTTTAGCTATCAGACTTAAAAATGTAGATGGAAGGCCAGTTGATGGAGGGCATTTCTTCTCTCTCTCTCTCTCTCTCTCTTATTGCAACGAGGATCCTCTCGAGTGACTTATTAACTCAACACATTTTTTTTGTTGATCAGTGTGTCCGTCAAGAGAAGTTGGAGTTGTCTGCACTTGTTTTCCTGGGAGTACACCAGGGTGTGCCTTTTTTGGGTATCTAATATACCTTCTACACTCAGACTTGTAACATTTACGATGAAGATCCCTTTTTTGGGGCACGCCTGGCTCCTGGTCCTAATAGCGGTGGTCCAAGTGGACACTTTGAAATGGCTGGGAGCGCTCGCCTTTGGTGGAAGATCTTTGATATTTGACTTGTAGAGTGAGAGTTTTTTTCAACATTTTTATTTATTTGCATTGTTTTTGGCTAGCTCCACTGCTTTTATCAAGAGCCGGTGCACAATGATCAACATTTTTTATATTTTATCACACCTTGGCATATAGGTAAATATCAAGAGATAGTACAAGAACCATGTTCTCATACTGGCTTAATATGATGACCCTTAGGTTTCATGAAACCGTAATTGATTTTATCCCATCCTTGAGCATCATTAAATCGAGTCCAAACTCAAATCCCTCATCCCAGTCCCTCAAGTGAAATTTCAACTCCTCTCATCATAGCTGCAATCGTGAATGTGAATTGCTGATCGTATTCTCAAGGTTAGAGACTAAGCTTTAAATATAGCACCCAAATCTGTCAAACTAGGGAAATATGGATAATTAAGTCAAAGACCCTAATAACTAAGGCCAATTAACTGAAAATCTCAAAACCTTATAAACCAAGTGTTCTTGAACATCACTAATATTGTGTGAAAATGTGGAAGTGTCAGTGATTAAACCAACTCCTTCATTTCACGGTTTGTCAAATCCACCATTCCATTAGGAGAGAGATAGAGTGATCGACTTCTTCGTTTGGTGACATCGAACGTTTGGCTTCGAGCGGTGACTCACAGCGTAATCTGGCGGTTGTCCGTCGTTGTAGCTCTTTCTCCACAACGAGCTGCTGAGCTCGTCGTCTGCCGCACGACTTGAGCCAAAATCGAGGGATCCTCTTTGAGTCCTACTCCCTAGCATCTGATCATCGTCTTCAGGTAGATTTTTCTTCATTTTTTCCCTTCTTCCCTCTATTCCTCGGTTCTGCATTTTCCCCGTTTCCCAATCACACCCACCTTTCTGCTTCTCTTTTCTCTTTTTCTTCTCTCCACACCTTTGCCAGTCCACCTGTGACTATCACGACCAAGCTGTAGCCATCGTCACCGGGCACAGCCCCATCATCCACTTACTACCGGGCCATACGCGCTCCAGCTCCCCGCCTCGACCTGGACCTTCACGTCCTTCGTCCACATGACTTCGCTTCCTTCGCCTTACATCAGCCACACCTTCATCATCAACTCATTCGACTTACTTCACCTCCCATCTTTGTCGTGCGGAGAAGTAGAGTCCCCTCACAGTAGAAGACATCGACTCCAGCAGTTGTTGGCCAGATCCACCCATTTCACCCTCGTGGCTAGGCGACCTCACCGGCTCTTCTCGCAACCGCTAGTGGCCACCGAGGCTCCGCCATCGACTTTGGCTCTCATCCGCACCCACTACTTTTGGAGCATCATCAGCACACATTCCTCTCATCGTTCCCTCCACGTGCATCCTGCACCACTCACTCCGCCCGCCATTGGCTCAACCATGTCGGCCAAGGTTTCCAGTTGCCTTCATACATGTGATGCACGTGCGACCGACAACCATTCGTAGACCGCCGACTCCGCACCTCCGTGCACGCTACACTACCATTTGGATCTTGTTCCATCATGTGTCGTCGAGCAAGGAGCAGCAACCTCTTTGCCAGGACTCTTTCGCACTGCCTTCTAATCTTCGTGCACGGTGGTGCGTCGCTGCTCCCATCCTGTACCCCCCATGGCTCCTAGCCAACAGCGTCATCGAGCCTCATACGCCACCACTTCCTTAAGGCCCAACACTAGAACCTCCTGCATCAGTCCTTATTATTTCCACCTCATGTGCCCTATACGTGAGGTTGGGGTAAATTACGAGAAGCTTCCCTGCAGATCTCCCTGTTTGCAAGAAAGCCCCTGTCCCACTGGAGGTCACGTGCAGTGCACGTGTTTCCTTGAATTATTACACAAATGCCCTCAGGTGTATAGGTAATTGCATATCAGTCCCTTTGCATTCCTATTTATAAATTTTAATTTTTGTAAATTGCATTTAGACCCCCTGTGTTTGCATTTTAATTTGAATTCTCATTAGCATCATTTCTTTTATCTGAAAACTGCATATTGTAGAACAATAAATTCTTTATCTAATGGATATTTATTTGCAATTTTCTGAGCTGCAGTTTAATTAATAGAAATAATTTGGTGAAATATTGGACATTTTACCCAATATTTGCTTTGAATTTGATATGAAATTAATTCTTACTCTAAAAATTGCGAAAAATTCACAGTAGGTAGAGTTTGAGTTTTACTTTGTGCCCAAAAATCATCTTATTTACACGTATATCGAGGTCATAATAAATTATCTGGTGCTTCACTTAATTAATTTTTAATAGGTCATACATCAATTATTTTTATGATCTTATAATTTTCTTGGATTTGCCTCACATAGACTAATCTAGGATAATTTTATTTCTGCAAAATAAATTGGTTTATTATTTATTAAAATTAACTTAGCAAAAATCACCTAGTCTTTATATTTTATTCATAGTTAATTCATTTTTCATCAGATAATTCCGAAAAAATACAATAACTAAATTTCATCATTATTCTATTTTTTTACTAAGTTTGAGGATTTTTGTATTTTAATTTATCAAAATTTGCATTTTAACCCCCGAACTTTGTCAAAATTGCATGTCCTTAGTTTATTGCGTTTACAAACTTAAAAAATGCTTCTCGAAAAACCTAGCATCTAGATCGACTTGAAATAAATCTAATGAGAAAGTTGCCTCCCTGAGTTTGACCTTGGGCTTGCCCAAGAAAAAAATTTGACCATTCGCAATATGTCACTAATTAGAGGTTTTTGATCATTCTGATTTCACTCGACTACGACGAACAAAATTCAAACATTAATTCTATAAAATTAAGAGGGAGAACACAAGTTTTTCAAAGGCACCATTGCCGGGGATACAACTTCATTGATATAATTATTTAGGTTTTATATTTTTAGTTAAATTGATTATTATTTTATCCATGTCATTTCCGTGATGTGATTTATGCATTATTATATATGTTTTGATAATCTTTGAATTTCTAAACTATTCTCTTCTGTGGTAGGGCCCATTCGTTGACGACGCTCGTGGCAAAAGGAGGCATGGAGTTCATGTCGAGAAAAGTCGCAGAAGATGCCATCAAGTTTTTTTGAAGATTATTTTGTTTATATTTTTGATGTAACACTTTTGGACTGTGGACTTTATTATTTATTTAGTGTGTTGAGTCTGTTTCACCCATGTTGGGTGGGACTTAACTTGAATGCTAGATTTAGGATTTAGACACACAAATCATAGATCTACTTTCGATGAATATTTAGTGCTTGATTCGTAAGTTAGGGCACACTAACTTCATATTACGATACCCATTGATCTCTAAGATTCATGATACACATGTAATCTACGTTCAACATAGCCTAAATACATTTAATTAATATAACTTATGATTAGATGCGATTTTTCACCAACTTGCATGCATTTAGATAATATTTTATATTCCATCTTGCATGTGAATGGAGAGAGATGGTATCAGTGTAAGTATTTCTCTTGAGCACGACATCTTGATTTTACTTCTGCATGGATTTTTCCGTTTAATGATTTGTCACTTAGGATAATATGGAAGTGGGTCTGGATGGTAGATGATTACTTATGTGTTCAGAGATTTGATACAAGTGACAACCTAATCTCTAATAAATGGGACTGTTAATGTAATTAAAATGGAGCTAAAATTCACATTATTTGGGAGAGCAAACTCCGCATTATTTGTAGGTACTTAAGCATTGATTGAGAGGTGAGGACGTATCCCTTGGATAGAGCCCAAACCCTAAGTCAGCTTGCTTGTAATAAACGTGAATTGTTTGTCACCAATAAAAGAGACAAGATAATTAGACTATATTTATGATCTACACTGTATGTGTTGGTGAAATAATAATGTTTGTTTGATATTGTTTGACTCTTCTGCATCTCAAAAGTGTAAGCTCCATTATCATCCCCTGAGATTCATCATCTAGATATTCATCTAACGTTGGTCCCTTATTTGCTTAGCTTCCTATTCTTTATACTTAGGCCTATTTTCAGCTTAAGTATAGGGGGATCCATTGTCGTTCTGATTATTCTCCTTGGGTCACCTAGTTTTTCATATCTTTATACTTAAGTTACTTCTCAACTTAAGTATGGGGGGGGGGGGGGGGGGCGAGTCCATGTTTTCCTCTAACTGGTTCTTTTTACTCATGATACATCTATGATTCTATCATTAGTTTTTGTATATTCTTTTATACTTAATTGAGATATGGCTTCATATCACTTTGTGCTATGACGACATAACAAAAACTAAGTATGAGGGGGTCTAGCGAATAAATTGCATATATACTTTAGCCATATCTCATATTTTTAATTAAAACTATTTGGATTACTGTATCATTTTACATTTTTGAAGTGATTTGCGTACAAATTATTTTGAAAATTATATACATATTTGACATGATTTTCAAGTGTTTTACATGGTTTGTAAAAATACAGATTGACATGTCTGGAAAACCATTTGTAATTTTTTTAAAACCTACATATTTATGTGATATTGTTTGGAAAAATGTTTTACTAAGGTTTGAAAAGTGAGCTTTTACTTGTTTTGAAAATATTTGTAAAATATTTTAGAAATTTATATTTATATGTGACAATGTTTGCAAAAAGTTTTCAAAAAGATTTTCAAATCTAAGGGTGTAATTGAGTATAATTAATTGCTTAACTCTCTAAATTTATTCAATATATATATATATATATAAATTCAAAACACAAAAAGATTGACTTATTAATTACTGTTATTTTTTGACACTTCACTCTACATTTAAGGCTTGAGATAATCTTTAACACTGGGTTTAAGGAGACCATAAGACTTAGAGTTATCATGTCTTAATCATTAGGGTCTTGGACTTAAAAATTCATACTTCCCTAGTTAGAGGATATGCATTCTATATGTCATGCTTAAAAGAATTTGACTATCACTCACATGCATGATTGCATCCATGATTGAGATGAGTCAAAGTATCACTAAGGAATCTGGGATTGGAAGCTTGAGTTTGGACTTGATCTATATGATGCTCGAGGATGGGATAAGATTAATGACAGCTTCATGAAACAAGAGTGTCAGCATCTTAGCTAGTATGAGAAATGTTCTCGTGTTATATCTTGACCTTGACCTAAAGTGCCTGGGTGTGATGACATTGATTTAAAGTTCATCAGTGTGCACCAATCCTTAGTAAAAGCAATGGAGCTAGCCAAAAAGAAGGGAAGTTCCTTCCCTCAAAAAAATGGCAAGTGAAATGAAGGAAAAATCTCATCACATTACAAAGTTACATCTCATGAGCTATTATATTCAAGGTGATGATGAACATGGAATCCATCTCTTTAATACTTGTAAATTGTCGCAGTATAGGAGGCAAAATTAGTTTGTCAAAAGCCACAATCTTTAAATGTTGTGGAACAATTTTTACTTGGCAAGACTACCAAGGTCGAACACATGGAATATTGATTTTTAATTGTGAGATTTAAATTAATTTAAATAATTAAATAATTGCTAGGTTAATTTCTATATTGAAAAAATAAAAGAAAATAAAATGAAATACGACGGTGAAAGATGCAATACGAAGAAAATTAAACAGAGCGGATGAATTCAGCACAGGATCTGTGATGAATATTTTTAACCCAACTAATGTTAATCAATATCCTCAACTTTACAATAGATCAATTAATTATCAAATCCAGAATTATTTATCAAATTAACTCTAGATGCAGGCAACAGGGAAAATATTTCTACGAATAATCTTGCAAATAACGAATATAAGGAAAATGATTCTATCAATAAATTTTTATTTTCCATCATCTCTCTATATTAATCCTTAATTAAATAAAATTTGATCACGTAGAACAATGAGAGATCAATTTATATCCTTCGTGATCACCCCCTTGCAAGAAATGATTCCTCATTTCGTATTATAATTAATTACAAGAGGAATGGATGAAAATATCCTCAATTGAGACCCAGTATATATTGAATACCCAACTAATGATCCTCAATTGTTAGAAGAAGATTAATTCAGTTCAATCCCTTAATAGAATCCCAGCAAAACAAATTATTAATTTAATCAATGAAAAAGATGCCACAAATATGTTAAAATTAGCCTGCACAAAGTAAAATGCTCCTCAAATAATAATCATCAAGAAATAACCTTAGATGCTGTCCACAAATTATGCCAAATGATATAACATGAAAATAGCTTCAAAACGACATATTATGCGCTAAAATTAGAGTTCGTATGCAAAAGATATGATAAATTGACTTTACAGGGACTAAAATGTAAATAAAATAAAATTTTTCCTTCAAAGTGGTCCATGGAGGAACTTATCTGTAATTCAATAAAATCGGAGGAGTACTTCAGCAATTTTCCTAAGGTGCCACGTGCAATGCATGTGATCTGGACTGGCATGAGGTCTTTTGTAAATTTAGGAACTCGCAGGGGTACTTCTGCAATTTCTTAAAGTTTTCATGTGCGGGGCACACGATACTTCCAATGGGGCCCCTTTTCGTAATAATCTTAACTTACGGGGTTTTCGAGAAATTTGTTCCCGAAATATGTGCGTGACACGTGTCCAGAGAGGCTCGGGGCCAAGCTTGTGGTTTAGGTGGCTAAAACAAAGGCTCAGGGGTGAATGCTAAGGTGCGGACACGAGCCTCCACGTGGTATGCTATGCGAGGCTCGGGTGCCCGAGCCTGGAGGTATGGAGGTTAACTTTGTGTAGTTGGCGTGGCTGCTCGTGGGAGGTTGGATCAAGGGTCGACCCTTGATCCCATGGTGGCGGGTGGATGGCCGTAGAATCAAGGAGACAACCTGATCCAACGGTCCGATGATGATGGTGCGAGGCAGTGGTCGAGTGGAGGGCTACCGTGATGAATGGATGCTCCAGCTATGCGGAGGTGGCTGCTCTTCAGAAGGATGCCCCTCCGCGCACAGGACATGCGTGGCTAAGGAGGAGGAGCGGAGGACATGCGGGCTTATGTGGAGTGACGAGGGCCAAGGCAGATGAGGCACGAGAAGTCAACCAACCTCAGGCAGCACACGCTCGAGGTTGGTGTTGGCTGATGAAGTGGATCTCGACGACGCGAGGCGGTGGGGAGCGTAGAGGGCTGGTGTAGAGGAGGTTGCCCTGCAGGGTTAACACCACTGAATAGGGGAAGTAGGTGTGGATCTCCGTGCGAATGGAGGATCGAAGGCTTGTGATCAGATGGAGGTGGTGGAGGTCTGGAGATATAGAGAGTAGCGAGGAGAGAGTGAGAGAGGAAGGTGGTTGTTGGATTGAAGGGAATGAAAAGGTAACCATACTGGAGAAGAAACGAAGGGGGCATGAGGAGTTCGTTTGGAGATGGGTTGATGGTTAACGTCTGGGAGATGGAGGAAGAATAAATTTTCAACTCTGGTGGTATCCTGCAGAGGAACGACAGAGCTCCTCGAAGCTTCGATGGTTAGAGATTGAGCAGCGACATGGGATGGCTGAGCGTGGATCATGCCGCGGTTCAGGAGCTGCGCATCGCTGTCACCGACTGAGCTTGGAGAAGGGCAGATGGATCTGTCGAGTTGGGAGGGAGGAAGATTTATAAGGGAAAGTAGTAATGGTTGGACGGGTGTGAGAGCGACAATTACGAGAGTGGCGGTAGTGTAACAGCAAGAGGAGGAAGCGATCATGGGAGGAGGAGCGTTGTAGGAGGCGTAGCGGCTGAGGAAGAGGAAGGACCATGCATGTGCACAACACGTTCTGGATGGGAAGAGGTTGGTCATGTGTAGGGCACATGACCATAGCTGAAAGAAGAGGTGTGGATCACGTGTGATGCACGTGACCGGGGAATAGGGTAAGTGGGGGCGCCACGTGCCACGTCCAGGGGCTGCCACATGTCCCCCCAAAAAAAATTTCAAAATTAAAAGAATAAGAACAATAGAAAAGAAATAGAGGGAGACCTTAGATTGAAAAGTTCCTTCACTAGAGTTGTTCATCTCGATGAGATCTACAACTTTCTTGGAGGATCCGGGAGCAAAAGAGTCATATATGCGAAGTGGTATTTTTGGTGGTCTCCAAGTGTATAGAAAACTGATTTTTTGGAGTTTTGTAACTTTTTGGTGGTTTGAAGGAGGATAAAAATTATAGAAAAAATACGATAAAATACACGAAAATTAATTACTGCTAATCTATATTTTCAATTTTTTATAAATAAGAAAATAAGGGAGTAAAATAGAGGTACAAAATTTGAGAATTTTGCACAGACTCACAATGGACATATCCAGTTTCTTTGAATTCAGTCTTAATCTAGATTTGGATTTTTATGCTGCTTGATAGAACTTTCATCAAAGAATACAAATTAAGAAAAATAAAATTAAAAATGGTTAATTATGCACATAAAACTTGGGTAAAAAATAGCAAAAAGTTAAAGTGCGCAAAAGAGGCCCAAAACCCAACTTTCACATACGAATTCCGAATTTTATGAAACTGATCTTATTTTGAAAGTATTTGAAAATGGAGTAATTTAAAAGTGAATAGATCAAAATCGAACACTGTATGAGGAAGATATTTGTTTTAATCTGTTAAATGTGAAATTAGACTTTGGGATTATTTGATACTCATTTGAGTTAGTAATTTTTTTATATTTTTATATTTTTTCTTATTAGTAATATCTACGCAATGGAGATGATGTGGGGTTAATTGGAGTTAGGATGAATTAACTAAAAATTATGGAAGTTAGCTGCTATTTGGGTCAATTTACACTTGGAGGTTTTAATGCAATTATGCATGATGAAATGTGATTATTATTTACAAATGTATGTATGCTAATTTTGCGAAATTAATTATTAAATGCAAATGGATTTTGGGAAACATAGCCTAATTCACCAATTTTAGCATGATGAATATGAGATTCATCATACCCTTATACTTAAACCATGCTCGTCCCCTGGCATCAATGAATGAATGACTTAGTTGGATAAATTCTTGACTGTGCTGTGAATTTCAAGGCTCAATTCATCGAACACCCTTAATGATTGATCCTAAAATTCTGGTCTCAACCATACTTTAATCAAAAGGAATCCAACTTCTCTATTTTTCAGACTCTCTGTTTGTACATATAATATAAGGATATGAAATTTAGTGTACTGCATTCATGAGAGTTGAGTCGAGTCATCACCCAAAATTCCAGTCTAGGAGCCTCTCCTCTAAATCTAATTCTCAACACTAGGGAATAAGTCTATTCTTGCTTCAGTCAACCATCTCATTAGTTTGTCAGACTTGAACGTGTAAATGGACGACCAAATGATGGAGGGTATAGGATTGTGTCTAATTTTCTCTCCCTCACATTGGAACAAGGGGCCTCTTGAGTGCCTACTCAGCACATTATTTTTTTATTTTGTTGATCAATGTATCCATTAAGAGAATTCAGAGTCGTCTGCACATGTTTTCTGGGAGTACACCGGGGTGTGTCTCTTTTGAGTATCTCAGATACCTTCGACACCCAGATTTGTATCACTATACGATGCAGAGCCCTTTTATGGTGCTAGAATGACTCCTTTGCCCTAGAAGCGTTTCGTCCAAGTGGACACTTGGAAAATGTTTGGGAGCACTCGCCTTTGGTGGAAGCTCTTTATAATTTTGCTTTGAAGGATAGAGCTTTTCTTTGAATTTCTTTCTTTTCTTTTGGGCTAGCTCCACTGCTTGTACCAAGAGTTGGTACACACTGATCAACAATTAAATTAATTTCATCACACCCTGGCACATAGGTAAATATCAAGAGATAGTATATGAACTTATTCCCATACTGGCTAGGGTTTGTTGACACTCAGGTTTCTTTATGCCTTCATTAACATCATCCCATCCTCCAATATCATTAGATATGGTCCAAACTTAAATCTCTAGTCCTAGTTCCTCAAGTGATAACTCAACTTATCTCATCAATCACGCAATTGTGAAAAAGATGTGCTGATCATATTCTTTAGAGGGTAGAGATTAAGATTGCAATATAATACGCAAATCTTTCAAACTAGGGAAGTGTGGATTATTAAGTTTAAAACCTTAATGACTAAGGCTGGCTAACTCAGACTTGCAAGATCTCAGAAATCAAGTGTCCTCAAAATTCTCAAGCCTTGAGTGAATGTGAAAGTGTCAGTAATATATAAACAAAGGAATGCATGAGATGCTTGATGAAATGAAAGACCATGAGTGATTCTTTTTTCTTTTTTTTATGCAAAAAGTTAAAGGAATGCATGAGATGCTTGATGAAATGAAAGACCATGAGTGATTCTTTTTTCTTTTTTTATGCAAAAAGTTTTTTTTAACTTTTGTTTTTTTGAAAAACATGTATTATTTACAGAAAGGATTTAGTATTATATACATAATATACACTACTTGTACCCAATCCCGATGTTAGATGAAAACAATTAAAATACAAGCTATGGATAAAGTAGGAAGAATATATACAAACACACCCTCCTATACTTGGCGCGTGCTATGTCCTCATGGCACAAAGTGAAATGTAGACATAGCTCGTACTAAGTATATATGAGTGAGAAAGAATAGAAGTCGACATGCCCCCTATACTTAGACTTTTGAGGGGCTAAGCATAACTAAAAAGCATGAAATGAGGCAATCGAAGGTGAGCAGAAACAATAGAAGTGATGTATACACAATGGTACATGTCCCCCTATACTTAGGCTCAGGTCTGCCTAAGTATGATCAGATAATTATAAATGAGGAACCGGGTGGATTTACGGATGTACAAGATCAAGGAGGTTTGCGACGGACCTTCTTGCGGGAGTGTGGAGGGAGATAGTTTGTAGATATGGAGGGTGGTGAAGAGGGGACGGATGAAGAAGACCAACCATTGTTAGAGTCGTCCTCAGAATAATAGTAGTTGTACGTAGAGGAGCTCCAACTACTGTCAACCAGAGGTAAGTGCCCTTGGATCAGAGCTGTACTTATCGCACTTACCTAATGAGCTACCTCAGGACCATACAAGGACTCTTCAGAAATCACTTGGTATCTAAGATTAAAGGTGACTTTCTTAGTCGGTTTGTTTCCTTGAGAAGAATTGGGAGCATGATGGACAGAGTTCTTCTCCCTTTCTTGAGTAACCAGTGTGATGTTTATGAGTTCCTTGTTAGATGAATCTTCGTAAAAGTTGAGCAATTCTTGTAGAGTCATACGCTGCTTCGGGAGAGGGTGATTGTTCCTAGTGGTTTTGTGAATGTTGTCTGGGGATGTTAATGTAACCCCTGATAATCATGATTTTTGGTGACATCAGAGGTATCTAGAGTCAGTTCCTTGTATGGTTTAAGTATCTCGTGAATTACTACCGACTCTAAAATTGGAACACTTAAATAATCGTGATGTTTCTCAGGAATATGGTCCAATTCGTCATAAGCTCTTAAATAATATGTCCTCTTAGGAGCAGTTTTAGGGTGGAAGGTGTGGTGAGAATCAGAGGTCTGTCTAACAATTGGTCTCATGGTTGTCTCTCCTATGGCACGTGTCAGTGTTTCACGAGGAGAGGTTTGATCATGTGAAGTGTTTGTCTCCCAATCACGACGGTCGATTCCAAGTCAGGTTTCCTCAGAACAAGATGTGTTATTGAAGGTTTGTTCTTTGTGGTTCGAGTTCAAGAATATGATGACCTGAGTCTCACAATACACAATGGCCTTAGCAGAGGCTAAGAACAACTTTCCTAAAATGATAGGAGAAGCAGACAATGTTACAAGGTGATTAATGTCAATGACAATAAAGTCCACTTTATGTCTATCATCCCGAAAGTTTACAATGAATAAAACGATCCCCTATGGCCTTTTGGTGGATAGATCAGGCAATTGAATGATCACCCTAGTCTTTTTTAGTTGTCCGAGTTTAAGTTTGACAAAGATAGACTTGGGGAGGATGTTTAATGTGGAGTCGTCGTCTAACTTAACATGAGTGAATGTAGAATCCTCAATTTCACATGTGGTTTGAGTCAACCGCTTGACTTTGTGGCTTTTGGTTTTCTAATTCATCACCAAATAACTGGCCATAGATATGACATGATATTCAATCCTTGATCATTTCTTACCCATCTTTTTAGGGTTTAGTTGACTCCACAAATCGCTTAAGATGGGGCACATATTCTATGGCCTTGATCAATGGAAGCTCTATGATCAAACTCTTGCAAAATGCTTCCATTTCAGAATTGTCCAATATTTTTGTTTTTTATTGTTTTCATTTTTTGTTTTTATGTGATATGGTCAGTAGGGGGGGGTCAAAGGTCAGTGGTGGTTGTGCCTGATTGTGAGTCACATGATGATTCAATGGTTCTCTTGGTGGTGACCTCACTTCTTCTAAATTTTGCATAGACTGGATGAGATCATACATTTTCTTAGTTAAAGCATCTGATCTATGATTAATCCGATAAATCTCATCCTCAAACATATCATGACTTGTGATTGAATAATCATTCTCTATATGTCGTGATTCTGGCATGTAACCTCGAGTAGAGTATTGATTATTCATAATCGTTACGGTCTGGTCATAAGTCGTATTTCCTTGACTCTGGTTTGCTCGTGAATTGTTGAAGGAAAATTGGCTATACTCATGAAGAGATTCAACCTAAGTAAGGGATGCTTCAAGAGGTTGGGCATCCATAGTAATCGGAAATCATGTTTCACTATCAATATTGGTTACTATATTTTCCATCCTCAATTCTTCTCGCTCTCTCGTGTCCATAATATTTTCAGAATGTGAGAGATGTTTATTCCATAAAGAAGTGCGGTCATAGGGTGGGATGTATGGGAGGGAAGAGAATGATGGCTAAGGGGGACCTGATTTGCAGAGAAGGTTCCCCTAAAATGAGTGAGAAGAAGGATATCGAGACATGGTCGTGGAGATCAGGTTGGAAGACCAGTGTGCCGACATCTTTTCAAAAGAGGGATGGAAGGATTCACGAACCATGATTTTCTTGCAATTTACAAGGATTTTAACACACACAAGTCAAACACAAAACAAACACGTAGATTCACCCACTCAACACTAGTCAAGGCATGTCAGGGTTTGGCCACTTATCTTTTCAATTTTAATTTAATGACAAAGCAATCTTGAAAATTAAGAGGAACTATTAGGTGCTAAAATATTTCACAAAGACCATCCCTAGTTCATACAACTAGTTGTACCTACTTTAATCTAGTATGAGTGTAAGTACGAACCATTAGATGGCTACCCATGTTACTTGAGAACCGAGCCTTTTGCAGTATCCTCTAAACCACCCACTCTGCTAAGGGAAGTCAGGCCGTAAAACGGCTACCCGAAACCCTCACTGATAAGTAGCTAATTGTTTTTAAAAATAGTAGTCTGAATGAATTTTTTTCATTTTTGGCTCTGTCCTGAGTGTGCGATCTTATCCTTGCAGATAATGAGTGGGTTTCTCTCCACCAGACACTAGGGTTAATTTTATGTTAATTTTATTTACAACTGCCTTGATTAGCAGTCTCAGTTTTAGATTAAGGTTATCACTGAAGTTTATGTGAGTACAAAAATTCATGCTTAACGAGCAGTCCCAATTCCTTTAATTCCAAAGTTGTAAAACTGTAGAGGGAGAATCGAAAAAGCCAATGCAAGCGTAAATCAATGATGCATGCTTAAGAAGAAGAATTAAATTGATTCCTTATGTTCTTCATGGGAGATGCAATACAAGGAATTTAAATTACACTAAATGGTATGCACAATGAAATTGCCTAAGCAGATAATTCTATTAGAGGGAAAGAATTGATTTAAAAATTTGGCTAAGTCGAATGATCTAGCAGTGCGTCTAGTTAGTGAATAATACATGTCCTAAAATTTACGAGCACGAGCAAAAATAATTCTAATCTAGCATATGCGCTCCTAAATTCTACACCATACCACAGAGAGTCCAGTCATGAATATTACAAATTAATATGGTTTAAAAAGAGAGGGACCCTATGAATGATGCAGAAATTAAATTATCTAAGATCTCTATCACAAAAATTAAAAATTCAGTCATCTTCGCAGATCCTTGATTTATATCCAAATAATAGCTCTGAGCTATCTGCAAAGAGAGAAATTGCAGTTAATATCAGAAGTGAGAGAAAAATACAAAACGAAATGCAGAAATAAAAATAAATAAATAAAATAAAAAAATGACAAAAAATTAATTTCACAAAAATTAATTATAAAAAGTAATTTAGAACCCTAAAAATTTGTCGTTCCCCGGCAACGATACCATTTGATGACCGTAAAATCTGCCTCTTTAATAGTTGTAAATTGTCGTAGTATAGTAGGAAGATTTGGTTCGTCAAAAACCACAATCTTTGAATGTATTGGAATAATTTTTACTTCGCAAGTCTACCAAGGTCGAACATAGAGAACGATGATTTTTAGTTATGAGGTTTTAAATTAGTTTAAATAATTAAATAAATTCTAGGTTAGTTTCTGTATCAAGAAAATAAAAGAAAATAAAAGGCAATGCAATGGTGAAAGATGCAACACGAAGAAAATTAAATAGAGTGGATGAATTCAACACATGATCATTAATTAAGATTTTTAATCCAACTAATGTTAATCAATATCCTCAAGTTTTATCATAGATCAATTAAATATCAAATCCAGAAATATTTATCAAATTAACTCCAGATGCAGTCAAGATGGCAAATATTTCTATGAATAATCTTGCAAATTACGGAGATAAGGAAAATGATTCTTTCGATATTTTTTATTTTCCATCATCTCTCTAATCAAATCCTCATATTAATAAAATTTTATCACATAAAACAATGAGAGATCAATTTCTATCCTTCGTGATCACCCCCTTGCAAGAATTGATTCCTCAATTTGTATTATCAATAATTATGAGAGGAATAGATAAAAATATGCCCAATTGGGGCCCTGCATATATTGAATCCCCAACTAATGATCCTCAATAGAAAGATTTATTCAATTTAATCCCTCAATAGAATCCCTGCAAAACAAATTATTAATTTAATCAATGGAAAAGATGTCAAAAATATGTCAAAATTAGCCTGCACAAATTAAAATGCTCCTCAAATAATAATCATAAAGAAACAACCTTAAATCTGTCCACAAATTATGCCAAATGATAGAGCATGAAAATAGCTTCAAAATGACATATTATGCGCTAAAATTATAGTTCCTATGCAAAAGATATGATAAAATGAATTTACAGGGACTATAAATAAAATAAAGTTTTTCCTTCAAAGTGGTACCTGGAGGGACTTATCTGTAATTCAAGAAAACTGGAGGAGTGCTTCAACAATTTGCCCAAGGAGCCACGTGCAACACATGTGACCTGGGCTGGAGTTCAGGAACTTGCTGGGGTAAATTTTCAATTTCTCTAAGTTTTCACGTGCGGTGCACATGATACTTCTGATGGGGGCCCTTTTCGTTATTAGCTTAACTTATGGGGGTCTTCTAGCAATTTGTTCCCAAAACACGTGCGTGACACGTGTCCAGAGAGGCTCGGGGTCGGGCTTGTGGTTTGGGTGGGTGATGTAGAGGCTCGAGGGTGAAGGCTAAGCTGCGGACCCGAGCCTCCACGTGGTACGCTATGCGAGGCTCGGGTGCCCGAGCCCGAAATTATGGAGGTTTGCTTCGTGTGGTTGGTGTGGCTGCTCGTGGGCCGTTGGATCAAGGGTCGACCTCTGATCCAACGGTGGCAGGTGGATGGCCGTAGGATCAATGCTACAACCCGATCCAATAGTCGGATGAAGATGGTGAGAGGCATTGGTTGGGCGGAGGGCTACCGCGGTGGACAGACACTGTGCTATGCAGAGTTGGCTTCTCTGCAAAAGGATGCCTCTCCATGCACGAGGCGTGTACGGATAAGGAGGAGTAGAGGACATGCGGGCCAATGCGGAGCGACGAGGGCCGAGTCAGAGGAGGCGTGAGAAGTCAGCCGACCTCATGCGACACACGCCCGAGGTTGGTGTCGGTTGACAAAGTGGAGCTCGGCTACGCGAGGTGGTGGGGAGCATAGAGGGACGGTGTGGAGAAGGCTAACCTGCACGGTTAGCATAATCGATTAGTGGAAATAGGAGCGGATCTCCATGCGAATGGAGGATCAGAGGCTTAATCTCTAGCTTCGTGATCAGTCGGAGGTGGTGGAGAGAGCAATGAGGAGAGAGCAAGAGAGGAAGGTGGTTGTTGTATCGGAGGGAACGAAAAGGTAGCCGGACTGAAGAAGAAACAGAGGGGGTGGGAGGAGTTCATCTGGAGATGGGTTGATGGTTGATGCTTAAGAGACGAAGGAAGAATAATTCTTCAACTATGGTGGTCTCCTGGAGAGGAACGATGGAACTTCTTGAAGCTTCGCTAGTCATAGATTGAGCAACGACATGGGATGGGTGATCGTGTATCACACTGCGGTTCAAGAACTTCGCACCGTTGTCATTGGCCAGCTTGGAGAAGGGTGGACGAATCTGTCGAGCTAGAAGGGAGGAAGCTTTAAAGGGGAAAGTAGTAACAACTGTACATGTGTGAGAGCGATGGTTACGAGAGTGGCGGCGATGCAACGACAGGAGGAGGAAGTGATCGTGGGCAGAGGAGCATTGCACGAGGCGCAATGACTGAGGAAGAGGAAGGACCATGCACGTGTGCAATACGTGCTAGATGGGAAGAGGTTGGTCACGTGCGTGGCACGTGATCAGAGCTGAGAGAAGAGGCGTAGATCACAAGTGATGCACGTTACCAGCGGAAAAGGGTAAGTGGGGGCGTCACGTGGCACGCCCAAGGGCTGCCACGTGTCACCCCCAAAAAAATTCAGAATTAAAAGGATAAGAAAAATAGAAAAGACATAAAAGAAGATATTGGAATGAACAATTTCCTTCACAAAAGTTGTTCATATCGACAAGATATACAACTTTCATGAAGGACTTGTGAGTAAAGGAGGTCATCTATGCGAAGTGGTGTTTTTGGTGATCTCCAAGTGTATAGAAAACCAATTTTTTTGGAGTTTTGTATTTTTTAGTAGTTTTTGAAGAGGATAAAAATTATAGAAAAATACGATAAAATACAAGAATTAGATACTTATCTATTTTTTTGAGTTTTTAATAACTAATAAAATAAGGGAACAAAATAGAGGTATGAAATTCGAGAATTTTGCACAGACTCACAACAGATACTCGGATACTGACAATTTCTTTGATTTCAGTCTTAATCTAGATTTGTATTTTTATGCTGCTTGATAAAACTTTCATCAAAGAACACAAATGAAGAATAAATAATATTAAAATGGTTAATTATGTACATGAAAACTTAGGTCAAAATAGTAAAAAGATAAAATACGCAAAAGAGGCCCAAAAACCAACTTTCACATATGAGCTTCGAATTTTATGAAATTGGTCTTAATTTGAAGGTATTTGAAAATGGAGTAGTTTAAAAGTGAGTATATCAAAATCAGACACTGTATGAGGAAGATATGCGCATTTTAGTCCGTCAGATGTGAAATTAAACTTTAGTATTATTTGACACTTATTTGAGTTATTAATTTTTTTGAATAATTTTTTCTGTATTTTTTATATATTCTTGTTAGTAATATCTACACATGGAGATGATTTGGGGTCATTTGGAGTTAGGATGAATTAATTAAAACTGTGGAGGTTAGTTTCTTTTTGGGTCAATTTATACTTGGAATTTTCAATGCAATTATGCATGATGAAATGCGATTATTATTTACAAATGTATGTATGCTAATGATGCTTGCAAATAGATTTTGAGGAACATAGCCTTAATTGACCAATTTTAGCATGATGAATATGTGATTCATCAGGAGAACACTCCCAACGTTTTAGTGTCCACTTGGACCAAATCATTAGACTTTTATGAGTCGGGCTAGTACCAGAAAAAGGACTCTACATTGTTAGCGCTACAAGTCTGGGTGCAGGTATATTAGATACCTTAAAAAGACGCATCCCGATGTACTCCCAGGAAAACAGGTACATACGACTCAAATTTCTTTTTGACGTACACATTGATTAACAAAATAAAATAAAAAATGTGTTGAGTATTGGCACTTGGGAGAATCCTATTCCAATAGAGGAAGTGAAAATAAGTACACAATCCTATATACTCCATAATCTGTCCTTCCATCTATCCCTTTGAAGTTTGACGAACTAAAGAAACAATGGAATGAAGCAACACTATATTTATTCCCTAGTGTTGAGGGTTGGGTCCCTAGGGTAGCTTTTGAGATTGGAATTTTTGGTGATATCGAGAATTTACTCGCATGAGTGTAGTTAACGCTAAGTAATACTCCTTATATTTATGTACATTGAGAGTCTGACAATTAGAGGAGTTGAATTTCTTTTGATTAATATTTGGATCAACTTAGAGTTTTAAAATTCTTTAAAACTAGTGTTCTATGTTAAATCAAGCCTTGAATACTCACTTGCACATGCCAGGGATCTCACTAGTTAAACTGACTTTCTAATTAATTCTTTATTAGCTCGAGGATGAGCTTAGTTTAAGTATAGGGGGGTGATAAATTTTGTATTTATCATCATTGAGCACCAATATTATCTCTCTTGCTTAAGTTAATCAACAAGATTCATTGACTAATAACATTAACTACTACTTTATGTGTTGTATATAATTGACACTATTTAATATATAACAATATAACCCCATATAGTGCTAATTTTTTATGTATTTATTCCTCATTAAAAATCAAATAAAAATTAGATTAATATCGTATAAAAATAAATTAAGATAAAACAAAATAAAAATAAAAATATAAACAAAATGAAAATCAAAAGAAATTATTTTATATTGTTTTAATTAGTATTAAATTTTTTATCTATGTATAGCTGACCTTTAATCTCTTTGACTTCTACGTGAAAGTCATAGATCCCATCAAGATCTACAACTTTATATTCATGACTTTTTCTGATTCATCATCTATCTAATTATTTCCGATTATTCGTTATTTTCATTAAAATCTTAAATTCTGATTGATCCACATGACACTCCAGATGCCCACCACATGGCCTGTACCTATTTGGCCACCCACTTCTCTTACAGATTATTTGATCATCTGATCAGACAACCTGGATTCAACTGCACATGTCGTAATCTGAACTGTCTGATCGTCTCTTGATCGGGCGTATCCCAACCATCAAATTCCGCCCAAATCCCAACCGTTGGATCTGAAGATCCAGTGGTACCTGCTTCATCGTCCACCTCCACCAGTTATCTCATCCTTATTAACCACCTAATTACGCCAGTTTTTTCTAATGTCCTCCAACCACCTTCCGACCAACTGCCACCACCACTTCTTCTCCTAACTTCAGTGACCCTCACCCTAACCCTAACTTCCGATAACATCTAACTGCCTGGTACTTACAGGTGGTTTAAAACAACCACGAAAGCTACCTAGAACTGCCACTTTCCTCCTCCCTAAAAACCCATTACCACCCCTCGAGGCAACTATCCATCCTTATGCGAGGTTCTGCCTAGCCTTCAACTCCTCCTCATTATAGGAACAAGGAGATTATGGAGAGCGACAATAGAGAGAGGTCTCCGGTGCTGGCCCATGGTGTTAGATCCATGCTACAACCGCCATGAAGGATTGTTCGAGCTTCGCACATGGCTGTGTACGTTAAGCCATGACCCAAGGTCGATGAAAATCTCAGCCTAAGCCGTTCGATCATCTACAAGCATTCTTTAATCCTTCAAGTAATGTTGGTTATGATTTTGATTCGTTTTCATTCATTTTTTCCATTTGTATATGCATCAACTCTTCAAACCAAAGTGCTTCCAACCTTCCTTGTAAATCATTGATTTACATGGATGATTTGCTCATCCTTCTTTCCTCTAGAAACTGACCACTTTGACTCATCATCTTCTCCTTAATGGATAAGAACCCATAATGGCTTCCACCTTCTTTACCTCTGATTCATCCTTTCACTTCACTCGTTCTCGCACCTACACTCTCGTATGCCTTGGCTAACAACTGCAGGTCCACTTTTCTTCAATGGTCGGATTCTTCATGGTGCTTCCGTTCTAGAGGAGGACCTCCTACAAGCAGCCTTTGACTCGTCTTCTAAGAAGCCCTCGGAGTTTCTTGTGGGGATCGACATCTTCGTCATGATTAGAGGAAGATCCAGCAACCTTCCTTGATGCTAGATGAAGATGGAGGAGTTGAAACATGTTCGTCGGAGTCCATTTCTAGCATTGCCTTCAGCGTCAACGCTCATATGAGGAGGAGCTATAAGTACTATCAGATCATTCCAATTTGGGGAAGATTTGACATTGATAAGGGGCCACATCTGCATCTTTCCAAGCCTCAACCTCAAAGATCGAGCCCTAGCCTCGGCGGAATCGAGGCTCCAACGAAGCAAGGTGGCATGCTACGTGTCATCCTAACCTGCTATCCCTTCTCCCGAGCCTGGTCGTATGTGTTATGCACTTGCTTGTCTAGGAAATTTGCGAATTTGCCCCGTCAGTTGTTCTTTATTGCGAACATACCCCCGCCAGGGGGTATTCCATAATTTATACAGATGGATTTTATTATTTGCAAAATAGTCCCTGTAGGGACCTATGTGTACGAATTTTTTCATGTTTTATCACATTTATTCTTCAATAACTTGAGAATCATATACCCGATTAAGATGATTTCAGTTTCATTGTGAGCATGGCTTATTATTTTAACATGACTTTATTCATTATATATTTTGATGCTTAATATTTAATTAATTAGAGATATTATTGATGCTATATGTCACATGAAATAACCCTTAGTTTATGATTAAGTGCTTAGTTAGACTTAGATTTAGATTACATAATTGCTTAAGTTTGAATGATCATTTTAGGGCATATTCGTGAGTTTATTTGCATATGTTAGAATTTTATCATTATGTTCATTTTGTTGATTTTCTAACATGCACAAAATTGATTTTAAATTACATTCTATCTTCGTATTCATTTTGTGATGCATTATTTGCTCGCATTGTTATGCTTGTTTTGACCTAGATGAATTATCATTCACTTAACCTAGATATTTAAATACCTAAATAATCGTATTATGGTTTGTGCCCTTGTGTTTGACCATGGACTTTCTAGGTTATAAATTCAAGTCGAATCCTCTTTGCAGAGATCATTAATGTTGTTATGTATGATACACTAAATGCCCGTGCTACAACGAATCCAAATTAATACATACATTTAGCGCTTCATCAACCCAATGCGTCAAAAACCTCATAAAAGTGAATGGTATGCATCATCATCATATCTCTCTATCCATAAGTGCCCATCCTCTGACTGTCAGTATACCTCTTCACGAATTCATCTGAATCCTTGAAGAGGGTTGGGCACCAAAGGCTAGATTGGAGGACCTTTTGTGCTGTCCGTCTCCAATAGTGATATACTCCTACCTCGAGCTTGTGGCAATAGGCGAGGATTCTATGGTACTCCTCATGAGGAATACACCGACACAAGACAATATCCCCCCCTTTGTGGAAAAGGGTGGGATCCTCCCAATGATATGACTTGGCCTTCACATGGAAGGTCTCAAGTCGCTGCATGGTCCAACCTTGTGGAACTTTCTAGGCAATACCATGGAAGTAAGGTGATAGAAAAAATCGTCTCATCTAGGAACGTCTTAGTGATAGGTGTGGTAGTCTCAGAATCTTCAAGATGCTCTAATCGAGAGAGGTGATCCACCACCACATTCTTAACTCCAAGCTTATCCTTAATCTCAGTACCAAACTCCTGGAGTAGAAGGATACATATAGTCAATCTGGCTTTGGTATCCTTCTTAGCCATTAAATACCAGATGGCGATGTGATCTGTATAGATAGTCACTCTAGATCTAAGAATATAAAATCGAAACTTATCAAGAGTAAATACTACGGCTCGCATCTCCTTTTTAGTCATAGTGTAAGTCCGCCGACATCCAAAGTTCAACTAGCATAGTTTATGGCAAATGGCAAATTATTCCTCCTCTGTCCAAGCACAAGCCGTACGACAAAATCGGAAGCATCTGTCATGATCTTGAATACGAGAGATAATCGTGTGGTTGAAGGACAAGAGCCTGCACAACTAAGTTCTTGAGAGTATTAAAAGATGATGGACACTTATTATCTATAAGGAACTCGGTGTCTTTTGTGAGAAAATCAGTAAACGGTAGGGCAATATGATTGAAGTTCTGTATGAATTGTCGGTGTAAACTGACATGCCCTGGAAAAGATCGCAACTGTCTCAAATTGGACGGTGTGATGATATCTACCTTGGCCGGATCAACCTCCATACCCATGTTGGATATGATGTAACCAAGGACCATCCCTTGAGTCATCATGAAATGACTCTTCTCCCAAGATAAGACTAGGTGGACCTTAATGTAGAGCTGAAGTTCATGGTCTAGGCAAGCAAGAAAAGCATCAAACCCATCACTGTAGACCAAAAGTCATCCATGAAGACCTCTAAACAATCACACACCATGTATGAGAAAATGGAAAGCATGCACCTTGGATTGTAGATGATGCATTACATAATCCAAAGGGGATCCACCTAAAAGCATATGTTTCGAACGGACATGTGAAACACAATTTTCTCTTGCTCTTCGGGCATTATGGCTACCTGATTATATCCCGATTACCTGTCGAGGAAACAATAGTGACTCTTCCCAGTTAATCCCTCTATAATTTGATCAATAAATGGAAGTGGGAATTTATCCTTCTTGGTGGCATGATTCAACCATCTATACCCACACAGACCCTCCAAGAAGTGGGTACTCGGGTATCTATATCCTCTCTAAACTCATTCACAATTGTAGTGATATTCGTCTTCTTGGATACCACATGTAATAGACTAACCCATTTGTATTTGGAGACGGGGTAGATAAATTCGACACTCCACCACTTAGATATTTCTTTCATGACTATATATTGAAGATTCAGGTTCAGCCTACGCTAAAACTCACACGATGGCTTGGCGTCATCTTCGGGATAGATTTGGTGGGATCATAGGGCTGGACCTATCCCCTGGAGATATGGTACAATCCATCTTATTGCCTTGCTATTTCTCTCAAGAACCTCCATCAAGTGAGATTCTTGGTCATCAGTTAAATCTGTTGAGATAATGACTGGAAACATTTCTGGCTCACCTGCGAGGAATCTATACTTCATACTCTGTGGCAAGGTCTTCAGTTCTGGGCATGTGGGAGATGGTAAATCTGGTCTCTGAAAGGTCTGAATGAAGGCAACCGGATCTACATGGGAGAACTCTCACTGTATCTCTGAAATCGACGAAGATAGCCCTGCTGGTGTGTCTATCAACTAAACATGCTCAATCTATGCCCAACTGTGGGCTCTGTAGACATCAGACATGATAAGGAATCATCAAAGTCCTACCGATCAAAATCAGTGTCTGAATCTGAGGGATCTGAATCAGAATTGCAAGAAATATAATCTCCCTCGCTATCCAAATCACAATCATCAGTCTCTAAGGTGTCCTGTGCTCCGAGCTCTCATCTACTAGCATCTGTGAATCAATGGATTCTGAAGGTGTGATAAGAGCTCGTGAAATCGGATCTGCCCAAACTGCTTCATCATCTGTAATCAAGATCTCATTCATGGTGGACGTTTGGCTCTGAATTTGTCATCTACTCGAAACTTTGTTCTGAGCATGCTGAGTGTCTAACTCTTAGTTCCTCAATCATCTCTATTTGTATACTCTTGCCCTCGACGAAAAGTATACCTTCCCACTATTATGATCAGATATTGCCTTGGTTGTTTCCAAGAAAGGTCGCCCTAAAATGATGGGGGTATCAACCACACATTTAGGGATCTCCATGTCCAACACAACGAAGTCCACAGGGAATTTATGGCCCTGAATTGTGACAACAACGTACTTTAATATCCCCTTCGGCCTCTTGATAGATCTATCTGCAATCTGGAGAACTGTCCTGCACTGTCTAAGAGGGACAAACTTAAAGCGATTAAGTAAGGCTGCCGGAAGAACGTTAATCGAGGATCCACTGTCTAATAGAGTACCGATCGAACCATTGCTCATGGATATGACATCTGACATATGGAGCCCCTTCATATGGTCTCTTGGCTGACAATCAGTTTTGGATGATGAAGCAAGTAGCATGAGTGAGCACAAGGATTTCTGCATTATGGTTATGCCTCTTCTACCTACATATGATGGTCTTCTCTCCGAGGTTCTTTTGGAATAGAAGTATGTGCTCTAGTGCCTCTTGGAGAGTCAGCTGGATATGAAATCGGTCTATCATCTGCTCGTTGAACTCTATCTATTTTCTCTTTTTGAGGTTTTCTGGTTTTTTTATCTTTCCCTAAGTAGAGTGCTTGAGGGAATGGGATTAAGGGGCCATCCTCAAAGGATCGAGGGTCAGGAGAAAGGGTGAGTATCTGATCATGAATGGGTCTAGAATCCATATAAGTATCATCAATCATCACATATGGACCATGATAAGATATATAAACCTTTCCTTTATTCATATTTTTTTGTTGTTGAAAATTTTTTCATTTTTTTGTATTTTCTCAGGTACATGAAAGGGAGTCAACACAACTGGACTTGGCATCAGTATTACCGACAACATCTAAAATGACAGCATCAACATAGCACTATGGCAAAGCATCTAGTGAATTGGTGGCATCAACACCACTGTCTACAGCATCGGGAGATACGATGGCATCAACACCATCGTCTTGATCATCATCCTCGGTGGCTGAGACATCTCCATTTCATCACCTTTATTCTATCATTTTTGCCTTAAAAATCCTAGCTAATGCATGTAAGCAACATTAATTTGTACAAAATAACATTCATTATTTATTGCATTTATTATGTAAATACTATGTTTTTTAATGCCAAAATTATAGAATAAAGAGAAGAAAAGAAAAAGAATAAAATAGCGAAGATATTTTATGACCCTGAACCCCGAGATCAAGTCAAGAATTGAGTTGGTCGACAAGGAATAAAGTAGGGAGAGATAAGGGCCACGAATGCAATAAAGAATCCATTTTATTTATTAACTATTTATACATTTTGACACCTATTTTATTCTTTATTCTTCATTCATAAAGTAAAGAAACTTTGTACATGAAAGTTGTAGATAATAATGTAAATAAAAATACAAAATTGAGTTCAAAATAATACACACTGTTCATTTTATATACAGAATAAAAAGCCGAAAACCCAACTTCCCAGACCCATATCTTTCAAATAAAAACTCAAAACTATCAAAATCACCTCTAATTATATATAACTTTTCACAAGCTATTTAATGGTCATGGTTTCATATTTTTTGGAGTTACTATATGAAAGTTGGGTTTTGGGCCCTCATTGTACATTATACCCGATTAAAATATTCAATTTATTCATCACGCATTATTTTCACAAATTCATATTTTTGTAATTTTGTAAATATCATTTATAACACATACACATATTAAATACAAAATAAAACCAATAATAAAATGTAAAATAAAACAAGTCTATATAAATATATGGACAAAATACCTATGTAATAAATGTATATAAATAAAAGTGGATTTCATTCTTTTATTCTTTATTATTTATATTTTTATCATTTTGTAAATATCATGTGTATTATATTAAAATTAAAAAGATAAAATAAATCAAAAGGGAATTAAGTAAATAAATAATATATATATAACATAGATAAAATACCTATAACTATACCTACAAACTAAACATATTTATTTATTTAAGTATACAAATAACATCATAAAAATAAAATAACAATATATGTATATACCTAAAAATATTTTATAAATATATAAAATAAAAGAATAAAATAAAAAATAAAATATACAATGTAAAAATAAAAATGTACAAAACACAAATGAATATACCTAGAAATACACCATTAAAAATTAACTACTAATAAATAAAGTCAAGAAAATAAATAAAAATCATATTAAAATACTACATTAAATAATAAACATTTTTTATTTTATATACAAAAAATAATAAAATCATTTACTATTTTAAAATAATTATTTTTGAATAATTTGGTAGTTTTGTCCTTTTGCGTTACAAGACCAATCAGCATCCAGCCTTCGTTGACTCCGAGTAAACTGTCTCCCCCCCTTCCAGATGTGACGCACATGTCCAATCCCGTGATTTCACACCTTTTTCCTTGGCATCTCTTCGCCCAATTGCCTTCGAATCCTCAACACAAAATGATCATTGATTTTAGCCAGTCAATGATTTTAACCAAATTAATCCCTTGTATATACACCCAAATCCTTGATTTTAGCCAGTCAAATAAGGATGTCCCTATGTTTAATAAATAAAATCCCTCCGTATCCTCCTCAAATTTGGTCACCATCTCGAGTATAGGAGGCATCGTCTTGGATCCAGTTGAGCTTCTCGTGATAGAAGGAGGCAGTACGAGGTCTAATGAAGCCCCAAGAGCACATAGGTGAACCCATGGCCATCCCATCGTCGGCCCTGCTCCCTGAGCTCTCTCAGGTATAAGAACTGCTCCCTTTTAGCCTTTTTAAGTCAATTTTGATTCCATTTTTTATTCCCTCTCTCAGTTTAGCTTGTAGATCTTAACTTTAGCCTAGAAAATACAATACGTAGTTCGTCGGAGTTGAGCCCCGGTGAGTTCCTCCGCGCATGATCATCTGACCTCTGACCCCGCTTTTGCCCTCATTCATTTCCCCTCTCGCTTCTCTACTCACCAGTCACCTTTGACTAACCAGATCTTCCTCGGGTCTGTGAATCGAAGTCCACCTCTGCCACATCACCGGACTTCGCCACCCGTCAGCCATATTCAACCCATTCCACACCTAACCAGGTCAAGGCAGTTTGCCCTTGACTGGAAACTTATTTTGTAGGTCCTCCAAGCTTCAGAGGCTCCTCGAGGTGATTTTGAAGTTCGCCAGAGGTACTTGGAGCACAATATCTTCTCCGACCTTGTAGTGGTGCTCCAGTGTACTTTCGCACATTCTGATGCCTTCAACCATTAGAGGACCTTGCCAGGAAGCTTTTAAGTCACTTTGGAGCCTCGACGAACAATGGAGGAGTGATATTTTACCGGAAGAACCTCGCCAAGGTGAGGGTTCTTCCCTGTGCTTCAACCGTGGCTCTCCGACATTGGATCAAGAATGGCGGCCCAGATCACGCCACAATCGTTGGATACAGAGCCCTAGAGCCACCAGATCTCTCTCGGAGATCTCATCTTCACCGTCTAGTGGCGAAGTGTCATCGCCCGTCCGCACGTCGACACATGTCCAAGTGAACGCCTATCAACCGTTGGATGGCGCGTAATAAAGGGGTATTTTCACACTTAGCCTCACATATCCTACATTCATTATTTAGCCTTATAAATAGAATGTAGCATGTAAAATAAAATGGAAAGTTTGCAACAAGGCCTGTATTTCCTTAAATTGCATTTGGGTCCATTCCACGTCACCTCACGTGCCGTCCCTCGTAAGAAGGAGAAGTTGCAAGGATACCATTACGACTTTGTGTATTTATATTCAGTTCAATAAAATGTGAATCACGTTGTATATTTTTGTAAAAATTGTTGGAAGGCCCCTGGACTTTATTATATGTGCATTCTGGTCCTTCCCAAACAAAGTCACATGTAGTCCGACGTGATGGTCAGTTTGCATATTAAGTCTTGGCATTTTTGTAATTGTTTATTACTCTAATAAACTGAAATGAACATTGTATATTTTGTCTAAATTGCATCTGTGCCCCTATCCTTTATTTTATTTACGATTATGCCCCTACTAAGACATATATTTTTGTGCATTTGATCTAATTTCTATAAACATCTATTGTGCTCCTAAAAATCCGCAAAATAGGGATAATTATTTCATGCCATGAATTTTCATGCCACGTATTTAATTTGCATTTTTGGGCATTTATCCATTTATTGAAAATCAAATAGAGCACATATATTCCGTATTTAACTTATAAAATACCAAAAAATATAAAAGCATCTTTAAAAATTCCAAAAAATTATATATGACATATTTTATCCTATTTTATTTACAGACTAAAAATCACTAAAAATAGAAAACAAAAAGCCTAAAAATTAAAAAAACCCCAAAATTTTTCATAAAAATCTATTTTTTAAAAATTCAAAAAGATGTTTTCTGTTTTATAATTTTATTTACATAAATATTTATATATTAAAAATTATTTGGATAATTTTGGAACTTATCTGACATTTCTAATATTCAAATCAATTTCAGTTTTTTAAGTAATCCTTTATGTGGGATATTTTAGACTTTAAAAATACCTAAAAATTAGCAAAAATTCCAAAAAAATTAACAAAAATAGAAAAATATAAAAAGTTCAAAAATATTGTATTTACTGTATTTTGACTATTTTTACATATTTATATATCTATAACATCTATATATACTTTCTACGTACACATCTAAATATATACATATATTCTATATTTAAATGAAAAATAAATCTAAAAATTGGAAAATATAAAAAGAAAATGCAAAAAATAGAAAACAAAAATAAATGAATGAATAAATAAATATATATAATTACAAACCCATAAAAAGATCTATGTATATACATGATGAATTACTTGGTTCTACATGAATAACCATATGTTACCCGTTTGCTCTTTGTGGTTCAACCTCTACATTCTTGGTCACTATGCATTGTTGATAAAATAAATTTTTACCTCACTTGTGCTATTCATCGCCTTTATTTATATTGTAGGTTAATTGCTAATCAATTGAGGTTTTTGTTTGGGGTTACTTATAGTTTTCAGCCATCTCCTCATCATTGGCCCAGACCTGATCTTCATCTTTAGCGAAGTAGGAACCTCCACTCAAGGTGTTCACTAGCCCCTACATCTCAAGTGTCAGTTCAGAAAAGAAACTCTTCACTAGATTAGGTTTACTGATGTCATGATGTGGATACATGTCGACGAGCTCTCGAAATCGATCCCACACCTCATGGAATTTCTCATTGGGGATCATTGTAATGTTGTTGATCATAGTTTGAACTGTATTTATACAACCGAGTGGATAATACTTGTTCAGGTACTCGGTCCTTAGTTTCTCCCAAGTGGTGACAACCCATCCCAAATGTTTCAGATAATAGGTTGCTTTGTCGACCAAAGAAAATGGGAGCTATAATCTTTATTATGTCCTCGTCCACCAACCTATCATGGACGGTGCTGCAGATCATATTGAACTCTTGTAGATGGAGGTGGGGCTCCTCGGTGGCATGCTTATTGAATTTGGGAAACCGTTGAATAGTCCGAGGGAAAAGCTCGAAATCGCCAATGATAATAGGCACTGTATCCATATGTGTGTAAGAGTTGCACCAGGGCTGTGCAACTGCCTCATGGTGCGTATTGGCCTCGCATCTGCCATGTCATCTGCTCGATCCTCATTTCTCGATATCTCTTCTTCTCCTCCACCAGCTAGTCTATCGCCTCTTGCATCTGCTCTCCCATATCTCATTTGATTCATCTCTCTCCTTACTTATGCCATGAACATTCCTTGGTCACTGATCTATCTCTGAATGGTCTCCTGGGAGACTAACAATGTGTTGTTAATGGCGGACTGGTCTAATACAAATGAAGAGGTCTGTGGCTACTCATCAGTTTTATCTTTTCTAGCCATCTCTCCGATCTCTACAAAGGCAAAAGATCCTAGCTCAGGTGATGTCAAATGAACATAGAGCTGTGCTGGCCTCTCTGACTGTACCTCATGTATAGAAGAAGGGTGGTCGAGGGGGAACAAGGTGGAAGAAAACATAGGTTAGAGAGCGGGTCTGAGATCTCAAAAGCTGCCCTAGATGAACATGAAGGAGTACTGGGAAGCGGTGCTACCGGAGGTAGCCTAAGAGACCTCCTACCCATCATCTTGATGTGGGGTTTATGAAGAGTAGACTTGGATTGCAAACAAGATGATAATTTAAACCCCCATTTTACCAACTCAACACTTGTGTTGACTGTGAGATCTCATTTTTCTTGTCAATTTTTTGGTGATAATCCAATCTTATAGAGTGAGTTAGCGAATTGTAGGGTGCCCGATTCTCCTCGAAGACAGGCCTGGATTCTCACGACTAGTTGCGCCTATTTCCAGTCAGTATAGATGTAAGTACAAACCATTTCTAGCAACCCAATTACTTTAGGATGAAGACTTACACAACATTCTCTAAACCACCCACTCATCTAAGGAAGTACAAACCGTTTACCGTCTACCTGTAAATCCTTACTAAAGAATAACTAATCATTTCTATAGAACTGGTGGTCTGAAGAAAGTCCAAGTGTGTCTCCATCTTAGTGTGCGATCACTGAACATTCAGTAGATTAAATTAGACATAGAGGGGGTTTCTCTCCCCAAAATAAAATTTTGGTCTTTAAGCTCAATTTTAGGTCAAGTTTGCTTAGCAGTCCCGATTTTATTACTCATCTCTTTTTAGGTATTTTTCTTAATAAGATAAAATATAATGAATTTTCTAATTTCCTTTTTATTATAAGTCCAGAAATAAGGGAAAGGAAGACAAAAAATTTGATGCATGATAAAAATCAATGATGCATGCAGGATTAGAATGCGTACCTTACTCCAACAGTCTACATGCAAAGTGATCCACGCATAATTGAAAGACATGATTAAAACTAATCTAAATGGTGCATGAGGAAATTGCCTTAAGATAGAAATTTCTATTAACAGGAAGAACCAGGAGCTAATATTCAGAAGAGAGACCAAAGCCTAGTCTTGGAGGTCGCTCGGTGCCCGCCACGACAGGTCCTGCTAGCATTGTATGCGACCTCTCATGGTGTGCATTTTCTAATCCAAATATTTAGACTTTTTTTATTTCAGTACGTCTAAATCATTATATATAGGCACATATATTCTTATTTAGGGTGTTTGGACCTTAATCTTTACTGGGCTCAACTCAATAAAAATCCGAAGTCTAAGGGTTAAAACCTCGGAAAAAATAAAAATAAATGTGATAACAACACGAAAAACTACGGTGACGTCCCTCGAATGCATCAACACTCGAAGAAACATACCCGAAATAATGTCCGAGAGTCCCAAAGTGTCTCTCAAAATATTACATGTTTTTCTCGAGAAATAAATGCTAAATAAAATCTATCATAGATATAACTGCCCTCCATGCCTCCTCCTACTCCTCATAGGGTACTGGGCTCTCCAAAGCTGACCTAACCATGCTCCATCAGCCCCTCGCACCAAAAGTGTAACAGATTAAGGGTTAGAAACAGTTATAACATATAGAAATAAAGAAAATAGAAAATAAGTAGACAAAAATCCTAACTACTTAACCGTACTCCTCGACAACAACGCCATCCTGATGACACGTATTTGGCTAACTCATATGGAATTAATTAAGCAACTGTCGTTCAAAATTAACCAAATTGATAATCGAGAAATTTTATTAATCACTAGGAAATCAGGCAATCCACACATATGGTTTCGCTACTTTTATTAGCCTAGTATAGCGATCAAGGTCGAACTGAAGGAGCACAATTAGAATCTAAGTAGATGATTTTAGAAATTCAAAGGATTTTTATTCTTATTTTTAGTGGATTTTAATTTTGCAAATTTTTAATTTTTAAAATAAGGAAAATAAGGACAAAGGTAAAGTTATACATAAGCAAGTCTTTTTGTATTTTTCAAATAAGTAAAAAATAATCAAAACAATAAAGTAAAAATATTTTTAGGTTTTATATATTTTAAACTTTTTATAAAGTTCTTTGGGGAATTTTTAGACGTTTTGTGATTTGATGTTTTGTGATTTTCAAAAAATCAAAAAATGGAGAAATAGAGATATAATGCACAACAAAAGTATTTTTAATTTAAAAATAGATAAAATGCTCAAAATTATGGAAGTGATTTTTATGAAATACTATGAGAAAATATCTACAAATAGGAACTTAAAACGATTTTTTTGGATTTGTTTTTTATTTTATACAATTTTTATAATTTTATGAATCTTTTTATAATTTTTTAGGTTTTATATGGTATTTTCAAGTAAAATTTATGAAGGAGCTATAATAGAATAAAAGACAACTACAATAATATTTATACAATTTTTCAAATGTTTTTTTAATTTTTAAAGACTCTTTAAGACAAACATGGGTTTTTATACTATTTTTAGATTTTTAATCATAGAAAACAAAGAAGATGGCACACAAAAATCACCACTCAAATAACAAGTTAGCAGGAGCTACAGGTTATTTTTGTATAACAAGTAATTAAACTACAAGGGTCGTATTGCAAATGTCTTGATGAAGCAAGCACCGCAGGTGAACCAGTGCTCACATGGGTATAAATATAGTTACGAAAAAGTTAAGCTCATTCACTAACCAAAGAAAAATTCAGGATAGAAGCTGCAAATATCCCATAAAAACATGTGTGGGAGCAGACGAGTTCAACTTAGCTGGACTAAAATGTAAATAAACAAAACATAAGGTTCGAACTACAAATTATCCAAACTAAATTACACTACAACTTTTATTTACAAGACTAAAGAGTACAATCAAAAGGGTAGGGGGTAAAGGAAATATACCCTCGACTGGACATGTGGTGCACACGTGGATCTCCTCTAACGTACAATCTTGATGACCGTTATCAGAGGAATCTGATAACTCTTGAAAGTAGACCTGACGTGTGGTTCAGATCCTTTGCAAAGCTAATCTAATACTGCAAAAAGAGGCATGTTTGGATGGCTCAGATCAGAATTGGACGGGAAGCTGCTGATCTAACACCTTTAAAGGATGCTGGAAGAACTAGAAGTTGGAGAACTTCGATCGAATGTATAGGGAGATCTCCAAGGCTGATCGAGTCACTCTAAGGACCAACACCTTCGCTAAGATTCCCTGCATCGACTAGTGGTCTTTGATGAGGCGGTGAACGACCTACCAATGGAACAGAGTTGCACACCCTGGAGCTGCTTCGCCGGTCTGTTGAGGCTCGAATCGAGCACCCTCATGTGCTCCTTTGCCTGCACATGATAGACTGACTCGGAGGCATAGCTCTAGTCTGGTTATTACAAGTGGAAATGAAGGGAAGCAATGATGGGATGGAGGTCAACAATCGACAAAAATGAGGGATGGCTATCTAGACTATTCTCGCTCCAATGAACGAGATACAAGGGGTGAGATTGCGTATGAAGGATGATGAAGAGGTGATGAGTCGATCTGAGTGGATGGTTGTGAGCGTGGAGCTCCGACAACGGTGGTTGGAGCCAAATTGGTAGAGGATGGCTGATGGACAAAATTGAAGGAAACAATGGAATAAAGGGAAATGAAGGGTACCTAGGTGGTCTATCATGAACAACTAAACGAGGCGGAGGTGGGGGCGAGGTCCTGGCCTCGATCCTGCTGTAGCAGGAAAGAGAGGTTACACGTGGCAAAGTTCTGGACACATCTTTAGCTGCGTGCAACCAAGCATCAAACCATGCTCCAAAGGAACTCTCTGGGACACTGTCACTCTCCTGAAGGTGTCCAAGGTCCAGTGGTGGCATGAGGGACGAGCTACAGAGCTGGGTGAATGGAGGAGAGTATTTATAGAGTGTCCTAAGGTTCTAGAAAGATCGGAGGAATGCTCGAAACTCTAGGAGGATTCGGGTCATTCTAGGGGTCCACTAGAATCTCAGCTCTACAAGGATCTCGAGTCAGAATTTCAAGGCAAATGGAGGTTGGAGTCGGGGTGGGTAATGCCGAGAAGAGAGCTCTGGCGAGCAAAAGTCGGGTCTACCCAACTGAGAGGAGGGGTTGACCCAGGTCAACAAACCCGGGTCAGCCAATCATAAAATTTGATTCCAATAAATCAAAGAGTATTAAATAAAAAATAGTAAATGATTTTAAAAATGAATAAAATGAAAAATGTTTACTATTTTTCAAACTATTTTTCTGTGATATTTATTTATTTTTATCATATATACCGTATATACAATATTGTATTATATACAAGTATAGTATACCTATATATCTTATTCTTTTATTTTTATTTTATTATTTTCATGCACAGAACTTTTATTTTATATTTAATTTATTTAAAAAATAATTTAAGGAATATATAGATTTTTTTATTTTTACAAGTTATATATAAATGTTGAATAAATAGTCACTATATACAATAGATATAAGTGTGGCTGGTGTACAATGAAATTTGATTTTATTTTTAAATTTATTTTATGTTTTGTGATTTTTATTCTATTTTTATAATATTATTAGAAGTGTACGTAATTATTCAAAACAATAATATAGTCAAATTTTGCGATAAATAAATAAATATTTACAGGTATACGTACAATATAGCTATATAATACACTAAAAATCCAACTTTTACATATTGACTCCCAAAAATATGAAACCACCCTCACTTTAAAGATAATTTAATTTTGGAGTATAATAAAGATGAGTTTGAGAGAACTTTGAGTTTATTTGGAGTTGGAATTGATCTTTTAATATATATTTTTCGGCTTTTTAGGAGTGGTGTTATTTACACTGTGTACATCAGTTGATTTTGTAATTATTTTTATTATTTAGAACACATTTTTATCTACATATTTTTATTAAGAAAATTATTTATTTTTAGGTTTTTTATTGATGAATAAAATAGAGGTATGATATGTACATGGGACACATAATGAAGAATGTTTTGGAAAAAAACTTTTTGAAAAAAATTGAAAATATTTTCAAAAAAGTTTTCTCTCTTCCATCAAAATTTTTAAAAAACAAACAAAAAAATCAAAGGAAAAAGTTTTTCAAAAAATTGGAAACCATTGAAAAACAAATTAATTTAAAAAACTAACTAATGAATTGTAGATATTCCTGACACTTACACATTCACACAAGACTTATGAAATTCAAGAACACTTGATTTATGTGGTCGTATAATTCAGAGTTAACCGGCCTTAGCCATTAGGGTCTATGACTTAGTTATTCATACTTCCCTAGTTTGAAAGATATGTGTCCTATATTGCATACTTAGTCTCTACCGAAAAGAATATGATCAACACCTCACTTGTACGACTGCAGTTATGATAAGATGAGTTGATGATTCACTTGAGGAACTAAGATGAGGGATATGAGTCTAGACCTGATTTTATGATACTCGAAGATGGGATAAAATCGACGAAAGCTTCATGAAACCTGAGTGTTAGCATCTCTAGCCGCTATGAGAACAAGGTTTCTTGTACAAATCTCTTTATATACCTAAGTTCCATGGTGTGATTTTTTTATTGATAAGTGTGCGCCAACTTGGCAAAAATAGTGGAGCTAGCCAAAAAAATAAAAGAATGAAAGAAATTTTAAAAGAAAAGCTCTCACCTTACAAAGTCAAACATCAAAGAGCTTCCACTAAAGGCGAGCTCTCCCAACCATTTTAAAGTGTCCACTTGGATCGCCGCTATTAGGACTAAGAGTCGGTCTAGCACCCAAAAAGATCTCTACATCATAAACGATACAAGTTTGGGTGTAGAAAGTATATTAGATACTTCAAAAAGGCACACCCCGGTATACTCCCAGGAAAACAAGTGCGGACGACTCCAAATTCTCTTGATAGACGCACTGATCAACACCAAAAATACATAAGTGCGAGTAATAAGGCAATCAAGCGATTCCTTGTTCCCATGAGAGGGAGAAGAGAAAAGACATCATCCTATGCTCTCCATCAACGGACCTTCCATATTTACTTTTAAGATTGCCAACTAAAGATACGATGAATTTTATGCAAGAAATGATTTATTCCCTAGTGTTGAGGATCGGGTTCTTAGGAGAGTCTCTTTGACTTGAACTTTGTATGATGCTTTGACTCTATTCTTGTAATTGCAGTCCACACTTAATGTCATATCTTTATTACATATGTATACACAAAGAGTTTGATGATTAGGGAAGTTGGATGCCTTTTGATTAGAGCTTGGTTCAGCATAGAATTTTAGGATCGCTAAAATTGGGAGTTCTTAATAGATCAAGTCTTATACTTTCACATGCACACTCAAGGATTAATCCAACTTATTCGTTTTTTATTTGTTCGTGGACTAGCAAAGTTTAAGTATGGGAGGGGTGATGAATCTGTGGTTCATCATCTTAATATATTATTCTTAGTTGAATCTATGACGAAATCATCAAATAAAAGTCCCTAAATCCAATAAATTAACAAAGTACAACTCGTAATAAAAATGGACTAATAATGTATATTTATCTTGTAAATAAGCTTATAAATTAATTCATATATGTATATATCAGAAAAATAAAGTATTGAAAATTGTTTATAAATAATTGTCTATAAATACCTACATTTCTTAGATTTTTTATCAAATTCATACTAACTCCTTTTGACTTATTTTTTCTAACTTGTTTATAAAAACATCTTTATAAATACAAAAATATAAAATAATTTCCACATTTAATAAATACTTTTAGATTTTGAACCGAAAAAGCCGTAAAGTCCAACTTCTAGGCTAAATTCCCACTCCCTATGAACTCCAAATATACCAAATCTTGTTTGAAGTTTAAATTATAAAATTATCAATCCAATGAAAGTGATTTTAATTAAAATCAGGGGTTGTTTGCAAAATGTCAGTTTTGGGGCCTAATTGTATATTGTGTGTGTGTATATATATGTATTAACTTGCAATTAACATTTTATGCACAAATTTAACATGTTTATAGTTGTTTCTTTTTCTATTAATTTCTTTATTATATATTTTAATAATGTAAATAATTTAAAAATCAAAATAATTCTTTTATCGTTGAAAATAATGCAATGTGACTCTGTATATAGTGTAAATATTGTTATTTTCCTCCATTTTATTTTGCTTTTCTTATTTATTAAAAAATCTCCCAAGAAATATATTTGTGTTTTATTTTATTTCTACTATTTATTTTTTTTGTAAATATCGTTTAATTAAAATTGCAAAAAAATCGTGTTCTACTGTTTCTTTTCTAATTCTTCTATTTTTATTTTTTTCTCTTTATTATTTTAAGTAGCCTACATTTCTCATATTTTTATTTTCTTTTTTTCTCTTCTTTTCTTCCACCGACTTCCATTCTCCCCTCATCTTCGACCACTCCTCCAACCGCCACCCCACTTCTTTCCTATCTCCCTCATCCTCTTTCTCTTATTCCCCTTATACATCTTCATTTTCCCTTATGCGCCATTCTACGAGAGAAGTTCGAGCCTCGTTAAAGACGTGAGGTGATAGGTCTTCCTTCGACATCGAGCGACGGCGATCTATTTTCGAGATCCACAGATCATCACCCACGTTGCAACAACTTCAAGCCTCACTGCGAAGTTTCGAAGGTCTATCTCCGCCGAGGACAGTAGTTTCAATGTGGCTACTCCACAACCCGACTAGAATCATCCCAGGTAAACTCTTTAAATCTTTGTCTTGTATTTTTTCACTGTCTTCTCTGCAACCTTCGTATCATTTTCTCGCGATCTTTCCTTCCACTTCCCCAACTCAAAAACCCCCAATCCATCTTGTCTATTCACCGCCTTCCCATGAGGAACAGCAACAACGGGTCCACGTGCTACTGCACACCCCCTCGCGGTCAGCCACAACACGTCCGTAGTTGCTTACGCGTGGTCGCCAGCCACCGCACGCCCATCCCGCTGTTCTCCTCATGCCCCAGGGCAACTGTGACCTTCCGCCCCTCCCGCGCGCCCTTCCGCTCTCCCTCCGCATCCACTTGCAGCTCCCCACACTGTAGCTCCAGTGGCCCACTCGTGTCTTTCACTCCAGCAGCAGGGTCCCCTCGTTCCACAGCAGACCGCCACCCTTGTAGCCAACCCCTCCTGCTTTCCAGTCGTGCACCAGCCACACTCTAGATCTGCGGCTGCACTCCAGATCCGTGGCCGCCCACCTTATCTTCCAAACCATGGTTGTGCCCTCTCGTGCTGCCGCTGCTCTCCCCTATGCGCGACGGCGCACACACTGCTACAATGCGTCTCTATCGCGCGGAGGAGCCCCACCTCAACCGCCCATCGCGCGGCAGCAGCGCGCCCCACCGTCGCGACCCTTCTCCAACAGCCGCCCCTCTCCAGTCAACCTCCACTCGTCGTGCTTCCGTACCCGTGTCCGCCACTTTGTGCATGCACCTGATCCTCTGCCACCACGCAACCTCCGCTCCCTTACGCAGCTATACCTCCGCCTGGATTCGCTTCAGTCGCCCCGCCAACCATCGCTACTCCCCAGCAGTCGCCCTCCCGCTCCCACGATCAACGTGGGTTACAATCCGGAACCCACGCCATGATGAGAAGAAGAGAAAGGCCTCACATGACAAGCATCCATTTTGAGAAAATTGTAGGACTTTCTCCCCACTTTATGGTAATTAAAGAAGTGCTATTGGGCACAACAGTTTTTTTGAACTTCTATTTCTTATTTGCATTGAATTTCTTTAGTTTGAGCTATTATTTGGACATCTAAATTTTGTATCTTTGCTAATGTAAAACAACATGATGATGAGCACAGCATTTTTTATCAATTGATATTTGTTTTAAAATTTGTGACTTGGTTTTGATTTATTAAAATTTAGAGATTAAAATTGATTTAAATTATGCCCATTTACACTCTGAAATTTATATTAAATCACTGATTTCTCTAAATATTCTCCAAATATCAGAGATGATGCATCTGATTGTGCTTTAATTTCTATCCAAATTTGATTGAAATTAGAGTCGTCTTGCTCTTTAAATAAATTGCTAAGTAGGATTAGTAATTGATTTTAAGAGTAAAATATCTTTTTGAGATAATTTTGTTTTGGCATGAATTTTAGGCATGAATTTTAATAGTGAATTTATTAGGAATTATTTACTCCATTTTGTTTCATTACAAAAATCATAAAAAATCAAATATTGCTAGAAAATTCTAAAAATAGTACATTAGGTGCATTTCATCATATTTGAGTTTCTATTCAAGTTTAATAACTTTTGAATTCTATTTGCTCACAAAATTGTATAAAAATACTTAAAAAGAGTGCATCTTTAATTGTTACATTTAACCCTAAAAATTCCACAAAAACCTGTTTCATGCATATCATTGAACTAGGTTCATAGGAAAAATACCATTTTCCTAATTTTGTTTTATTTTGAACTAAAACTTAATTGGGATAAGTTGACTATTTTCCTTAAGAATCAAGTTCATTCGCATTTTGCATTTGCATTCTTATTACATTAAAAATCCTCTCTAAAAATCATGCCTTAATTGATCTAATTTGAATCCTAAGTTGTTCCTTTGCCTCCTTGAGTCGACCTTGGAGCTTGCTCAGGTTAAATAAATACTAAAGTGTACATTAATTTTGAATTAATTGATTTATTCATGCGATCATTTTTTATTGATCCTGATTGCCCGATTACAACATTAAAATTGACAAATTATCATAGTGTAATTTTGGGATTTTCAAAGAGAGACTTGTTGATTTAGAACTATGTGAATTATTGTTTGGAAGGCATGGTCTGCTTCTCTTTCTGTACTTTTTTCTGTCGTTAGGATTGCAATTCTAATTGTTGAATCAATGGTCATGATTAAAGGAACTCATAATCACTTCTAAGATTAGAAGAGCTCTCAATAACTTTTAGAAAGGAAGTTGATAACAATTGTCAATTTCATATCATATTAATTATTTAACAAATCAACAAAGAAATAAATATAAAAAAGGAAAAAGGTAAAAAATAGGGGAGAGAGCGGGATAACATGTGGTGGATGTCCACCATGGTGGTCCACGTGGTCTTCACTATGGACGTCCACCCTTTATCTCTTACTCTCTTTCTCTCTTTTCTTTTCTTTTATTCGTTAACATATCTATTCATTGATTTATTTAGAAAATAAATTATCACCAAATAATTTCAAATTTTTGTAATAACTACGAATAGGTCATCAACAAATATGAGTCATATTCATATGCCCAAAATTAAATGTAAATTATAATTATATTTACCATATAATGAGAATCAAATAACCATTGATAATACATTTTGTAAATCATATTCACGGTCAAGTCTCAATAGGATATTGTTGATCTTATCCATACTATACATGATTATTATGGATAGTGCTATCCACATTAATCTCATCCAAGATAATTAAATATAATTTTATTATCTTAGATTCCCCTCTGCACATATCCAATAATGTAAATCATATCCAATTATTATTAGATAATAATGGATAACACTATCCAATATAATGTTATCCATGATGAATAAATCCAACTTAATCATCCTTAATTCTCCTCTATCCTTAGTACTCATATTTTTTATCTTTAATGGAAATGCTCAAACTCCTCTAAGGATAGTATACCTTCTTAGCAGATACGTGGAGACAAGGTCAAGACAATTATATATCCATGTATAATGACTTGGATAATGAGATCCAAATGTATTTCCATATCAATAAGACCTCTTGGAATTGACTGATCATGTTAGTAAGTATACATAATCTTCTCACTGTATCTGAATCCAATTCAGATCAATGCCCAACGTCCAGACTAAGATTGGATAACTAGTCTACCGAGTGGAGTCACTAAAATGTAGACATGTTTCATCACTTCCTAAGAATGGAAGTCGTCATGGTATAGAATTGATTAAAATCGCATCACCCCTCAAGTATTCTCAATATCCGTACAACCTACATACTAGAAGATTGTGATTAAAACCTGTAGTTCTGTTCCCATTTTGGACCATATCCATCATGGTCTTGTCAGTAAGTTTCTCATTTGATCATTAACGATTGGTATAGATCATATGAGGTGGCACCCTAGGATCCGGGTTACCTGTTTACACGATATTTGCATTATTTAATTCACGATTGATTGCATCAAGTTACTAAAAAGTATGAAAAATTTTCACGAGTTTGAATGACATTCACAATGATGTAGCAAGCCACATCAAGACACGTACATCAAGAAACATTGCATTAACTTCCATATAGTAAACATGTATCACAAGAAAATTTATTGTCTTATACATGTATCCCAAAAATATGGCAGAAAATAAAGTAAGCATAATAGGAATACATATATCTATACAAGGATGTCCCATGGACCGTCAAAAGTAAATTGTCGACTGAACACCAAAAGCTAAAAGTCGTACTAACCAAGCTAGTCTACTACATGCGCCTTCCCTGCCATCCATATTAGGGATAAAGAGACATCAACAAATGTTGAGTAAAAAAATTAAATTAAAAAGAAATAGGAGTGTAAGTTGTCACAAAAGGAAGTAAGTAGACAAGTAATGGCTTGATATAATATTTTAACTACTTGCATGGAAAGAAGGTCATGTAATAGTATATTAAACCCTTTTATTCACCATACTACAAGATCAATGCTTACCAATCTATTTACTAATTATGATATGATGTAGGAATAAGAGATCTAGATTTATGCCATGTCTATTCATTGATATCATTAGTAGGATACAATGATAGATCTTCGTGAAACATAGATGATAATTGATGATTTTCAAGTCACGGTCTTTTCCACGTCAAAATCTACTAGCAGAACAGTAACCAACTCAAGCGGTGAAGAAACCCCCTTAAGGGACTTATCTGTCTCACTTCCCTAGTGGAATAGCGGTCTAGGGGGAAGCTAGGCAAAACTCCAACTACAGCCCCCTGAGACGGGTGGGAAAAACTCTCCGGTCAGAGTCGCTCCACTCCTTCCCGAACCAATGTAGGAATGAGCTAAAGAAGCTCGAATAAAAACCAAGGTTCCTCTAGCCTAGGAACCCTAATAGAGCTCAGGATCAGCGGAATTGGTCAAACAGAAACATGTGGAATTGGTCAAGATCACCATGTATACACCTTAAAGATGAGCAATGACATAAACGACATTGTCATAACTGAATTTGATAAAGGCATAAGTTTATGTTATATGATACTAAAAACTGCAGGTTAACGAGTCGCTATAATACGATAAATAATTTGTATTCGTTATAATACGTGTACTTAGCGATTTAGTCAGAACCGAGAGAAGATCTCCGTGAAGAGTGTCTCGCCTTAATTTATATCCCGGACAAGTCCGATGTCGAACTCAGGGAGGCAAAGGAACAACTTTGGGGTTAATTCGAAAAATTAAAATTTAGATTTCTAATGCGGTTTTTTAGATTTTTTTAATACAAAAACAAATGCCAATGCAAAATGCGGGTGAATTACGACAATAAGAAAACACACAACTTGGCCAAATTAATTTTAATGTCAAATCAGTTCAATTTAGTCAAATTATATTTTTCCTAGAGTCCTAATCCAAAGATGAACACAAGACATATTTTTCTGGAATTTTAAGAATTAAAATGCAACAATAAAAAATGCACACTTTTTATGGATTTTTTCGTAATTTTTCACACAAACAGTAAGCAAAAATTATGAAAATTTTACTGGAATATAAACATGATGCAAAAAAGCTACAATAATATTTTTGGAATTTTTTAATAAAATATGAATTTGTTATGTATTTTTTAGTGAAAACAGAGCGACAGTGAGTTATTAATTCCTAATATATCCATGATGTCAAATTAATCAGAGTGCGAATTATCCCAAAAATATATTTTCATATAGAATCCACGAGACTTGAAATTTCGCAAAAATGATGAATGTGGATTTAATTAAAAATCAAGTACTAAAATCACTCTACAATTTATTTCAGGCACAAGATAACTCCACTTTCGATGAAATCAAGGCATCATTCCTAATTTTTGTGGAATTTTTAGAACAACCGTGTGTGAAATATAAATTTAGGAGTCCAGATTGGGTAAAATATGCAGAATTTCAGTTACACAATTTTAATAAATTACCCAACAACAACAAAAATATAAATAAATATCCATGAGGTATAGAATTAGTTGCTCAACATCAACACATTTTTCATTGAATAAAAAGATGCAAAACAGGTGTCCAAATTAACATACAAACATAGGGGTATCGGTGCAATTTCAGAAAACAATATATACAACAAAGTATGCACATGCATCTTATTATAAATACAGAAACTATAAATAGAAAATTTACAATTTTTACAATAAAAAAATAACTCACCTTCTTCCTTCCTCCTTGGGTACACGATGGAGTGAACCCAAATGGGGGGTGGGGTCGGCGGCGGGCTGAGGCGGTGGAGGGGCGGAGTACCGCGCGCACGCGTCCGCGCGGTGTCGCCTGCCACGGTGGAGGCGTGAGGGTTGGAGGCGGCGGCGAGAGGGGCCGCAGCCGACTGGGGCGGGATGTGGCTGCCGCTTGGGGCGGCGTGAAGAGGGGGCTGAGGGTGCGGCGCTGGGGCGGCGCTCCGCCGCACGCGGGGCGGCGGCGTGGACGCATTGGCTGCCGAGATGAAAGAGGAGGGGCGGCGGCCGTGGAGCTGCTGCTCCACTTTCCGATATTTTTTGTTTTTTTTTTTAAATTTTTTTGCTGATGTAATAATTTTTTGTTTTAAATTTTTTTATTTTTTAATTTTCTTTAAATAGGAAATAACAAATGATGCAAATGATCAAGTGGGATGAAGGTGGAGGAAGTTAATATGAACTAAACATATAGGGGCATGCGGATGGTGATATTGTGTGCTAAAAAAATACAAAAATGACAAGATGATAAAATAAAGGGAAAAATACTTACAATGGAGATGGTCGCCTATGATGTGCTCACAAGAGCACGGTCTTCGCTCGAATCACCGCAAGCGATGAGCTCGAGCAGCGCGCAGAGGCGGCTGCAGTGTTGGCCAAAAAGCCAACGGATCTCACAGGAGAGAGGGATGTCGTCCTCAACCGCGGTTGCATCGCTGTCACCGATTCAACTCTGGGACCTAGGCTCTCCTCACATAAAGATGTATCAAGTGCAAATTGAGAAGGATGTGATGTATATAAAGAGAATGGAATGAGAGGTTATTAGAGTGGTGGGAGGTTATATTATTAATGGAGTTGAATGGGAGGTTTAACAAATGGTGGGGTTGAATGGAGGCTGGTGGTAGAATAGAGTTGAATGGTGGTTATTGTAGAGAATGTAAAATAAATAAATAAATAAAATAATGATATAAAGTAGACTACTTTAAATACAACAAAAATAAATAAGGAAAAATAGTGGTGAATTTACAAGTGAATACATACAACATGTACATTTTTTTGTTTGCTTTTCTAATATGTATTTTTTTATCTTTTTAATAAGAGATATTTTCAACAGAAAAATATAATAAAAAATACAATAAAAATACAACACAATCATAATTTTTTTGTATTTTTAATAATTAGGAAAGATAAAATGAAGAAAGAATGAATATATATATATATATATAATATACAATGTACATCTAGGTCCCAAAAGCTAACTTTTGCAAATGAGCTCCGATTTTAATGAAACCACTTCCATTGGATATATAATTTTCTAACTTGAACTTTAAAAGTGAGTTTGGTGAATTTGCAGTTCATACGGAGCGGGAATTTAGCTTGGAAGTTGGTCTTTACGGCTTTTTCCCTTTGGGATCTAGGAGCATTTATTTGAGGTAAAATTTGTTTTATATTTTTGTATTTTTATATACATGGTTATGAACAAGTTGGATAAAAAATTAGCCAAAAAGTAGTTGAAATGAAATTATTAAAAATATATGAAGTTTTGGGCTATTTACATGTATAAAACTTCTTTATTTTTTAGGCTTTTTATGTGTAATTTATTTTATACAATATAATATACAATAATTAGTGTGTTTTATTTACAAGAGTCATTTTGTTAATTTACTGATTTTATGGATATTTTTCCGTGATTTTACTCAGGGATTTTGCTAAGATCAAGATCTTGAGATGATGAATCGTGGATTCATCACCCCCTATACTTAAACTTTGCTAGTCCTCGAGCAAATAAAGAATGAATAAGTTGGATTAACCCCTGATTGTGCATGTGAATACAAGACTTGATCCGTTCAAGAACTCTCAGTTTTAGAGATCCTAAAATTCTAAGCTGAACCAAGCTCTAGTCAAAAGGTATCCAATTTCCCTAATCATCAGACTCTCTTTGTATACATATATAGTAAGGATATGACTTAAGTGTTCACCGCAGTTACAAGAGTAGAGTCACAACATCACCCAAGGTTGCAGTCCAAGAGACTCTCCTAAGAAGTCGATCTTCAACACTAGGGAATAAACCATTTCTTGCATCCAATCCACCGTCTCTTTAGTTGTCAGACTTAAAAGTGTAGATGGAAGGCCAGTTGATGGATGGCATATGATTGTGTCATTTCTTCTCTCCCTCTCATTGGAAGAATGATCCTCTCGAGTGTCTTATTACGCAATGCATATTTTTGGTGTTGATCAGTACATCCGTCAAGAGAAGTTGGAGCCGTCTGCACTTGTTTTCCTGGGAGTACACTGGGGTGTGCCTTTTTTGAGTACCTATCATACCTTCTACACCCAGACTTGTAGCATTTACGATGCAAAGCCCTTTTTTGGTGCAAGCCCGACTCCTGGTCCTAATAACGATGGTCCAAGTTGACACTTTGAAATGGTTGGAAGCGCTCGCCTTTGGTGGAAGCTCTTTTGATAATTGACTTTGTGGAATGAGAGCTTTTCTTTGACATTTCATTGCTTTGTATTATTTTTGGCTAACTCCACTTCTTTTACCAAGAGTTGGCGCACACTGATCAACATTTTTTTATCATACCCTGGCACATAGGTAAATGTCAAGAGATAGTACAAGAACTATGTTCTCATACTGGCTAAAGATGCTGACACTCAGGTTTCATGAAGCCTTCATTGATTTTATCCCATCCTCGAGCATCATCAAATCAAGTCCAAACTCAAATCCCTCATCCCAGTTCCTCAAGTGAAATTTCAACTCATTTCATCATAACTGCAGTCGTGCATGTGAGGTGCTGATCATATTCTTAAGGTAGAGACTAATCATGCAATATAGCACACAAATCTTTCAAACTAAGGAAATGTGAATAATTAAGTCCAAGACCCTAATGACTAAGGCTGGTTAACTCAAAATCTCAAGACCTCATAAACCAATTGTTCTTGAACATCACTAGTCTTGTGTGAAAGTGTAAGTGTCAGGGATTAAACCAACTTATTAATTAGTTTTTTGATGATTTTTTTAAGTTTTAGAAAATATTTTTTCAAAAAGTTTTATTTTTTACAAACAAAGGCAAAGAAGAGATTTTTTTGTTAGAAAAATTTTTGCTCTTTTTTTTCAAGATTTTTTTTTTGAAAAACAAAGGAAAAGAAGAAAGTTTTTTTGAAAAAGTTTTGCTCTCTCTTTTTTTGAAAAGGATAAGTAAATAATAAAGGACTTATTTTTTTTTGAAAAAAAGTTTTTAAGCAAATAAGGGTTTTTTTTTTAATTTTTTTAAAGATTTTTGTGTTGTTTTTTTTTGACAAAGTTTTTTTTTAGAATTTTTTTTGGAAAAAGTTTTTTTTAAAAATTGTTTTTTTAACTAAATTTACCCACCTCGTAATTATTGTATAATATATACAAAAATACGTGAAGGTGCGAGCTATGGGTAAAGTATGTATGTAATATATATACGCCCCCATATACTTAGCATGTGTTATGTCCTCAGAGAACAAGAAGCGAGAAAAAGACATAGCTCGTTCTAAGCGTAGGATGGCTAAAAATAAAAAATAGTACAGAAGTCGATCCGCCCCCCTATACTTAGGCTCTAGTCAGCCTAAGTGTAGAAGAAGAGCAAAAATGGGGCGGGCGAGGTCAAGAGGAGAAATGGATGGGTATATACACATGGAGGGCATCGGCTCCCCCTATACTTAGGCTCTTGGTAAGCCTAAGTATAGGACAAGAGTAAGTGTAAGAACCGATGTGATTTGGAGAATATACAAGGAAGGGATAATGTACAAAAGTGATTGAATCTTCTAAGATGTTGAATCTTGATGCTGCATCTTCATGAAGAGTAATATGATGTATCTGCTCTGTGCTCACTCTGCATGAAGTTGATGACCTCGACTTGGACTAACTGCTCTTTTGAATCTACAAAATGCTTCAACAGTTGTCCGTTTACCACATGAGACTGTGCACCATCTGTGAGATCAGCTATCTCTACACTTCCATTCTCCTGCACTTTCTTAACAACAAAAGGATCCGTCCATTTAGGTTTGAGCTTCCCACATAACATCTTCAACCTGGCATTGAACAACCATACCTTTTGTCCAGGTACAAAGTCTTTGCACCTAATGTGCTGATCATGCCATCTCTTTACTTTGTCATTATAAATCAAACTGTTGTCATATGCCCTGTTTCGGATTTCCACGAGCTCGTTCAAGTTCAAGTCTCGACAAAGCTTCCCTAGGTGACAACTCCAATTAATCTTCTTAATTACCCATTTGGATTTATGAATCAATTCTGCGGGCAAATGGCATGGCTTGCCATAGATCATTCTATATGATGAAGTACCCAATGGTGTCTTGTAGGTTGTCCTATAGGCCCACATAACTTGGTCCAAGAGCTGAGACCAGTTCTTCCTATCGGGACGAACCATTTTTTGCAAAATACTCTTCACCTCTCTGTTCGAAATCTCTACCATGTCGTTGGATTGTGGGTGGTAAGGAATAGTAACTCTATGCTCAAATCCATAGTCCTTAGCTAAAGATCTCATATCTCGGTTCACAAAATGGCTACCCCCATCTGATATCAAAACTTTTGGCTCCCCGAACCTAACAATGATATGGTCTCTCACAAACTTACAGACAGTCTTGCTGTCTGCGGTTCGGGTTGGGATAGCCTCCACCCACCTGGATAAATAATCAACCACCAACAATATGTACTCATGTCCTTGACTGTTGGGAAAGGGACCCATAAAATCTATGCCCGATGCATCAAAAACATCACAAATAATCATCGGTTGCATGAGCATCTCATCTCTCTGTCCAGCTGTCCCTCCCATCCTTTGACAGATCAGGCACGACCGTACAAAATCAATAGCATCTCTAAACAAGGTCGGCCAATATAATCCACATTGTAGTACTTTGTGAGCGGTTCTCTTTCCCGAATGGTGTCCTCCAGTCTCATGTGAATGACAATATGTTCCTCTGGTATTCCTCATGAGGAATACACATTCTCCAAACACAATCCGGTCCTTCGAAGACAAGGAAAAGATCGTCCCAGTGGTATCTCCTCGAATCTGACTTCAGTCGATCAATGTTGCTCCTAGTCCAACCATGGGGAACCTGCTTGGAGACAAGATAGTTCACCATTTTGGCATACCACGGGACTAATCCATTCATAATCAGGAGAATCCTTAAGTTCAATCCGAGAAAGGTGATCAACCACAATATTCTTCACTCCAGGTTTATCTTTTTTCTCCAAATCAAATTCCTGGAGGAGTAAAATCCACCTAAGAAGACGCGCCTTCGCGTCCTTCTTTATCATTAAATATCGAATGGTTGTGTGATCAATATATATTGTCACCTTAGAGTCCAAAATATATGATCTGAACTTCTCGAGGGCCCATACTACCGCGAGCATTTCCTTTTCAGTCACTGTATAATTTTTCTGTGTAGGATCTAATACTTTGCTCGCATAATGGATCGCAAATGGGATCCCCTCTCACCGTTGTCCTAACACAGCTCCTATTGCGAAATCTGAAGCGTCAGTCATGATCTCAAAGGGGAGAGACTAGTCAGGAGCCTGTAGGATAGAAAAGGCACAAATCTTCCTCTTCAAGAGCTCAAAAGCCTCCAGATATCTGTGATCTACAACGAACTCCGTGTCTTTCCCTAAGAGCCAAGTCAGTGGGCGGGCGATCTTTGAAAAATCCTAAATAAATCTTCTATAGAATCCAACATGCCCTAAGAATGACCGCACTGACTTCACGTTGGTAGGTGGATCGAGTTTCTTGATCACCTCCACCTTGACAGGGTCAACCTCCATTCCCCTTTTGGAGATGACATGCCCCAACACTATACCCTCCGTCACCATAAAGTTACTCTTCTCCCAGGAGAGTACTGGATTCACCTCTCTACACCTCGTGAGGACTCGATCCAAGTGCGCTAAACATGTATCAAAAGAATCACCATGGACCGAGAAGTCATCCATGAACACTTCCAGGAAATCTCCCACCATCTCGGCAAATATGGCTATCATGCACCGCTGAAATGTACCCGGGGCATTGCATAGCCCGAATGGCATGTGCCTGAAATCATAAGTACCGAATGGACATGTGAATGTGGTCTTTTCCTGGTCCTCAGGGGCTATGGCCACCTGGTTGTAACTTGAGTACCCATCAAGAAAACAGAAGAACTCTTTCCCTGTGAGTCTCTCCAAGATATGATCAATAAAAAGCAAGGGAAAGTGATCTTTCTTGGTCGCAGCATTCATGCGTCTGTAGTCAACACAGATACGCCATGACGTATGTACTCTTGTCGCGATTTCTACCCCCTCCTCGTTGTTGACCAATTGAATTCCCGACTTCTTCGGGACAACATGAAGTGGGGCCACCCACTTGGAGTCAGAAATAGGGTATATAAACCCTGCCTTGCACCATTTCTCAATTTCTTTCTTCACTACTTCCCATATATTGGGGTTAAGTCTCCTTTGGAACTCACGGGAAGGTCTCACATTATCTTCAGTAAAAATGTGGTGCGAGCAGAGAGCGGGATTGATGCCCGCGAGATCTGACACTGCCCAGCCTATTGCTTTGCGGTTCCTCTCTAAGACTTCTAACAACCTATACTTATGTTCTAAGGTCAAGTCTGAGCTAATGATGACATGATATCTCTCTTTGGGTCCCACAAGAAAGGCATACTTGAGTGTAGGAGGTAGTGATTTCAGTTCTGTTAATATGGTATCATCAAGCAGATCTGGCTGAAATAAATCTGAATATGGTTCTGTGTTGCATGAAGGTGGGATAAGCTGAGTAGTAGTCGCCACCAACTCAGAAGTAAGGGGAGTCGGATCGTCAAAGAAACGTGGTAGTTCGGCCAAAGCCGCGTCCGACTCATCATCTATGTCCCATGATAGTTCCGAAGGGGATGGAACTGATAGATCCGGATGGATCTCTGTGTCATCATGGGAATACGTAGATGCCTCTCCTGCAAGATCAGACAACACCAGGAAAACTACATCATCCACTATGCCCTTTCCAGATGAAAGGGACTCGCTCTGTCCTAAAGGAATATGTCCCCAAATCCCAACTGTGCTAACCAAACTGCAATCTGCCTCTAAAGATGAGTACTCTGTGCTACTCTCTGAATCGAGTCACTGACACTTGGTTTGATTCATCTCAAGATTCACTTCTCCGCCTGGAGAACGGAACTTCATTATTCCCGTACCATAATCGAAAGCTGCGCCTGCGGTCCTAAGGAAGGGCCGCCAAAGAATGATCTAAGATTCTCTCCAATGATTGGGGGTCTCCATGTCCAAGACTATGAAATCAACTTGATAGTTCTGACCCTCAATCGAGATAACGACGTTCTTCACTTCTCCCTTAGGTCTCTTCACTGAACGATCTACGAATTGGAGTAAAGCTCTAGATTTATGAAGTGGTCCCAACTCCAATTTCTGGTATAATGCTAAGGGAAGTAAGTTGATCAAAGAACCGTTATCCAAGAGTGTGCGTGCAAACGCAATGTCGTCAATACGACTCTCCACATAGTGAGCACCCATGTCTCTCTTTTTCTTGGCAAAGTCTGATTCTTGAGACAATAGGTAGTGGCTACTAATAAGACATGTGTCTTTTTTCGGTTATCTTTCTTCCTGCTAACCCTTGTAGGTGTGCATCTCACCTTAAGGTATTTTTGGAATACAGGATGGTTAGCCACATATTCATCAAATGACACCTTTACAGTGATGTTCTCTCTACAAAACTGTGTCATATCGAGGTCATCTTTCTGAATCTTTTTGATGCACTTTCCTGTCGTAAGAGCACGGGAGAAAGGGATTGAAGCTAAGGAAACAAAGGATGAAGAGTCTGAATCATGAACTGAAAGATCATTCTTTGAATTAACAGAAATAGAGTTCTTCATACAAGAATCTTTTTGATGCAACATGGAATCGGAATCAAATCTATCTACTGTAGGTTGTGGAATAGAAGCTGGAGTGGTATCTGCCACAATCGGAGATGCAAGATCCTCCGTAGAATCAGAAGTGTATCCATGTTGCCGATGCTGCATACGCGCTCTCCTGCTCCTCTCAGCTCCTTGAGTAGAAATCCTCGAATGGTGCTGATGGGGCTCCGAAATATGATGCCTCTCATCCTCGTCCTCTGAAGACTCCTCAAGTAGAGCTCCAGAGATGCCCCTTCCTGTATCCCTCGCCCGATTAGGTACGGTCACGGTCCTTCCGCTCCTGAGTGACATATGGTTAGCCTCGTCACACGAAAGAATCTCATGTTCAGATCTAGGAGATGCTGAATAGTATACCTGATCAAAGCGCTTCTGAGAAATAGATCGGTTCAGGCTATTGGGGTTAGCCTGAACTTGGGCTGGGATAGAGGTAGAGGGTGCAATCTGCTCGTCTCTCCATCTGGACAGGCGGTTGACATCCACCCGTAAGTCATGAATCTCGTTCCTGTAGGAACGTAGCTCGTCGAGTATCTGCTGCTGAATATCCATGGGACTAGACGAAGAAGGAAGTGGATAAGACTGGGAAGAAGAACGGAAAGACTGGCCCTGTTGGCCAGAGTACTGCCTCTACTGCTGCTGTTGGGGTTGCGGGCCCTACTGGCCCATCTGGTAATGGCCCTGTCAGCCATACTGCTGGTACTACTGCTGCTGCTGGGGTGATTGGAATCCAGGGCTCTGCTGTGAAGGAGGTGTTATGAAAGGTCGGGGGACGCTGATAGGTCTGTTGGTCTCCCATACTTCCCTGCCTGGCAGGGTCCTGAGTATACCATATCCCATTAACCTCCCAAACCGGTGGAGGCTCCTCTTGGACTGTCTCTACTAATGGAGATGGCTGCTGGAAAGAGTGGGTGTAGGATTGGTCATGCTCCCACGACTGGGGTTCCCTGACACCAACTGCTCCTGAACATGGTGAACTCGGTATACGGGAGAAGAGGATGCAATCACGACATGTATCTTTATCTTAGATACCTTCTCAGTCAACTCCTCCATTTGTTTTGGATGTTTGGAGACGCTCCGGTCTAACTCATCAATCCTCCTATCAATCCTCTCGACTACAATGAGCTTGTCAGCAAGGAGTCCCATGCCAGGGATCACGTCCTGAGAGAGATCGACTACAACTGATTTTCCCCCTCCAGATAAGAGTGAACTGGGGGATGGTGTATAGGCCCTGCTGGCCATCTATGAGCGGCTAATTTCAGCCATCTGCTCGAATACCCTCCAGATGGTATCAACTCCTCGTGATGTATAGATGCCTCCACAAGCAGCGCTCACTAAACCCTGCATCTCAGGGTTGAGACCAGTGAAAAATGTTGGACCAAGATGTTATAATCTAGTCCATGGCAGGGACACTTCTGCAGGATATCCTTGAATCTTTCCTAAGCATCACAAAAAGCTTCATGGGGTAATTAGGAAAAACTCGTAATAGCGTCCTCATCATGTTAGTTCTACTCAACGGGTAGAACTTCTTTAGAAACAGGTCCTTGAACAGGACATAAGTAGTGACGGTAATCCCCAAGTTCTTTACCCAGTAGTTGGCTTTTCCACCCAAGGCAAATGGAAGGGCTTTGAGCCTAATATAATCCTGGCTAATATTATTTTGCTTGAGGTTAGCACATATGAGCTCAAAGTCCCTTAGGAATGCATATGGCTCCTCAGAAGCATTCCCGTCAAAGTGTGGCAGCAGGTTCAGAAAATGCAGCTTCAATTCAAAATCAACAGGTGGTTCGGCGGGACTCAAGTAATTACAAATTTGATATTGTCCGGGGTTGTACGCCGCATCCATTGGTGGTTCGACCCCAACATTTAGCTGTCCTATCTGAGCTCGAAGTAGTGCGTGTTGCTGCTCAGATGCAGCTAATCTGGCAAGTATCATTCTCATTGGGTCTTCCTGGTTCTCTTCTTCATCTTCTTTCTTCTTTGGAGGCATTTTTCTTGTGTCTTTTTTTGGTCCTGAATCATCAATGTGTTCTGGATTAGAAGAGGATTTATGAATCATGATATTCTCATCGAGGCGAAGGTCTTCCTCGGTGAGGTGGGAAGAGAGAAGGGAATGGTTTAAGAGACCATCCCGAGAGTGGGTGATCCTGGGCTCAAGAGGGTCATGAGTCCAGGTTGGTCCAAGTTGCGCATGGACCTGTGAAGACATACTTCTTGGAGGGTTCAACGGAAGATTCACAATGTTCGAATAAATATCCCCCAATCAGTCATCTTTGATGTCAAAAGAACCGATTTAGAACACGATATTTCAATGAGGCCCTAGTTCTACGGTGCACGTAAATGTGCGAAGTAAAGTAACACAATACAAACGCAATTCAAACCCTCATTTTCACCAACTCAACACATGATGGCCGTAAGAGTTCAGCCGAATTATCTTGTCAATTTTAGTTGGTGAGAAATACAATCTTGGAAAGATTAATGAGCTGTTAGGTGACCGTATTTTCCTATAGACTGACCCGGTTCTTACGACTAGTTTGGTCTACTTTCAGCAAGTATAGGAGTAAGTACAAGCCGAAGCCCGTTCCTTGAGGACTAAAGCGCCCCTAAACCTCCCACTCTGTTAAGGAAGTCCAGACTGTATAAATACAGCTACCCGTATTCCTCACTGAAAAGTAGCTAATCTCCAGAAAATAAAGAACCAGTAGTAAGTAAGAAATCCTGGCTTGGCTCTATCCTAGGGTCGTCTCTCTCTCACTTGCAAGTAAAACAAACAGTGAGGGCTTTATCACCCGAGAACAGGGGTTCTTTTTATTCCAATTATTTTAAATCGACCTGCTCAATTCAGTCCCAATTTCAGAGTTAGGTTATCACTTGAAATTTATATGAACACACAATCACGTCTACCGTTCAGTCCCAATTTCCTTTTGACCTTAAGTTATAAAACAAGAAGAGAATCGGAAATCAGAATGCAATCGAGAAACTATTATGCATGCTCAGAAGAAGGTATACTTACAGTGAATCCCAGCACTCTCCATGCGTTATGCAGAACAGAATTTGTAAATTTTACACTAAATGCATGCAGATCGAGAAAACCGCACTTAAACAATATACTTTTAGCGGGGAAGAATTGATTTGATTTTGAGCTAAGTAGTACGTGACCATGTGCGTCTCATTATGAATCCTATAAGATATGTGAATCTTCTAAGATATGCGTGGCCTAAATTACGATGGGCACAAACAAATTTGATGCTAAACTACCGTGTGCCTAATCCTTAAATTCGCCACTCAAATCGAGCCCCACCCTCACCGGAGAGTGAAACAGGTCTCAACACACCACAAATAATGTCCAAGTCTCTTTACACACGCGAGCTTTCAAACAAGAGCCACTACAAAGGAGCAATCTACCTAAATAATTACAACAATAATTACAAAAATTTCTCTCGAAAATAAATGAATTCTCCTACCACTTCAGCAGTCGGCGCGCGTCGCGTCCGTCGACCTCCGATGTACTCCAAGTCCACCGGGCCCTCGCAAGGAAAATGAGATTTATATTAGAGAGATAAACAACAAAAAATATCCAAGAATATGAAGAAAAATAATTGAAAGGAAAATGAAATAATTACAAGTGGCTCGGGGGTCAGACAACCCGAGTAAGTGAAAATCTAAATCCAAATTTTTAAATTAGTCCCTAAGTCGTTTGCCTCGCCGGAAACGATGCCATCTGACGAGTCACTAAAATATGATAAATAATTTGTACTCGTTGTAATACGTGTACTTAGCGATTTAATCAGAATCGAGAGAAGATCTCCGTGAAGAGTGTCTCGACTTAATTTATATCCTAGGCAAGTCCGAGGTCGAACTCAGGGAGGCAAAAGAACAACTTTCGGGTTAATTCGAAAATTAAAATTTAGATTTCCAATGCGGTTTTTTTGGTTTTTTTAATGCAAAAAAATGCCAATGCAAAGTGTGGGTGAATTACGATACTAAGAAATCACACAACTTGGTCAAATTAATTTTAATGTCAAATCAGTTCAATTCAACCAAATTATATTTTTCCTAGAGTCCCAATCCAGAGATGAACACAAGACATATTTTTTGGAATATTAAGTATTAAAATGCAACAATAAAAAATACACACTTTTTATGGGTTTTTTCGCAATTTTTTACACAGACAGTAAGCAAAAAATATGAAAATTTTACTGGAATATAAACATGATGCAAGTAAGCTAAAGTAATATTTTTGGATTTTTTTGACAAAATATGATTTGTTTATGTATTTTTTAGTGAAAACAGAGTGCCAATGAGTAATTAATTCCTAATAAATCCATGATGTCAAATTAATAAGAGTGCGAATTATCCCAAAAAGATATTTTTATATAAAATCCAAGAGACTTGAAATTTTGCAAAAATGATGAATGTGGATTTAATTAAAAATCAAGTACTAAAATCACTCTATAATTTATTTCAGAAATAAGATAACTCCACTTTCGATGAAATTTGGACAGTAATTAAATCACATATCAAGGCATCATTCCTACTTTTTGTGGAATTTTTAGAAGAACCGTGTGTGAGATATAAATTTAAAAGTCCAGATTGGGTAAAATATGCAGAATTTCAGTTACACAATTTTAATAAATTACCCAAAGACAATAAAAATATAAATAAATATCCATGAGGTATAGAATTAGTTGCTCAACACCAATATTTTTCATTGAATAAAAAGATGCAAAACAGGTGTCCAAATTAACACATAAACGTAGGGGTATCGGTGCAATTTCAGAAAACAATATATACAACAAAGTATGCACAGGGATCTTATTATAAATACAAAAATTATAAATAGAAAATTTACAATTTTTCACCTTCTTCCTTCTTGGGTACACGATGGAGTGAACCCAAATGGGGGGTGGGATCGGCGGCGGGTTGAGGCGGTGGAGGGGCGGAGGACCCCGCGCGCGTGGCCGCGCGGTGCCGCCAGACGCGGCAGAGGCGTGAGGGCTGGAGGCGACGGCGAGAGGGGCCGCGGCCGGCTGATGCGGGGTGTGGCTGCCGCTTGGGGTGACGTGAAGAGGGGGCCGAGGGCGCGACGCTGGGGCGGTGCTCCACCACACGCGGGGCGACGACGTGGACACATTGGCTGCCGAGATGAAAGAGGGGCGGCGCCGGCTGCGATGAGAGGAGGGGCGGCTCCGGCTTTGTGGGAGGTGGGGCGGTGGCCGTGGAGCTGCTGCTCCACCTTCCGATTTTTTTTGTTTTTTTTAATTTTTTTGCTGCTGTAATAATTTGTTTTATTTTAATTTTTTTAATTTTTTTTAATTTTCTTTAAACAGGAAATAACAAATGATGCAAATGTTCAAGTGGGGTGAAGGTGGAGGAAGTTAATATGAACTAAACAAATAGGGGCATGTGGATGGTGATATGGTGTGCTAAAAAAATACAAAAATGACAAGATGATAAAATGAAGGGAAAAATACTTACAATGGAGATGGTCTCCTATAATGTGCTCACGAGAGCACGATCTTCGCTCGAATCGCCGACGAGCGATGAGCTCGAGCAGCGCGCGGAGGCGGCTGCGGTGTTGGCCAAAAAGCCAACGGATCTCACCAGAGAGAGGGCTGTAGTCGCTCAACCACGGTTGCGTCGCTGTCACCGATTCAACTCTGGGAACTAGGCTCTCCTCACATAAAGATGGATCAAGTGCAAATTGAGGAGGATGGGATGCATATAAAGAGAATGGAACGAGAGGTTATTAGAGTGGCGGGAGGTTATATTATTAATGGAGTTGAATGGGAGGTTTAAAAAAATGGTGGGGTTGAATGGAGGTTGGTGGTAGAATAGAGTTGAATGGTGATTATTGTAGAGAATGTAAAATAAATAAATAAATAAAATAATGATATAAAGTAGGCTACTTTAAATACAACAAAAATAAAGAAGGAAAAATAGTGGTGAATTTACAAGTGAATACATACAACATTTACATTTTTTCGTTTGCTTTTCTAATATGTATTTTTTTATCTTTTTAATAAGAGATATTTACAACAGAAAATACAATAAAATAATACAATCAAAATATAAAACAAGCATAATTTTTTTTGTATTTTTAATAATTAGGAAAGATAAAATGAAGAAAGAATGAATATATACATAATATACAATGTACATCTAGGTCCCAAAACCCAACTTTTGCAAATGAGCTCTGATTTTAATGAAATCACTTCCGTTGAATAGATAATTTTCTAACTTGAACTTTAAAAGTGAGTTATTGAATTTGGAATTCATACGGAGCGGAAATTTAGCTTGGAAGTTGGTCTTTATGGCTTTTTCTCTTTGGGATCTAGGAGCATTTATTTGAGATAAAATTTGTTTTATATTTTTGTATTTTTATATACATGGTTATGAACAAGTTGGAGAAAAAATTAGCCAAAAATGAGTTGAAATGAAATTATTAAAAATATAAGAAGTTTTGGGCTATTTACATGTATAAAACTCCTTTATTTTTGTGGCTTTTTATGTGTAATTTATTTTGTACAATCTAATATATAATAATTAGTGTGTTTTATTTACAAGAGTTATTTTGTTAATTTATTGATTTTATAGATATTTTTCTGGGATTTTACTCAGGGATTTTGCTAAGATCAAGATCTTGAGATGATGAATCGTGGATTCATCACAGGTTTACTTAGTTAACACTAAAATTAAGTGAATTAAACAATGACTCCACCTATATGTAGGTATTCCCTCATCTTTGTTTAATTGTCCAAAGGATCAACTCGATTGTATGGGGATCATTTATTTCACGAGTAAATAAAAAAATGGCCACGACTATGTGTCTATTCTCAATTGATGATTTCATTTTTCTAAAAAATAGATTAACATCAACATATAAGTATCATTAAAGCTTCCAATGGTTTGTATGTGAGAAGCTCAAAATGGGTCAAGTAGCTGAAACAATTGGACACCTGGAAATCAATAAATTTCCTATTCAACTTTATTGAAAGCTTTATTATGTATTTAATAGAGTCCATCCGGTTGTTTCAAATTCCTACATGGCAAAAATAAGATATTTATTCGATATCTATTATAAACTATCTGGATAAAGTGGCAAATAATTAAATAATTCAATATATATTTATAGATAATATATATTAGTTCCATTTAAATACTTGGAAAAGTGCCAAAAAAACTACAAGATACAATTGTAGTAATCGTTCGCTTGTTCATGAAAAATCGGTTCCGAATAATTCAGGCTTATCTTGAAGTGGGCAACCAAGATTGAAATTAGTAATCTAATAAGATGAGCATCACCCAACTGTCGAAATTAATTAGTAAAGAAGAAATCCTGATCAACACAATGGAGATAAGCATGTGTCTAAATATGACACCACATGGATTTGTGATCATGTTGAATTGCATCTGGTAATAGAGCAAGAACAGGGCATCGCACCAAATATAAAGCTAGCGAAATTGGTTTAATATAATGCCATGTGAACTGAGATTTGTGGGATTGTATGCATTGAAAAAGTGGGGTGGATTCGGAGTCCATCTTTCAGCCTCTCTTTCCATGTGATTCATGTTTCACCTTAATCCAACATTATAGTTAAATATGCGTAGCATCCTCTGAATTCTAAGAACATATCTAACTAATCTTTCTACTGAGAAAAGGTGTGAAAAATCAATTGGCATACAGATCATGTTATGTTAATAAAATCTCTTTCACAACCATGTTAATAACTCACTAACCCAAGAGAATGTACATCTATACCCAAGTTAGTGGAAATATTAAGCAGAACCAGTATTATGTACATTTTTTTACAAAACTACTTGCATTGGATATTAAGTGGGTAATGGCCTTTCATCTCATATATCACGATGTACATTTTAATCAGGTCAAAAATAAACATTAATCTCTTTCATCCCATAATTAAGGAGATGTTGACGTGGAATAAAACAATAGTTTGGATGCATAAAATAGATCAAAGTGCCAACAATAATTTCTCCAATGAGTTAAATACGTACCAACTACACAAAAGGAGAACTGATTCTAACCTTTGAGAACTAATTTACTGCACGTATATGAATAATCAATTCCTTACTCAATTGTTAATGGACGAAATATGTTCGGGAAACAACTACAAATTTCAAAACTTATATGAATAATCAATTCCTTACTCAATTGTTAATGGACGATATGTTCGGGAAACAACTATAAATTTCAAAACTGAAGGTGACTCATGTCAAACTAATTAGCCCAAATTTCAAAACACACCAGTTCTTTAGAATTTCATCTTGGAGTCTAATAAAGGCTAAAAATGCCTAAATCAACAAAATCCATGGAGAGTAGAAAAAGTGGAGTTTGGTTGTACTTTTGGATCAAGAAATGCAGGAAATGGATCTATCACAATAGCAACTATAACAACAAGGAGAAGGAGAATGGGTTTTCTTGTTGGGAAGAAGTGGAGAGGAGGAAGAAGAAGATGGGATGTGGGAGGAGGGTATCTCGGTGATATTAATAAGGAAAATGGGGGGTTATGTGTAAAAAATGAAAGAAACACAATGGACGTGTAGGAAGTTGGAGGAAAAAGTTGACACTTGATTAATCTTTCTTTTCTATTTCTAATGGGACACTGAAGCCATTGTAATTATCATCTTTGATCTCTTATTCGAACGTACAAGGACTTGTTTCGAATGTCTCGAAGTGATGAACAAACTGAGTCCAATATTCATATTTTTTCGACCGAAGACAAATCTAGAAATCGGAAAATGCATTTTTGATTCATGGTAATTTTTTTACAATTAAACCAGTCAAATGACCTCCAATCGACAAATGATCGATTCCATTGATTCTGGTTCATCGATACGAATTTAGTGATGATCTATGTTCATTTTATCGTTCGGATCACGTCACAGACTTTATCGGTGACACGGGGTATAACATGATTGATTTTTTATTAATCGATTTCGAATAGAACCCAATCCACAGTATGTGAATCAATTTGAGTTTACTCGACATTAATCGGTTTTTTACCGAGTCACGCAGGCTCAAGTCGTATCGGTTTCAATTTCGTATTCTGGTAAGAATATATCATACCTTCAAATCGTGTCTTATTTATAAAACAAGACGACCGACATTGGAATTGGGTTTATCCCGATATCTCATGTTTCAGCTCATGTCTTCCGGTTAAGTAATGAACTTATATGATCTATTTGAGATATCGTATTAGTCATGTACCCTTATATGTTAACTAACGCGTACACGTATAGACCTTGATTAGACCATCAACCTAACGGTATGCCAAATGTACATACTCATACATATGGTGATACATGTCTGCGGTTAGTGGATGTGTGCATGTATTGAGAACATACGATGTAGGTCTTGGTTATCTCGTTCTCGCTAAGTCAACTCTTTGATCTAACGTATATGATATCTATGGATCTCTATTCATATGTTGAGGACCTGCATCAAGAGGTCGGTCGGGTGTCAACCTTTAAAGTAAGGATTGTCATCTCCTTCGAAAGTTGGAGATCCTATCTTGATAGTCAAACTTGACAATGTGATTGAGTCATGAATATAACCCTTTAGATATTCAACACTGCATCAAATTCTAGGATCCAATGCTTAGATTAATAGCTGCGTGATATCAAGGTAGTCATGACACATAACCCTTATAGTACAAAGGGACATAATATGCAAACTTTATTCTTCATTTCAGATTAAGAAGTGATTCACAATAACTTTTACTGCGTAATGGCTTGCCATGGGTTCACTTGTCTAGCACCTAGTATATAGTTTATCTGTTTAATTGTCTTGTCTTTTTTAGCCTTTCTGTTTATATTTTTTATGCTTTTAACTTCTAAAAATCCTACAATTCTCCTCACCTAGTCTCAATTAGAACTAATCATATATACAATATATATAAATAAACTCTTATCACTAAGTCAACTCTTTGATCTAACTTATCTGACATCTATAGATCTCTATTCATATTCAGAGGACCTGCATCAAGAGGTCGGTCGGGTGTCAGCCTTTAAAGTAAGGATTGTCATCTCCTTCTAAAGTTGGAGATCTTTTCTTGATAGTCACTTGACAATGTAGTTGAGTCATGAATCTAGCCCTTTAGATATTCAACCCTACATCAACTTCTATTATCCAATCTTTAGATTAATAGGTGTCGATATCAAGATGGCCATGATACATAACCCTAATAGTACAAAGGGACATGTTATACAAACTTTATTCTTTATTTCAGATTAAGAAGTGATTCACAATAAATTTTACTGCATAATGGCTCATCATGGGCTCACTTGTCTAGCACCTAATAGATAGCTTATATGTTTAATTGTCTTGTCTTTTTTAGCCTTTCTTTTTAATTTTTTATGCTTTCACCTTCTAAAAAGCCAACAATTCACCTTACCTAGTCACAATTAGAACTAACCATATATACAATATATATATATGTATATAAATCAAGCAAATCAATTAATGATTTAAAGGCTCAAGTTATTCATTTGAAATTAAAATTAGCTTAAAAAAATTATGGACATTTATATTTAATAACTTTACCAAGATTGAATAAATGAAAAAACTGCGTTAAAAAGTTACAACTCTCAATGAGTTTGATTTACTCACACAAATTAACAAAGAGATCACTAAAATATGAATATTGTTAAGAAAAAATGTATAAATAATAAGTATTTACTTATATATTAAACTTATTAATTATGCAAGCATGCTATATCCCATGCTCTATATTACATATCAATCATTTACATGAGATACTAATCACATGTTTTCCATATAGATAAAGGAATTTCAGCACCATGAACCCCATAAATTAGCCTAAAAATATATGGACCTTTATATTAAATAACTTTACCAAGATTGAATAAATGAAAAACTGCATTAAAAAGTTACAACTCTCAATGAGTTTGATTCACTCACACAAATTAACAAAGAGATCAATAACATGTGAAGATTGTCAAACAAAAATAGGTATACATAATAAGTATTTACTTATATATTAAACTTATTAATTATACATGCACGTTATATTCTATGCGCTATATCACTCATATATTTTACGTTATTATCCAGATGCCATATAAACTTTCTAGCTCTTACATCATGACCCATGTGATTAACTTACATCCATTTAGACATTCTCTAGGATAGTATTCATCAATAATAACACAAATAACCATTCTTCTTTATCCAATATGCAAATTAATGTCATCTATATTAGGGTAGTGGAAGATTGATGGTAGATAAGAAGTAAATTGTGAAGAGGAAATAAGGATCAATGCATAAGGTAGATGTGAAATCAAGAAATGACACTTAGAGAGACTCTTTTGGTGGTAGTGAACTTCTTCTTGTTGTTGTTGTCTCAAATGAGGACCTTTTGGGTGGTATTTGTAGGCCCTCCAAGAAGGTAGAGATATTTTGGAAGAGAGATCTAGAATCCTCTTCCATGCTTATCCATTAAGTGAAAATATCTAGATTTTTTGGTGGGAGGTGGAGAAATATCTAGATATTTTCTCCACATGTCTCTTTTCTAGAATCCTCTCTCAAGTGGTCTCTCTCTTAGCTTTTTGGAATGGATGACTTTTGGTTCATAAATTCAAGAGCCCATTAGTGATAACAATCCTATTTGGACAAATTACAAATTAATTATATTTTTCAACACCCCCTCTTAATTTGTAATTTGCATGATCCGTATAAGTGTTAGAACTTTTCTATTGGAAGTGGCTTCGTAAAAATATCTACAAGTTGGTCCTCAGTGCTAATGAACTCCAGCTTGATGTCATCATTCTCCGCTAACCCTCGTACGTAGTGATGACGTAGTTCAATATGCTTTGTTCTTCCATGAAAGACTGGATTTTTTGTCGTAGAAATGTTTGACATGTTGTCGCATAATATAGTTGTTGGAAGAACATTCTTTTCTTGAATATCATATAGAAGTCTTCTTAGCCATACATCTTCTCGCGATGCACTTGTAACAGAAATATCGATTTATGCAGTAGAAAGAGCTATTATCTTTTGTTACTTAGAACTCCAAGATATGACTTTAAATCACATGCAAAATAAATAGTCTGATGTGTTTTTTCTATCATCTATAGATCCATCCAGTCACTTATATGAGTAGCCTTTGAAAGAATTTCTTTTTCTTAAGTATATTTAATTCTAAAATTCCTTGTACTTTGAACGTAGTGAAAAATCCTTTTTGCAACTATGTAATGAAGCTTGCTTGGTTTGCTAATAAAATCTTAATACAACACTGACTTTATATACTATATCTAATCTTTTATTAGTTAAATATAACAAGGAGCGTACAAGACTCTTATAACGAGAACCATACGTTTCTTGAGCTCCATCAATTGTAGAAAGTTTTGTATTAGCATATAGGAGTTGCTTCTGGCCTACAATTTGACATATGATTTTTTTAGAATTTCATGAATATATTTTTCTTAAGAGATAAATATTTCACCTTCTTTTGCTGAACTTGAATATTAAGAAAGTATTTTATAAGATCGAGATCTGTCATTTCGTACTCTTTTATCATTACTTTCTTGAATCCTACAATCATCTTGAGGCAATTGCGTGTATATATAAGATCATCAACATAGAGGTATACAATGAGAAAATTATGCATACTTTCAATCTTCACATAAAGAGATTGTTCATTAGGACTTCGTAGAAATCTAATAGTTAATAGGGGGTTTTGGACTGACTCAGGCAGTCAGCCTCTATCTTTATCGAGTGGTCAGTGTGCTCTGCTCAATAGCCTGAGATTTGATGATCCTATACACATCAGCATACAAAACTTATTCATGTTCTTCTCAAGTCCTTTCTTATTTCCCTCACTTAGTGTAGATTCTCTATCTTTTATCTTCTCATAACCTTTTATAACAAGCTCCCACAAATCTTGTAAGATGAAAATGATCTTCATCTAAAAACTCCAATAATTATAACTTTCTCCATCGAAGATAGGATTGAAGTTTTGTGTGATTAAATAAAGGTGTGTTAGAGGTGGATGTCATGGTATGAATTTTGTTGAGATATTAGTTGTCTTTATTATTGTTTTCTTATTTTCTATTTCTATTTTCTTCTTCTTATAATTTGCCCAATAGGTTCTTCTCCTATATAAGAGAACCCTAGGGCCTCTCATAATGTATGAGCTCTTTTTCCTTCAGTATGGTATTAGAGCCATGATCCTAGATCGGAGTTTCAGTATATACCAAACCCTAACCCTACCCCCCACTCTATCGTCGTTTCTCCCTCCAGGGTCGCTGCCCCCAGCCTCTAGACCAACCTCTAGGGCCTCCGGTTGCCCCCCGGCCCCCAGGCCAACCTCCATGGCCACAACCCATGCCCCCAGGGCCGTAGCCCCAGCCCCCAGGTTGCTGCCCCAACCCCCAAGTCGCCACCTCAAACACCCTTGGTTGCCTTCTTAACTGCCCAAGTTGCAGTCCGTCCTCCCGTGTGCCTTCTCACATCTATGTGAATCTTTCTATAGCCCGATTTTGATCGGAACATGTGATTTCAGACCTATAACTTACATTTTCCGGCCATAACAAACATAAAAGATTGGTGAGGATGGTTGTATGAGTCTACACGTACAATCAATCCTCCATATGATCGTGTAGACTCATTTATTTCGGTCTACTCCCTAGTTGAATTCCATTATTCGACCTTCTTACCATCATGTCAGAGAACAAGGGTGACATTTTCTCGTCCAAAGCCTTTAAGGGTCTGGCTCCCATCGCTAAGATCGATGGTACCAACTATGAGTTGTGGTCCATGTAGTTTCTCACCCTCATGTAGTGCAACAACAAGGAGCACATACTGACAGATTCAGAGCCAACAGATATGACTGAGGCAAATGCTTCTTGGAAGCAAGATGATGCGTATACAATTGTTTGGCTATGTGGGACGCTCACCATAGAGATAGCTAATGATATTATGAACTATCCCATTGCCAATGCGATGTGGGATACTTTGGCTTCCACCTATGACGCAACCAGAGCCTCTTTGAGCTCCTCAGATATCACTTATGCTTTCACAAGTAGTAATGGCACATATATGATAGAATGGATTATTGACTCCGGTTCTTCTCATCATCTTTGTGAAGACATAGCACAATTGAGGTCCTACAAGACCATACCACCAGGTAGATGGGTTGCCATTGCCAATGGCGACCACTTACCAATTACAGGTTAGGGGGAGGTGCATCTGATGCCATCCATACGTCTTTAAAATGTTTTATATGCTCCTGACTTTCAGATGAATTTACTTTCCATTAGTCAGATAACTAAGGATATGCATTGTCGGGCTATCTTTGATACATCTCCTCCTTGCCCATTGAAAAGCCTGTATTTACCCTTGTTAATTCAATCAAATTAATGATTAAAATAAATATCGTGTCGTTCGTGTAGTAAGGTAAAAACGAACTGATCAAAAACCACTTTAATTAATGTTCAAATAATTCCTCGCGACAGATTTATTTTACTTGGACAAGCCCAAGGTTGAACTCAGGGGGGCAGCTTTCTCCTTAGGTTAATTTGAAGTGATTTAGAGGTCAGATTTTTAGAGGGTTATTTTTGGTCTTTTTTAGCAATTTTTATGCAATAAAGGAAAAACGAATGCAATTTCAGGACAATTTTACAAGTTCAATCATAAAGATAAACAAATGAAGTCCAAAAATTATGAAACTTGGCCTGAATATGAGATGCAATGAAACTAAGCTACTATATTTTTTTAGAATTTTTCGACACTTTATGAATTTACTGCCAATAAAATATGATTGCAAGGTGATTTTTACAAAATTAATTTTAATAAATACCAAAACACATTATTTCTAGATATAGAAATTCCCTTAGATAGATCTAAGTATGATGAATCCAGGAAAATTAATAAACTTAAAATTCTATGCGAATTGGACCTATTAAAAATCAATTAATGTAATCACTAATTAATTTATTCAGGCCTCGTGATGCGTTCAAATGCAATGATTTTTGGGCATAAGGTAGAATAAATTATCTTAAGTCTAATGTGATTTTATGATGATTTTCGGAGCAAAAAGGAATATAATATGAATTAAAAGGCACACAACGGGAAAAATATGGAAAAGTTTACCAAATTAATAATATTAAATTTCAAGGATGCCACAAAATTGAAACACGTATCACATAAGAAAGAGGACAAGATAAGATACATCATGCAATTTTTGGAATTGAAAAATAATACCAAATGGACATCTAAATATGCGTGCAAAGACAGGGACTAAATTGCAATTACAGAAAATAAAATTACAGAAAATTAAACGTGCTGAAAGGCTTAAATGCAAGTACCTACAATGCTGGGGGTATGTGTGCAAAATGTCCACAAGAACACGTGCGCCTTACGTGATGCTCCTATCAGAGACTGAATTGCAATTTGGAAAACTTGCAGGGGCCTCAGTGTAAAATGCTCAGGCCGCACATGAGGTACACGTGAGGTGCTATGCTTGGTAGGCGTCGAAGGCTCGGACTGGGGCTCGGATACGCTGCACGCTCAGACGTGCTTCAGAATATTTTCGGGAGCTCCGAGCCTAAGGGTCGGGGAGGAGGCTCGGAGGAAGCGATGTGGCACACGATGGACCGTTCGATCGATGAGGATCAAACGGCTACTGAAGCGGGATACGTGGCACGCCTTGGGAATGTTAGATCGAGATGATCCAACGGAAGCTGGAGCTGTTGACATATGTGACGTGGATGAATGAGAACCGTCCGATCAAGAAGATCAGATGGTGGCTGTGCATCGTGCTCCTTCTCGCCGACGCCTCCTGCGCTGGATGTGGTTGGGCTCCGGCGAAGCCTCCGCAGCTCCGCCGCCTTGGTTCTTACTCGTTGCTTATCTCGAGGAGCTCCTAAGTAGCTGGGGACGATCGTGGGAACTTCGTAGAGCGACCGGAGCATCAGGACAAGGCAGAGGTGGTCCGCAGAACAGAGGCGATGAAGCTCGAAGAAGCTCCGGCGGTGCTTTCGACCAATGAAGAAGATGGTACCTCCAAGGTCAGTGGTAGCCAAAATTCGAGGTGCAAGTGCTCGCGTGGGTACAATGGGTGACTGAGGCCTTAAGGTGAAGCAAGTGAACGCCGACAAGCTCCTCCACCGTTAGGGGCAGAGCAGCGATCGAAAATGGTTCGATGGGTAGTGGGGGCGAACAGAGTGAAGCGCTAAGATGGCAGCTCCAAGGCGGAGCTCGATCGATGGTTGGCGAGGGAAGATGTTGAGCAGAGAAGTCAGAAAAAATAAGAGAAAATCAGAGGGAGAGAAGATAAAGATCGGAGAAGAAGATGGAGGACGCTACATGGGAATGGAGGCTCGAGGTGGAGTCTCCGGTTGTCGCTCGAGGGTCAGTAGAAGATCGTGCTCTAGCAGCTCGTCGTGAAGCTGCTGGCACAGCGGAGCTAGCCATGGATCTCGTCGGAGATAGACCATTGTCGTCGCTCAATTTGACACATGATCTCTGTCACAGATAGGTGTAGAAGAGCTCTAGGGTACCTCGTGCAAGGGCGGATGTGGTTGACGGTCGTCGAAGGCGGGGTATTTTTAGGAAGAATGTGAGGGTACAGGTGACGGGGCGACGAGGTTCATGGAGGTCGTGGAGCGACATGAGCAAGGTTCATGGAGATTGTGGCGATCGGCGAGGATGAGGGTGTAACGGGCTACGAGGTGGAGGTGATAGGGGGCGGAGAGGATGGCTGGAGTGGAGCCAAAAATAGAAAGGGGGCGGAGCCGTCATGAGGTGGCGACGTAGGTGGCTCCTGCGGGAGGTAGACGACGATCTCTAGACCGTTGGATCGAGTGTTCCAACGGCCAGGAGAAGGGCATAAGGGGAGGGTCTGGATTAGATCGAAGTGGTGTGATCGGAGGGCTACGGAAGCGCCACGTGGCATCATGGGAGTGCAGAGCTAAGGGACGATGGGGATTAGATTAGGCGATGGATCGAAGGGTTGATATTGATCGTGAGTGAGAGGGTGGGATCAAATCATCAAGACGAAGATCCAGTGGCCATGTGCGTGCCACGTGGAGGTCTATGTTTGAGGCGGGTGTGAACGACAGAGATAGGATATGGAGGATCTGATCGAGGGGCCCAGATTTAGCGTGAGATGAGTGGCTAGGATGAAGGCGATCTAGCGGCTCCTGATGGACCACGTGTTGCAAGGAAGTGAGGGTGCTGGTGAGCAGCCCAGATTTAATCTGGGCCTCGATCCAAGGGTGGAGATCATCTGGAGGCCTGGATGGCCCAGATATGGAGGGAAAAGAGGGGATCTGAAGATGGAGAAAGAGGGGTGCGTGGCGCTTCACGAGCGGGCCGTGTGGCGCAACTAGAGGGTTCCAGTGGCCTGATCTGAATGTCGAAAGAGAATGTGGAAATAAGAGAGAGAGAAGATGACCGAATTTGGGAAAACTCAAAACATAAAAGTTGTAGATCTCGATGAGATCTACAAGTATAATGTTGACCAAAAGCGGAGATGAGGTCAAAAGATACAAAAATACAAGGGTACAAGTATACATACATATACTATACAATGTGGTCCCAAAACCCATGTTTTGCATACAAGCTCTGATTTAAATGAAATAGGTCTCATTTTGAAGGTTTTTGAATATGTATTATTCCAAAAGTAAGTAGACCTAGATCGGAGGTTGTATGAGATAGATATGTGCATTCTAAGGTCGAAGGTCTCCAACTGGGTTTGGGTTTTTATTAGGTAATTTTACAAGTTAGGAATTTTTGACATTTTCCTTATATTATTAGTTAGTAGTATATGCAGTATAGAGTTGGTTAGGAGTGGGTATAAAATACAGATAAATATGTGAATAATTACAAGTGAGTTGTGCTTCTTATTTATTGCAAATATGAATGCTAAAATACATATATTACTTATGCATGCATGAATGCTAATTATGCAATATAAATAGAAATATGCATGTAATTACATGGGAATAAAGCTCTATTTTAAAGTTCTAGAGTGATGAATCACATATACATCAACCCCCTATACTTAAACCTTGATCATCCCTGAGAAATTAAAATGAAATGCAAGAGTGAAATGATTTTGGGTTCCATACCAAAGTCAAGAACAAAAGTTGAAAATGGAGCTTGACTCGACCTTTGGATTAATTGTGTGGCATAACCTTATTGGGATTTGAACTTAAGACCTAACAGACTTCAAGTTCCACAAGTATTATATTCAAGACTCCTCAATAGTCAGGTCAGAACAAATCCTCATACGCAAATTTCTAATGACTATGATTCTTACTTGTACTGTGTAAGTGAAAAATAGCTCTCCACATCGGAAATGGCTAAGAAGCAGCCTCCTCTAACAAGGTAACTCTAATTACCCGGTCCCGTAACTCTTTCCTCGATATTCCCTTCTAAGTTCAAGTACGACCAACTCAAGATGAGGGGACAGAGAAAAGAATGGAAGGTAGCCAGTGTAGCTACCTATCCTGGGATGCCTGACCAGTGTAGCCAAGTCATCCAGCTGCAGACTTCTTGCTAATATATATACTCCGACATGTATTTTATTTTCTATCTGGCCCGTCTTCCTTTGTTGGAGTTCTTGCATTTTTTTGATCTATATACAAGGTGCAGCATGTACATCAAGAGTTTTTCCTCTTGAGCCAGTAATCTATCCCTCTTTTGAAGCATTATTGGAACCCACAGCGTCCTGTCCTCAGACGTCAATACCACTAGACTAGGTTGAGATGCACTACCCTCCCTAGAGGAGGACGAATATTTCCACCCGTGTGCTACTCCAAGCTAAAGGATTCTACCTCCTCACCACCTCATCAATGAAGAGCTACGTGCATTGTGCTTTATCCAAGTTAGGTCGCTGTCCATAAGAATCATGCGTGTGTACGAGATATTCTACTTAGACTAATCAAGATGACACGTGAACATAGACTTACGGACTCAAAGAATTAAGTCACTTGACCTGAGAAATCTTAACTCCAGTTCCTATAAGGTTCCTCTGAAATTAGGTGGATTAAGGTCAAATAAAATCCATCCTCAACATCTATTCATAACTTGGTTCAGAACCCACTAGCTTTTCAGTTTGCATATGCAAGATATGCAGATGAGGTGCAACTGACATGCTATGAAGATGAATGAAATGCAAGACTCTTTTTCTTTCTTTCTTTTCAGATGCAGAAATGTAGTGCAAGAAGCCTTTGTTTTTGAGAGATTATTTTTTTCAAAAATTTGGTATACCTCCCATGTTAGGTAATATACATGTGTTATAGAATATAGAAATTTACATGTATTTTACAAAAACAATTCTAACAATTTTCTCCATTTTTACCCATCCCATAATTATTGTATAATATATAAAAAATACGTGAAAGTACACGCTATGGGTAAAGTATATATGTAATATATACACACCCTTTATATGTAGCATGTGCTATGTCCTCAGAGCACGACAAGCGAGGAAGAAGACATAGATCGTGTTAAGCGTAAGAGAGTTAAAATTATAAAAAAACGTATATGAGTCGTCCTACCCCCTATACTTAGGCTCTGGCAGCCTAAGTGTAGAAGAAGATCAAAAATAGGGCGGACGAGGTCAAGAGGGGAAGTGGATGAGTATATACATAATGGGCATCGCCCCCCCATAACTTAGGCTCTGGTCAGCCTAAGTAAAGGACGGGTGGGTGTATGAGGACCAATGTGATATGGGGGATGTACAGAGAATGGACTCAAGTGATACCCGCCCCCTATACTTAGGATCTGGTCATCCTAAGTATAGTCGTAGATGGAAATATATGAAGCTGAGGCGAGTGATTAGAGTTGCGGGGGGAAAGAAGGATAAGAATGTACAAGAACGGTGGGTATATACAAGGATCGCGGTCTGAATCTTTCTAGATGTTGCTGATGTCGAAAGTTTACTGCTGCAAGGTCTCATGCGCGACTCTATGTGTGTCTGCTGAATCTGTCTTGTGCATGAATACAATCTCCTCAACACGGACTAATTGTTCGTTAGGTTCGACGACGTGCTTTAACAATTGTCCATTGACTAGGAATGTTGTGCGTCATCTGCGAGATCTGAGATCTCAACACATCCACTATCATGCACATCACAGACAATGAATGGGCCCATTCACTTGGATTTCAGCTTGCCTTGGAAAACCATCAGCCTTGCATTAAACAACCATACCTTCTGTCCAGGAACAAAGCTCTTTCGTCTGATATATCTATCATGCCAATGCTTAACTTTGTCCTTGTACACCAAACTGTTGTCGTACGCTCGATTTCTGACTTCCACAAGCTCATTCAGGTCCATTTCTTTCTGTCTCTGCCCCTAGGTGTGTGTTCCAATTGACCTTCTTGATTGCCCATTCTGATTTGTGCACTAACTCTGCGGGCAAATGGCATGGATTCCCAAATACCATCCGGAATGGAGAGATTCCTAACGGTGTCTTGTAAGCTGTCCGATAAGCCCATAGGACTTGATCCGAGATCTGAGACCAGTCCTTCCTGTTTGGGTGGACAAGCTCCTGCAATATGGTTTCCACCTCCCTATTCGACACCTTAGCCATACCATTGATTTGTGGGTGGTAAGGACTAGCGACACGGTGTTCGATGCCGTGGTCCTTCAAGAGCTTCTTCACATTTCTGTTCACAAAGTGGCTACCCCCATCTGATATCAACATTTTGGGAATCCCAAACCTAGAGATGATGTGATCTCTGATGAATTTACAAACAGTTTTGTTGTTTGTGGCTCAGGTGGGGATAGCCTCCACCCACCTTGACAGATAATATACCGCCAGAAGGATGTATTCGAATATGTGGCTGACAGGGAATGGGCTCATGAAATCGATGTCCCAGGCGTCAAAGACATCACAAATGATGACAGGCTGCATCGGCATCTCATCCTTGGAACCAATGGTTCCTCCCATTCACTGGCAAACTGGGTATGACTTTGTAAAGTTAATTGTGTCGCGAAACAGAGTCGGCCAGTATAAGCCACACTAAAGTACCTTTCATGCGGTCCTCTTCCCGGAATGGTGTCCTCCTGCCTCCAGACTATGGCATAAAGAAAGGACAGACTATGGCATAAAGAAAGGACACTATGATATTCCTCCCGAGGAATACACCGTCTCCAAACACAATATGGTCCTTCAAAGAAAAGGATCAGATCCTCCCAATGGTAATGTCTCGAGTCTGATTTTAATCGGTTGATGTGGCTCTTGGACCAATTTTCGAGAACTTTCTTGGAAACAAGGTAGTTCACGATATTATCGTACCATGGGAGTGAATCGATAACAAAAATCGACTCGTCCGAAAAGGAGTCTCTAATCGGCATATCATCAGAAGCATTAAGATCCTCGAGATGGGAGAAGTGATCAGCTACTACGTTCTTCTTTCCAGGTTTATCAAGAATGTTCAAATCAAACTCCTGGATAAGTAGAACCACATAAGAAGGCGCGCCTTCGCGTCCTTCTTTTCTATTAAGTATCGTAGCATTGCATGGTCTGTGAACACAATTACCTTGGATCCAATTAAATAGGATCTGAATTTATCCAAGGCAGACACTACCGAAAGCATCTCCTTTTCCATAATTGTATAGTTACACTGAGCAATATTAAGCACTTTGCTTGCGTAGTGTATGGCGAACGGGATGCCATCCCTCCTCTGTCCTAACACATCCTCTGATGCGTCCGTCATGATCTCAAACGGCAGAGACCAATCTGGGGCTCGTAGGATTGGGGCGTCGATGATCATTCTTTGTATTTGCTTAAAGGCTTAAGGACATTTGTTATCAACAATAAACTCCATGTCCTTGCCTAAAAGCTCAGTCAACGGTCGGTCTATCTTAGAGAAATCTTTGATAAATCTTCGATAAAATCCAACATGCCCGAGGAAAGACCGCAACTATTTCACGTTGGTTGGTGGCTGGAGTCATCTAATCACATCCACCTTGGCAGGGTCAACCTCCATTCCTCTCTTGGAGATGACATGCCCCAACACAATGCCCTCTGTCACCATAAAGTGACTTTTCTCCCAAGAGAGCACCAGATTAACCTCACAACATCGCTTGAGGACTCGATCCATATTCCTAAGACAGGAATCGAACGAATCATTGTGGATCAAGAAGTCATCCATGAAGACTTCCAGGAATTCGCCAACCATTTCAGCGAATACAACAATCATGCACCTTTGAAAAGTACCGGGAGCATTGCATAATCCAAAGGGCATGCGCCTGAAAGCATAGGTACCAAAAGGACATGTAAACGTGGTCTTCTCCTGGTCCTCAAGAGCTATGGCTACTTGATTGTAGCACGAGAACCCATCTAAAAAGCAAAAGAATTCTTTCTTCGCTAATCTCTCTAAGATCTAATCTATGAATGGTAGGGGGAAATTATCCTTCTTCGTCGCATAATTCAAGCGTCTGTATTCCACACAGACGCGCCATGACATGAGTACTCGTGTCACAATCTCCTCTCCGTCTTCATTGGTGGTCGTCTGAATTCCCGACTTTTTCAGGACAACATGGATTGGAGCCACCCATTTGGAGTCGGAGATGGGATAAATAAAACCCGCGTCACACCAATTCTCTACCTCCTTCTTCACTACCTCTCGTAAATTTGGATTCAACCGACGTTGGAATTCACGGGAGGGTTTGGCCTCATTCTCCAAGTAGATATGGTGCGAACACAGAGCAGGATTTATGCCGTGGAGATCGGAGATTCTCCAGCCTATCGCCTTGCGGTTTCTCTCTAGGATCTCTAGCAAACGAGATTCCTGCTCCTCGGCCAATCGTGAGCTGATGATGACCGAATACTTCTTCTCTTGTCCCGCAAGAAAGACATATTTAAGTGTTGTGGTTAAGGGTTTGAGCTCAGGTAATGTGTGATCATGAAGGAAATCTGGCTCAATCGAATCTGGATCTATGTTGAAGGTGGCTGGATCTGTCCTTGAAATTGCTGCCACCGATTCATTCGACTCTAGAGTCGGATTGTCAAAGGTCTCAAAGCAATCGACCAAAGCCACATCCGACATTTCATCCTCATCTTCTGATTGTCCTAAAGAGGGAAAGACTGACAGGCCTAGCTGGGCCTCTAAGTCATCGAAGATGTAGGGGGATGCATATTCTGTGCTGTACTCATTTCTAAGGACCTCACAAACTGATCCATGCACAAGATCTTCTCCTGAGGAGAGGGACTCGTCGGTGTTGGCTGGGTTCTGTCTCCATGGCCCAACGGTGTCTACATTAATACCATCTGCTTCGGACAAAGATTACTCGGTGCTGGATTCTGAATCCGGTCTCTGCCATCTAGTCTGCTTCATCTCAAGTTCCTCATCTCCGCCTGGAGTTTGGAACTGGATTCTTCCAATCTTATAATCGAATAAGGCCACTGCTGTTCTGAGGAAGGGCCTTCCTAGTATGATATGGGAATCTCTACAATTGCGAGGGGTCTCCATATCAAGGACGGTAAAGTCCACCACGTACTTTCGACCCTCGACTTTGATGACAACATTCCTCAATTCTCCTTGAAACCTCTTGGTTGATTTATCTGCCAACTGAAGTAGAGCTCTAGATTTCCTAAGAGGTCCAAGATTAAGCCGCTCATAGAGGGTTGTAGGCATTAAGTTAATTGAGGATCTGTTGTCAAGGAGAGTGCGTGCAAATGTAGTGTCATCGACATGACTCACTACATAACGTGCACCCATGTCTCTTCATTTCCTTGGAAACGAATTCTTTATTGCGCAAGTAGTGGCTACTAACAGAACGTGTTTCTCAACACGGCTTTTGGTCTTCCTACTGACCCTAGTAGGTGTGCATCTCACTTAAGGTATTTCTAAAATGCAGGTGTCATCTCCACATATTTGTCAAAAGGGATTGTGACATTGATGTGTTTATTGCAAAACTCCGCCATCGCATGGTCATCTTTTTAGAATTTTTTGATGTTCTTCTTTCTACCCTTAAAGGCCCGAAGGAAAGGGATTATTGATGCTAACTCAGATTCCGAAACTAAAAGATTTTCATTGAAAATAGGAACTGAGTTCTGTACATGACTCGAACTCTGAGACTAGCTCTGATGAAAAGGAAATTTTTGCTGTAAAACCGGTGATGCGTCTTCCGCGACTACTGGGACATGCTCCTCAGATGGAGGTGCGGCTCTTCATCGGTCTCGCCGGACTCACTACTGATGCGATTCTCCTGCTTCTTGGAGGACTTAGAAGTCCTCTTCTTCTGCCGGTGGTGGTGGTGCTGCTCCTCTACCTCCAAGTTCTCCTCAGGTAGAGACTTGGCGGCTTCTTCCTCATGTGCCCGTGCTCGATCAGGTACGATCACGGTCCTTCCACTCCTGAGGGACATATGCTTGACATTATCGTACGAAAGGATCTCAAGTTCAGATAAAGAATTATCTGAATAGTATGCCTGATCTCGTGGTCGGTTCTGGCCTTGATTCAAGCTATTCGGATTGGCCTGAACCTGAGAGGGAATTAGGGTCTTTGGCACCATCTGCTGGTCCTGGGTACGAGAGACATGATTCAGATCGGTTCTCATATCCAGATAGTCATTCTGGATCTGTTGGACCCTATCAGTCAGGGTCTGGATCGCCAAGGTGAGGGACTCTAATTCACTAGTGGGTTGGGTTTGTTGATGTTGACTCGCGGATGAGTTCCTGTATTGGTCCTGTTGGCCATTCAGATACTGTTGATGATGATGGGACGGTGGTGGAGGGCCCTGCTGGCTCGAGTGGAAAGTGCGATGCTGCTGGTGCTGTTGAGGCTGATACCCTTGTTTGGATCGGTACTGTACAAAGCGTGGTGCGTGGACAGAGCTGGTTTCTTGGTAAGCTAGGGAAGGTCGATGAGAGTGACCGTTCCCCATCCCCCACTGTCTGCCGACGGGGTCATGGCTGTACCACAGCCCGTTGATCTCGAACACCTGCGGAGGTGATGAATCTGTGATTCATGACTCTAAAAGTTGAAAATAGAGCTTTGATCCCGAGTAATTAGCTGCATATTTCCACTTATATTGCATAATTACCATTCATGCATACATTGATAATATCTGCATTTTAGCATTCATATTTGCATTAAATAAGAAGCCCAATTCACTTGTAAATTTTCACCTGTATATTCACCATATTTCACCTATTTGTGTGTATTTTATACTAACTCTAAATCAAATAAATCGACTCCATAGTGTATATATTACTAACACTAATCAAAGAAAAATATCAAAAAAATACTAACTTATAAAATCGACCAATAAAACCCCAATCCATGTTTGAAACTAGGAGCCTTAAAATGCGCATATCTCTCTCATACAGTGTCCAATTTAGGTCTACTCACTTTTAAAGTAATATGCATTTAGAGACCTTTGAAACAAGACCAATTTCATTAAAATCGGATCTCTTATGCAAAATTTGGGTTTTAGGACCCTTTTGTATTGTACATATTGATCTTTTTGCCCCTGTATTTTATCTTTTTATTTTCTTAATTATTAAAAATCCAAAAAAATAGATTAAATTGTAAATATTCTTCTCATATTTTCTCTATTTTTATTTTGATTTTCTCTTATTGAAAAATGACAAAAAATTGCAAAAGGAAAAATGCGGTATTTTATACCTATAAGGTACCACCCAAAAATACACTTTGTACAGATGATTTCATTTGCTTTTCGACCCTTCACAAAAGTTGTAGATCACGTCGAGACGAGAAAATTTTGTGTTGACCAACTTTTGATTTGATTCTTTTTGTTATTTCTTTTTTTATTTTTCTTTACATTTAATTTTTGAATTTTCTAGGAGCGACATGTGGCAGCTCCTTGAGCCGCCACATGTCACCCCATTTTCTTTATTTTTGGATTTATTATTATTATTTTCAGATTTATTATTATTATTTTAATATTGTTATTTTAATTTTTTTAATAGCATACTATATTATTTTATTAATAATTTATTTAACCCCCCTTTTACTACTTCTCTACTTGCCTTCCACTCCAAGCCTCCACCTTCTCCACCACTCCATTCCCTCCACTCCTTCTCTAACTTCCCTTTCCTCCTCTTTATATTTTCATCTCCTCCTCCATTGTTCATCATCCGCCGTTTTCGAGAGAAGTGAGTTCAAGCCCCTTTAACCTTCAGGTGACAGCTGTAGGAGATGAGTTGAGCAACTCAAGGCGAGATCCGGTGGTCCGCACCACCGTCATGAGTTTCACGACGCTCGTTGAGCTTCGGAGCACCTGCAGCCTCCTTGAAGCGACGACAGAAGCCACACGATGCGGCTTCACTTTCGGTAATTCACAGGTAATTTCTCTATCTTCGCTTTGTCATTTTTTTATTTAATGTTGTTAGTTTATCTTGTCGATCATCACATCTACACAAGTCACATTATCACCATAATCCATCACATCTACACAAGTCACATTATCACCATAAATCCATCACATCCATCACCATTCATTTCACCTTTTATTTCTGTTTAAAAAAATTACAACAAAAAAATTACAAAAATACAACAAAAATACAAAAAAACAGGAGTTGCAGCCTTGCACGGCCGTTCCCACCGACCCCGCGCCGCCGTGCACCGCTGCAGGTCGCGCAGCTGCGACGCGTGGTCGTGCGTCGAGCGCTGCACCTCCGTCGACGCCAGCACCTCCTCCTGCGGTCGTGCCCCGCCTCCACCGTGCACAGCCGTAGGCCACCTCGCCGCATCCCGCACCACCCCACGGTCCAGCGCCGCCTCTTATCTCCTCCTCGCTCGCGCGCCACTCCACCCAGCAGCGAGCGCGCCTGCCAGCGCTTCCCCTCCGCAGCACGCTCCGCCGCTCCAACGACTCTCATATGCTGCGGCACTGCCCCACATCCCCCTTCATCGTCCCTGCGCCGCCCTCACGATCGGCGGCGCAATGCTGCAACCGTGCCTCTACCGAGCTCGCCACTACCCCGCGGCCTTTGTCGCACGCCAGGTGCGCCGCCGCACCTCCCCGTCGAGCAGCGCACCCTCCGTGCGGTCGTAGCGCCTCTGCGCCACCCAGGCGCGTCGAGCGCCCGCCAGCCGGTCTCCGCACCCCACGCCGTGCCCGCCTCCTCCTCGGCTACCGCCCGCATCTCCACCGCCCCGCCGTAGCCGTCGCTCAATGTCGCCCCGCCGTAGCCGCTCCCCTCTACGCGACACCGCCCCCCCCAATGTCCCCCTTCATGCCACGAACCCTGGCGGGAAAAGAGAAGAAAAGAGGTTGATTTATGGCATTTATATTATTTGGAAAAATTGCACTTGCATCCCTACATGTTTCTTTATTTGCAGAACTGCCCCTGTGCATAGTTTTAAGTTCATTTATTTCAATTTCTGTATTGCGTAGACAATCCTAACTTCATTCATTTATTTGTACAGTCATCTTACATCATTTTATTCAATCAAAAATAGCACTTTGATGAGCAACTAATTCTTTATCTTGTGGCTATTATTTGTATTTTATGAGCATCCAATTATTTATTAAAAATCAAAGATTGAAAATCAAAGATATTTTGCCCATTTAATCTCTGAAATTCACACGTATTCATTTTATTGCTCCAAAAATTATGAAAAAATTGTGAATGATGTCTTCAAGTGTTCTTTAATTACTATCCAAATTTCGTCCAATTTGGATTTGTCTTGTGTATAGAATAAATTCTAGAGTGATTTCTATAATTGATTTTTAATTAATTCCACAAATAAGATTTTTCAAAAATTTCAAAGCTCCTACATTCCTTATTAACATATCTATTTGAGACAAACAATTCTCTGGATAATTTGAATTCGTGGATTAACTAGGAATTAAATACTTACAATCGGTCTCTTTTCAGTAAAAAATTATAAAAAATCACAAAGTGTCAGAAAATTCTAAAAAATTAGTGTAGCTTCATTTCATCATATTTAACTTCCAGTAAATTTTTCATAATTTTTGCATATCATTTGCACGAAAAATTGCATAAAACCCCAAAAAAGTTTGCATTTTTCATTTGTGCATCTTAAACCCAAAAATTCCAAAAAAATACTTTTGCATTCACCATTGGATTAGGTTTACAGGAAATATCACTTGGCTGATTTGAATTAATTTTACATTAAAATTAAATTTGGCTAAGTCGGTTATTTTCTTGCTAACTTAATCTAATTCATATTTTGCATTTTGCATTTATATTGCATAAAAAATACCAAAAAAATCTCACTTGGAAAATCGCAATCTAATCCCTATAGCTTGATCCTGAGTGTAAAATTAAATTTGGCTAAGTCGGTTATTTTCTTGTTAACTTAATCTAATTCATATTTTGCATTTTGCATTTATATTGCATAAAAAATACTAAAAAAATCTCACTTGGAAAATCGCAATCTAATCCCTCTAGCTTGATCCTGAGTTGTTCCTTTGCCTCCTTGAGTCGACCCTGGGGCTTGCCCAAGCTAAACAAACATAAAACCGCATATTAAATTCATTCGATGATTCATCGATTTGTGCGGTTATTTTTTATCGATCCGGATTTATCCGACTGCAACGAATAGTCAATTAGACACCAAAAAAGGGTAGAATCCGCGATTCATCAGGAGGCTCCTCGTATCCTGTCTCCACTTGTGGGGGTGCTTGCTGCTTCTGCTGAGTGTAGGTTTGCTCTTCTACCTAGATACTCTGAGGCCCCGATGCATGTTCCTGTACAAGATGAACTCAGTGTACAGGTACATGTGGTGCAGAAGGGGCAGGTAGCCGTATCTTGGCTACCCTCTAAGTAAGTTCCTCCACTTGTTTCGGCAATCGCGAGAGTGACTCAAGGTCAGTGACCCTCTTGTGAACCTGCTCGACCATGGTTAACTTGTCAGCTATCATCCCCATGCTGGGGATGAGGTCCTCTATCAGATCCTCTACAGTCCTCCTAGTTGTCTCGTTGGATAAGATTGAGGGAGACAACTGATAGGCCCTGGTAGCCTGCGACCTGCCTATTTCCGTCATCTGCTCCAGGATTTTCCATACAACATTCTCATTTTTGTTCAGATAGCTTCCTCCACAGGCGGCACTTACTAACCCCTGCATCTCCAGGGTCATGCCATAGAACAAGGTATGGACTAAGATCGCTTTTGAAATGCCATGGCAAGGGCACTTCTGAATTAGGTCATTAAACCTATCCCAGGCTTCATGGAATGGTTCATTAGGTCCCTGGGATAAACTCGCGATCTTTGTTCTCATTTGATTAGTCCTACCGAGTGGGTAGAACTTCTTCAAGAAAAGGTCCTTGAACTGCCTCTAGGTTGTACATCTCACCCCGAGATTTTTCAACCAATGAGTTGCCTTATCTCCTAAGGCAAACGAGGTGGCCTTCAGCCTGATATAATCTTTTCCAACCCTAGGGTGACTAAGGTTGTTACAAACTAGTTCGAAGTCTCTAAGGAAGGCATATAGTTCTTCATTTGTATTTCCATTAAACTTTAGTAGAAGGCTCAGAAAGTGGGGGTTTAGCTCGAACGCTTTAGGGGGAACCACTGGTGCCAACCAACTATGCATCTCATTTTCTGCTAGGTTGTACCCATCTACCATGGGTTGGTTGATTCCTCCTGTCGTAATGATCTATCCCATCCTTACCGTAAGATCTGCATTATGTTGTTCGGTTGTGGCAAGGCGAGCAAGGATTTGCTGAATTGGATCATCTCTTTGTTCCTCATCATCCACGGGTCGCTTAGGTGGAATCTTGTCCTCTAGCCATGGAAATGGAAATGGACTTGGTTAGAGGACAAATCAAGGAAGAGATTCTTACCGAGGCATTGGTCTTCCTCAGTGAGATCAGAGGAGAGAAAAGGGTTGGTTTGAGAGTAACTACCCTAAGGTTGAGGGATCCAGAACTCAAGAGGTCATGAGCTCGGGTTGGCCCAAGTTGCGCTTGGGCCGGTGAAGATGAGCTTTGTGGGGGGTGGGGGGGGTGGGGGGGCAAAGAAAGATTGGCAAATTGGGAGTAGATGTCCCCCCAGTCAGTCATCTTGGTTGGCGAGAAGACGATTCGAGAGTTTAAGATAGGATTTTACTCCTACCTGAGACAAGCAAGTGAACCCAACCCTATTTTTCACACTCACACGGTGAAGGACTCAAAACCAAGTCCGATTAGTCTGGTTAATTTTAAGTGTGATTTTCAAGCAAATAGCAAAGGTTACGTGGCCTATAGGGAAGTCGGCTCAAAGCCGGATGTATCTTTCCTGTTTAACCTGTCGTCTAAGATACCTGCACCCTTCCTTTCTTCGCTCCTATCCCAAGTTGATGGATTCAAAGACCTGTCCCTATCTACCTGCAAGCAGGTGGAGGCTGACAAGGCTGGAACTTCTCCCCGGAGGGTTACTAGAAACTTGTCACGAAGTACCGCTGGTTCACCCCTAACTACCTGCGAGCAGGAGGAGGTTACTTTGTACTAGTTAGTGAACCTGAAAAAAACTCAACTCGTGATATTTGCTAGGATCAGTCGATACGTGATATGGAAGACGGGGATTTGGGCTCTGCCTTAAGGTACACACACACACACACACACACTCAAGTACCCTCACTCAGCCTGAAAACATGGCCGGGGTTAATCTCCTACAAGCAATATTTCCAATTTATTGATTTTTTTGGTCAACTTTGTTTATCAGTCCCAATTTTAAGTTAGGCGACCGCTGAGTTAGTCCAACCACAAAGTACGCCCATCATCCAGTTCCAATTTCCTTTTTACCTAAGTTTAAAAAATCAAGAGAAAGGAGTCGGGAAAAGCCGATGCATGATAAAACAATTATGGTATGCTGAGGTTAGAAGACTTACAGTGATCCCTTTGCTTTTATGCAAGATGTAAAATAGAATTGAAAGCTTTTTACACTATATGCAAATGCAGACGATAAAATCCGCTCCTAGACTATCAATTCTATTAGCGAGTGAAGCATAGGTTATATTTGACTAGATCTGTGGTCTAAGTACGTCTTTTATGTGTGATGTGTGGTCTTAAAATATTACGGGCACAAGCAAGTCCTAAGGTGGATCTAGGAGCCGTTAGTGCAAGTCTAAAAAATCAATCCACACAGCACACGGGGGCACATTTCCACTATTTTTACACATGCGAGAACCAAAAATGGGAACCGCTGGAAAGAATGCAAAAATAATGAAAAATTAACTCAATTACAAGTCCTCACAATCACTCAAAAAATGTTCACATGCAAGCTCCTTGAAGTGCCTTTGACTCATCGTGTTCCTCGCACAAAAACAAATTGAGGTCAGATAAAGGATGACACATAATACTAAAAAATAAATGACAGAGAAATATTAACAAGAAAAGCCGGGAATCAGACTACCCGGGGATGGAAAATCAAACACTCTAAATTCTCGAGAAATCAACCTAAACCGTGCCTCCCCGACAACGACGCCATTTGAAAAGCATGTATTTACCCTTGTTAAATCAATCAAATTAATGATTAAAATAAATAGTGTGTCATTCATTGTAGCCAAGTAAAAATAGACTAATCAAAAACCACTTTAATTAATGTTCAATTCATTCCTAGCAGCAGATACTTGGGCAAGCCCAAAGTCGAACTCAGGGAGGCAGTTTTCTCCTTAGGTTAATTTGAAGTGAATTTAGAGGTCGGATTTTCAGAGGGTTATTTTTTATCCTTTTTAGCAATTTTTATGCAATAAAGGAAAAACGAATGCAATTTCAGACCAATTTTACAAGTTCAATAAAAAAGATAAACAAGTGAAGTCCAAAAATTATGAAACTTGGCCAGAATATGAAATGCAATGAAATTAACCTGCTGTATTGTTTTTGGAATTTTTCGACACTTTATGAATTTACTGCAAATAAAATATGATTGCAAGGTGATTTTTACAAAATTAATTTTAATAAATACCAAAACACATTATTTCTAGGTATAGAAATTTCCCTAGATAGATCTAAGTATGATGAATCGAGCCAAATTAATAAACCTAAAATTCTATGTGAATTGGACTTATTAAAAATCAATAAAGGAAATTACTAATTAATTTATTTAGCTTCGTGATGCGTGCAAATACATGATTTTTGGGCACAAGGTAGAATAAATTATTTAGGTCTAATGTGATTTTATGGTGATTTTTGGAGCAACAAGGAATTTAATATGAATTACAAGGCACACATTGGACAAAATATAGAAAATTTTACCAAATTAATAATATTAAATTCCAATGATGTCACGAATTGAAACACGTGTCACATAAGAAAGAGGACAAGATAAGCTACATCATTCAATTTTTGGAATTGAAAAATAATGCCAAATGGACATCTAAATATGCGTGCAAAAACAAGGACTAAATTGCAATTTCAAAAAATAAAATTACTGAATTGAACGTGCTGACAGGGATTTAAATGCAATTACCTACAACGCTGGGGGTATGTTTGCAAAATGTCCACGGAAACACGTACGCCTCACGTGATGCTCCTGATAGGGATTGAATTGCAATTTGGAAAACTTGCAGGGGCATTAGTGCAAAATGCTCAGACCGCACGTGGGTACATGTGAGGTGCTAGGCTCGGGAGGCGTCAGAGGCTCGGATTGGGGCTCAGGTGCGCTGTAGGCTCGGACGTGCTTCGGAATAGCTTCGGGAGCTCCGAGCCCAAGGGCCGGGGAGGAGGCTCGGAGGAAGCGACGTGGCGCACGATATTAAATTATATTTAGTTTTTAAGGACTTTTTAAACGTTTTATAGTTTTATGTTTTAAAATTTTGAATTTTTACTTTATTTTTGGGTTCGTATATTTTTAGTTTCTTTTTGTTTTTAAGATATAATATATTTCTATATATAGTAATAATAAATATACTTAATATATATTTATATATAACAAATATATATATAATTATAGTTAAATTCATGAATCCATGATTCTCACTCTTTATTCTTTTATTTTAGTTATTTATCTTGGCAAAGCATCATGTACATAGGTGTAAAGACAATAAGTCAGCATTCAACATGCATGTGTTAACATTGCAGAATTAGCATATATTTACGCAAAAATAAAAGAATAAAGGAAAAGAAAAAGGTAGGAGGAATTTAGAATAAATGTAGAGTGACCTGAACCCCAAGAGAAGGTTAAGCCTTGACCTGATCGCTAAAGAAAATAAGTAGAGAGAGATAGAGCTTACTCTATGTTGTACATATTACCTACATATGTAAATAATTATTTTTGATAAAATATTCTTTCTACCTCCTTTTATATAATCCTAAAAATAAAACAAAAAATAATAAAAAGAAAAATAAAAATAAAAATAAAATCCTCTCTCAATTGTACAATACATGTATATATGTCTCACTCCCTATTTATTATATACCTGTAAATAGATATTAAAAATAAAATAAAAACTTTGTACTCCTAAAATTATATTGAAAATAAATAAAATACAAAATTGGGGGCATTTGTGAAAAACAACAAAATAAAAACAATTGTACAAAATACATAGGTATATTATACATGTACACAACACAGTATATTGTATATACACTAATTTATTTTTCATAAAATTAATTAAAAATCAAAGAAAATAGTTTGAAAAATAATAAACATTTTTTATTCTGAAACCTTTTTGATTTAAAATCATTTATTATTTTTTTATCGAATTGTAAAGGTTTTTTGCATATTCGATTTTTCTAATTGATCCATTTAGGATGTTGACCTTTGGTCAAGGTCTCCCCCTTCCAGGGTCAGACCCGGATAGTGTTCGATGGACCTACTTCTCCTTTTTCTCCAACCCTGACTTCGAGCTCCTTTTGCCTCAAGATTTGGACACGATAAACTTCTTACGTCCAACATCTTCGTAGGTCCCTTGGCTGATCCGAATCACTCTAGTGTTTCGTGTTTTTCACTGATCCTTCTAGACCCTCGAACGTCCTATAGTAACTCTTCCACCTCCACAACAAGGTAGCTCATGCCTCACCATTTCTTCTACCCTTAGTGACCTCCAGTTGAGTGACAACTACCAGGGACCACCTTCGGATGGGAGTTTGCTGGCGTGATTCTTGCAGCTCACTTACGTAGACGGACCTCCGACACGCGTAGCCTCCTTGGCCATCCATAGCCCGGTTGAGGCCAAAACCTTGACAACCATCATCACCTAGAGCGCAAGAGTTCATCCAAATCTTCAGGTACCCATCCCATCCTCCACACTTTCTCTTTTGATTCGATCTATCCATCTAGATCTATCGCACGTTCACTTGCTCCGATCAGTTGGTCAAAGCCTCGATATCCACACCCAACCTTTCAGATTGACCCACCATCTTGCACCGTATCATGATCATCCTTAGGCTCGACCATCCGATCGAGATTAAGGCCTAGATCCCCCACTACCATCTTTGTCGGGGATCGAGCTCCATTCCCCCACGCTTTTCTCCTCCTTATCACACAATAAGTCGATCGGAGCGACGACACCGAGTCAATCTTCCCCTTGCAGGTCCTTTCACACGCAGAAGATCCTTATTTGTCTCCAGTTGCTCAGGCGGAGCAGCTCCAGGAGGAGTTGGACCAGCGTGCCTATACAACCTTTGTTCCTTCCATCAGAGCTGCCCTGCAGACGCGGAAAACCCTCACGACCGAGAAGGACATGTTGTTGGCATCATCAGAGCAGTGGATCTCCTCCAGCAGCTGATTGAAGCTCGCCCAGGAGCAATTCTTCCAGAGCCCCAGTCTACCGTCGGATCGGCCCCCACTTGCCAGATCACATCCCATCCGCCGACAACAGCAACCTTTTTGGTTGTTATATCTGACGCCACCTGATGCATCAGGTCACACGTCCTTGACATCATCTGGACCGCCAGATCCGCCTCCATTAGAGGATCAGAGCCGTAAGTTCACAACGCTTCTCCAACGTGCCATGTGCCTCCTCGGGGTATATTTCTATTTGATCGCCGTGTTTTCATGCTTGATTATATAGCTCTGTAAATAAAGTTGGAGTTTAGAACTTTTGCGTATGGACCCTTGTTATTTTCTATATGACACTTTAGTCCTGTTTGAATGAGCTCACGTGTTACCTCATGAGCATAGCTGGTGTATTTGCATGATATACCCTCATACTTTTTACTATTATGTTTTAAATAGAATTTTTGGACATTTGCATTTATGCCCCTATGCATGGTATATTAAGCATGTGTGTAAATTGTTTGGACAAATTGCTAGTTTAGCACTGAGCTTTTTAAATATGTTATCTTTTGGCCTGGAAACTTTCAAATAATTGCAAGTAGTCCCTATATTTTGTGCGTGTTGTTTTTAATCAAATGATAAACAAATCTACTCAAACAATTTCACAAAAATTACTGTTAGCTGCTGCTAACATGTAATATTTGTGGTATTTTTTCTGGATTAATTTGATTTTATTTTATTTCTTATAAAAATCAAAAACTCCTAATCTCTATTTTTATTAAATACCAAAAATTATAAAAAGTGTCTTAAAAATTCCATAAAATTTATGTGTCTTTACGTTTTAATTCCAATACCATTTTTTCTTGATAATTCCCCATAAAAACCCTAAAAATAATAAAAGACTCAAAAACTTACAAAAATCATTAAAAATTCAAAAAAAAAACTCAAAAAATATAATTCCAGTTGTTGTTCCTAGATATTTTTATTTACCTTGTCATAAAAATCACAATTAGGACACTGGGGTATTTTTAATATTTTAAATATGCCTTTTGGTTCAGGGTGTACATTGTTTTCAATGTTTAACTTTTGTTTGATTTTTATAAAATCATATAAAAATTGGAAAAATCCCATAAAATCATCAAAAAATCTGAATATTTGAAAACATAAAAATATTTTTCTTCCTATTTTCTGGCATTTTTAACTTTAATAAAAATTATTGGAACTTGTTAGCCCTTTATTGCTTTATCTTATTTCCTTCTTTTGAAAAATATAGAAAATTACAAAATTAATAACCACATAAATATGCTTTCTATTTTCTGATTAGGACTACTTCGTAGATTTCACTCATGGTCCTTGTGTTCGACCTTGGTCGCTATACCAGGTTAAATAAATAGCGGAGACCGCTGACATTATTTTATGCTTGATTGCTTCATTTAAGTGGTTCTCTTATTTTCTTATTGATTTCACCTTGTGATTTGAGTCACAATGAACTTTTGATTATGTGATTCCTTAACCTGAATTGTGAGATGTATCATCAGAATGGCATCATTACCGGGGAGCATAGCTTAGTATTCTGTTCAACATTTTTACGTATTCTGATGTCAATTTGTTATTACTGTTTCTGACCCATTTATGTTTTGCCTTTTGTGTGAGGAATCACCCGTGGACGACTTGGAGGAGATCTGTACCTAAGTAGCACGAGCATAGCAGAATTAGTTATAGGTGGTAGATTAGCATAGATTAGTTTATTTTTAGCAGACCACTTAATATTGTAATAAAACAGGGATACTCAGACACTTTTTGGACTTGGCTCATCAGGGTCTATTTCGTCGAGCACCGGTATGCTCGAGGGGCCTTACCGCGGTTTTCGCGTGTTATGATTTCGTTGCATTCTTATTTCCTTTAATTATCAAAGAATTTAGCCTTAGATTTAGGAATTTCTTTGATTGCGGTGTAATTGCTTAAGGCATAATCCCTAATAACTTGCCTGCACATATAGATTTCTAATTGGACCTTATTAACAATTCATAATAAAAAGTTAGATTAAATAGACGCGAGTCCACGTGCTGTGAGGAACCATATACAGTGCTAGCAAGACCCGTTGTGATGGGCACCAAGTGATTCCCAAGATCGGACTCCGGACTTGATGTGGTTAGCTAACTCAGGTTCTTCCTGATTATTAGAAGTTGCTCATCTAAGTTCATTTTCTTCTTGCATCATTTAGATTATTTTACATTCCTATCTCTAATTTTATGCACGGATTACCTTGCATGTAGAGTGATGGCGACATGTACGTATCTGTTACTTTGCATGCATCATAGTGTTTGATCGCGCATCGGCTTTTTCGACCTCTACCCCTATTTTTGGACTTAAAATAATCAGGAGATCGAAAAGTTCATTGGGCATTTGCTTGATATTGAAAAATACCATAAAAAGAAAAAACATAAAATTGGCACTACTAAACAAACTTGATCCTAAAAGACACCTCACTTAAACATCTTTCTTGTGAGAGTCATCCCCTCATTATTTGGTTTGCTTGCTCAAGAGAGAGACCCATACACTAGGCTTGAACCACACCTGAACTCTCGTCATACAACTGTTCTTGGGGTTAGACATTCTCGAGTGAGTATCGCTCTAGTCTCCAGAAAGCAGGATGCGATATCCTTAAAAGAGTGAGTTGATCGGGTAGCCGGTAAACGGTCACAAACTGTACTGGTTGGGAAAAATCTTGCTCTGGGATTGGGCCAGTCTCTTGGGAGCATCAATTACCTAACATCTCGCTTAATCGCCCTTCTAGACTGAATTATCACCTAAATAAAATTGATAAGATAAACGATCGAACCCTAATGATCATCAGCTCAGGTTACGTAGGTGAACTGGGGTTTGATTGTTGATCTTGTTTGTTCCTAGATCCCATCCGCATTTCTTTCAGATCACGATGATGGGTCAGAGGTCCCTTAGGCTTCCCTTGGTAGCACTGCTCCCGAGCACTTCGACTCATTCACCTAGGCAGGTTTTGGAGAGATTGGATCAACTCTCTGAACCCGAGTTCGATTCCTCCCTATTACCCCTCATTCACGCTTCTTCCAGTCCTGAGGTACCCGAGCAGAGAGCAGCACAGATATTTGCAAGAGATGGACAGCAGCGACGGACGCACTGATGGATAGCCCCAGAGCACCATATATGTTCTAGACCAGGGCACCATCAACAACACCTTGTTAGCCTCCCTAGAGACGATGCAGCATCATATCAGAGATCAGGGAGCTTTTATGGTTGACGTCCATCACGAGTTAGAGCACATGTGAGCTAACATAGAGGAACAACAACGAGCAGACGGTGGAGATATCCCTGTAGATGGAGGAGGAGCGGGAGGTCAACCAGAAAAGCTGGAGGATCAGTCAGAGACAACCATACAACCACGACCGATGAGATAGTTGCACAACCCTGGTGCAACTCTTACACACCGCTGGATCCAGTTGCCAGCAATTTTGGCAATTTCAAGCTTCCTCCACAGACCATTCAACTCTTTCCCAAGTTCTGTGGGCTTGCCAACGAGGAGTCGTACCTACATTTATAAGAATTAGAAATAATCTACAGCATTGTCCACGATTGATTCATGGATGAGGACACCATCAAGATGATGGTATTTTCTTTCTTCCTGGTTGACAGAGCAGCCTATTGGCTAAAGCATTTGGGGAGATACGTTACTTCATGGGAGCAGCTTCGGACCGAGTGCTTGAAAAAGTACTCTCCACTCGACCAGACGAATGCAGCACGAGATCATATCAACAATTTCTCCATGATCTTGAACGAGAAGTTCCATGAGGCATGGGATCGATTCCGAGAGCTCATCGACCAGTGTCCACATCACCATATCTCCAAGCCCAACCTAGTACATAGCTTCTTTTATGGATTGACACCGGAGCTATATGGGATAGTGAACGCTTCTTTTGGGGCTCCTACTTCGCCAAGGATGAAGACCAAGTCTGGGCCATTTATGAGGAGATGGACGAGAATTACACAGTGATGTCTGAGACCCATCTCTACACTCAGGGGAAGCCCTCACCCCATGTTGTGTACTATCATAGGATAACATGAGTCAATGCAGGTCCATCTACGTCTTCAACAGCCGCAATACAGGAAGATTCGTCAGCTACTGACATGGGCATTATCGTGAGAAGCTGGATCGCATCCAGATCATTGAGAAGAAGCAGTGCCAGGGCATGACTCAGATTGATCAGTTGGCATAGATGCTGAGTGACTTGAAGACCCAAATCAAGTGTCTCCAGGAGGCACAGACGGCTTCTCAGCCCCATCTTAGGTCACGGGCTGATCCTAGTAGCAGCAGCTCATCCCAGCACTCTACCTGTTTTGCCAGGTTCACCACATTTAGGCGGAGCCGTTCCAACAGCTGCAGCACCAATACTCTCAGCCACTATTGTCTCAGGACAATCATATGGTGGTGTATCAGAAAGATCATCCATTAGCAGCTCTCCCTCCACCCCCTTACGAGTAGGAGTTGTTGATGGAAGTCAACGGGATTTGGTATGTGACCGACAACAAGCCGAAATCCGTCGATACCATTCCAGATTCAGGTGGTCGACCGGAGGTACCTCATCCCAACAATAGCCTCTAGCTCAGGGTGAGCAGTTTAGCCAGCAGCAGTCCCAGTTCTCCCACCAAACATAGCAGCACTTTCAGTCGGATCCTCCTCCCTACCTATAGGGACAACAGTGGAGGTAGCCACAACAGGAACCTCAACAGCATTCTCAACTCCCCCTCACCAGTTCCAACAACAGCCTCACTTTTAGAGAGACAACCCATCCGGTTCTCAGGGGCCAGCCGATGAGAACCTCGTTGTTCATGATCTAACCCTCCTACTCGCAGATTAGCAGGCATACTTTAGGCGGGAGATAGATGAGTTTTTCTAGGAAATAAGGGTGATCATCAAGGGAAAGGCCACCATACCTTCTCAGATCAAGCCCAACTTGAATAACCTAAAGAGAAAATATAAGCATGTACAGTTTACAGAGACCACCACTCCTAGTTATTTATTGGGTGACATGGCCTCATACACATTTGATGATGATTTTGTGTCACTTAGGAACGATAGGATGCCAGCTGGCTGCGCCTCGTCAGAGAGATGACACCATGAGTCGAGGAACGCCAGACGAGGATGATAATGGTACTGAGGCTACTAAGGATGATGATGATGACGGTGGTGTTGACACCATCAAGGACGTTGATCCAATCAGTGGTACTGATCCCATCGCTTCTCCAGATACAGAGGGCGGTACTGACACCGCCATATTACATGATGTTGAGCCAGAACGTGGTGCTTATGCCGCAAAAGCAGATGTCGTGGGTGATATTGAGGCCACCCCTTTTATTCCAGTTGTGTCACCTCCAATTCTTGTATCTTGGGACAATATGAAAAATACCAAAAAAATAATAAAGGAAAGTTTTCTTCATCTTCGAATCCATATGTGATGATTAATGATACTTGTATGGATTCCATGCCTTCTCAGTAGCAGGAACCTCTTCCTAGCCCTCTACTTGAGCAGGGCCCAGTCATCCCCTTTCCTCAAGCACTCCGCTTGGCAAAGGGGAATGGAAAAGAAAATCCAAATAAATATCAGCAGTTAGAGTTCAGCCAGTAGATGATTGATAGATTCCATGTCCAGCTAACTCTACAGGAGGTATTTGAGCATGTCCCTCTCTTCTAGAAGAAATTGAGAGAGAAGACCATTGTCTGTAGGAAGAAGACGAATCATCAGGTAAAAATCCATGTGCTGACCCGTGCCACCTGCTTTGCTATTCAGAACTGTCTGCCAGCTAAGAGGCCATATGTAGGAACTCCCTATGTCAGATGCCACATTCATGAGCAGAGATTTGATCGTACTCTATTAGACAGCAGCTCTTCTATCAACCTCCTTCCGGCAGCCTTACTCGACCGATTCGAGTTCGACCCTCTTCGACAGAGCAGGGATAGTCCTTCCGTTTGTTGATAGATCTGTTAAGAAGCCAATGGGATTGTTGAAGGACATAGTCATCACAATTCACAGTCTGAAATTCCCCAGGGACTTCATTGTGTTGGACATAGAGATCCTTGAATCTGTGACCAATTCCCCCATCATTTCAGGACATCCATTCTTGGCCGCAACTAAGGCAGTGTCCGACCATGATAATGGGAAGGTGTATTTTTGTGCCGAGGGCAAGAGTATACAAATTGAGATGATTGACAAGACTAGAGCGCAAGATTCGTCTTACTCAGAGCAGTTTAGTGGTGCAGAGCAGACAACAGAGGCAAAGTGAGAAGTCCACTAGGAGTGCAACTTTGTGATCACAGATGATGAAGCCGCTTGGTCCGATCATGTTTCACGAGCCCTTCTCTCACCTTCAGATGCTGCAGATTCGTAGCTTCTAGCAAAGGAGAGTTCAGAGAGCACACTCCTGACCAAGGACACTTTTGAGGCTGACGACCGTATTCAGGACATCGAAGCATATTTTGTGTCATGTGATTCTGATTCAGATCCCTCGGATTCAGACATAGACTGGGCAAAGTTTGATGATTTATTACCTTGTATGATTTCCGCAGAGCTAATAACTAGGTGGAGATTGTGCTAGCACCGATTACAGATATACCAGCCAAGCCGTCTTCACTAGTTTTGCATGATCAGCGAGAGTTCTCACATTCATATCTGGTTGACTTCATGCAGACCTTTCATAACTCGGATTTTCCAACTCCTAGTTGTCCGGAACTGAAGCCTTTGCCGTAGTCGCTAAAGTATAGATTCCTTGCGGGTGAGCATGAGATGTACCTAGTCATTATCTCAGCAGATTTGACTGGAGAGCAATAATCTCATCTGATGGAGGTTCTTGAAAGAAACCGTAAGGCAATAGGATGGAGTGTCTCGCCTTGTACTCCCATTATATCTATCTCGAAGAGGACACTAAGCCATCACATGAGTTCCAATGATGGGTGAACCCAAATCTTCGAGAGGTGGTCATGAAGCAAATATCAAAATGGTGGAGCGTGGATTTTATCTACCCCATCTCTGACTCTACGTGGGCTAATCCATTGCATGTGGTGCCCAAAAAGACGGGCATCACTACAATTGTAAGTGAGTCTAGAGAGGAGATAGCTACCATGGTACCCAATTGTTGGAGGGTCTATGTAGACTACAAACGATTGAATCAGACCACCAAGAAGGATCATTTCCCGCTGCCTTTTATTTATCATATTATAGAGAGGCTAGCTGGGAAGAGTCTCTAAAGCTTTCTTGACGGGTACTCCGGTTACAATAAGATAGCCATAGTGCCCGACGATAAAATGACATTTACCTGTCTTTTAAAGACTTATGCTTTCAGACGGATGCCTTTTGCTCTCTATAACACCTCGACGACATTCTAAAGGTGCATGTTGTCCATCTATTTGGACATAGTGTGTAACTGTTTAGAAGTTTTCATGGATGACTTTTCAGCCTGTGGTGATGGGTTTGATGCTTGTCTTGGATGCCTAAACCATGTTCTTCAGCACTGCATAGAGGCCCATCTTATCTTATCTTGGGAGAAGAGTCACTTAATGGTGACTCAGGGGACGGTACTTGGTCATATCATCTCCAACAGGGGTATTGAGGATGATCCTGCAAAGGTGGATATCATCAGGAAACTCAATCCACCGTCCAACTTACACCAGTTACGGTCTTTTCTCGGGCATGTCGATTTCTACCGATGTTTTATTCACAACTTCAGCAGGATTTCTTGACCGTTGACTAACCTGCTGACGAAAGACACCAAGTTCATTGTAGATGATAAGTGTCTTGCATCATTTGAGACTCTCAAGAGCTTAGTTGTTAAGGCTCTTGTCCTTCAGCCGCTTGATTGGTCTCTCCCATTCGAGATCATGATGGAAGACTCTAATTTTGTCGTAGGGGCGGACAGAGGAGGTATGGAGTACCATTTGCCATTCACTACGCTATCCGTACATTGGATGCCGCTCAGCAGAACCATACTGTCACGGAGAAAGAGATGCTAGTCCTAGTTTTTTCTCTAGACAAATTCAAATCATATATTCTTTGATCCAAGTGACTATCTATACATATCACAATGCCATCATGTACCTTATGGCTAAGAAGGATGCCAAAGAGAGATTGACTAGATGGATCCTTCTACTCCAGGAGTTTGATATTGAGATTAAGGATAAATATGGAGTCAAGAATGTGGTGGCAGATCATCTCTCCTGCTTGGAAAATCTTGAGGAATCTGAGCAGACTAACCCCAATACAAAGACCTTCCCAAATAAGGCAATCCTTGCTATTAACTCTCTCCCATCGTACGCCGACATTGTGAACTATCTTGCTACCATGAAAATTCTACAAGGTTGGCCCAGACAGCACCTTGAGACTTTCCTTGTGAAGGCCAAGTCCTACCATTGGGAAGATCCCATCCTTTATGATGAAGGAGGGGATAGCGTCTGGCGTTGTTGTGTTTATCAGTAAGAGCACCGCAGCATCCTTACTTACTACCACAAGCTTGAGGAAGAGAGACATCATTCTGAGAGGAGAACGACACAGAAAGTATTCCAATCTGGCCTATGGTGGCATACCCTCTTCAAGTATACTGATGAATTCATGAATATGTGTACTAACTTTCATAGGATGGGTACTTGTGGACAGCGTGATATGATGTTGATGTAGCCCATTCACGTTTGTGAGGTTTTCGTTGCATGGGGCATTGATTTCATGTGTCTATTCTCTAAGAGTCGGGGATTTGAGTACATTTTGTTGGCTATTGATTATGTGAGTCGTCGAATTGAGGCCATACCCTCCTGAACCGCAGATGTTAAGACTGTTTGCTGATTTTTGAGGAAGAATATCATTTCACGATTCGGGGTGCCTAGAGTATTGATATCTGATAGGGGGTCTCACTTCATCAACGACAAAGTAAAGGCCCTTACTAACGATTTCAGCATAGATCATCGAGTAGCCACTCCATATCACCCTCAGACCAATGGTCTTGTTGAAGTATCGAACTGGGAGATCAAGACGATATTGTAGAAGGTAGTCCGCCTAGACCGAAAGGATTGGTCACAACTTTTGGTCTTGTTCTTGTGGGCATATCGGAATTCCTTGAAGACTGCTTTGGGTATATCTCCCTTTCATCTCGTTTATGGCAAGACATGTCGTTTGCATGTTGAGATTAAGCATAAGTCACTATAGGTTGTCACAGAGATATTATTGGATTTAAAGAGTATAGGAGATCAAAGAAAGATAGAACTGGCAACCCTTGAAGAGCTTAGAGATACATCATTTTCAAATAGCCTACAATATAAGGAGCGAGTAAAGGAATGACATGATTCTTATCCCAGCCATAAGCAGTTTGAACCAAATCAGATAGTATGGTTGTTTGATGCTAGGCTTAGATTATTTCTAGGGAAATTACAGAGTAAGTGGAAAGGAGCATACCTGGTCCGAAAGGTGCATGACAATGGCAGTATCAGCATATCTGAGATGTCATCTAAGTCCACCTTTCGCGTCAATGGTCAACACCTCAATCCTTATTTAGATCATGATCCGTTGATTATTGACGTTGCCCCGATTCATTTTGCTTGAGATGTGGTCTTTGACTCACATCGATTGCATCTTGTGCCTGATTATCACTGTCCTCCACCTTGTATAGATCCAGATGTCTATATCATATCATTCTTTAGTCTAACACCTCATATACATCTTGTGATTAACTTAGGGTGTACTTCACCCTAAGTATAGGGGGTGTCAGATTTTTTATTATTCTTTTGATTCTTTTTACCTCTGTTTTGTTGCCTAAGGGATATTTTACCCTAAGTATAGAAGAGGTAGACCCTATACATTCTTTCAGTCGATTTTCTCTTTGTGTACAGTATGCTATACTTAGGATTACTTGATCCTAAGTATAGGGGGGTCACTGACTTCTATTCATTCCATTCTTTTATTTGCCATTGTAGTATAGACTTTATTTTAACTTCCCTATACTAAGCACGAGTTATGTCTTCTTCATCGCTCTTTGATCACATTGAGGACATCGTTCGAGCTAAGTATAGGGGGGTATTGTATATGTTACACATATAATTTATCCATAACTCGTAATTTGTGTGAGTGTGTCTATAAATAAAATGTCTAAAAACCACAACCTAAAAATCACAAAAATTAAAATTTTCTTCTTGTACATAAAATTCTTTCTTGCACATACATAGCTATTTATAAAAACTATTTCTGTACAAATGTTTGTAAAAATGTTTTTCTTGTAAAATGTGTGTAAATATTTTTGTATCAAAATTATGCATATAGTACAAAATTTTTGTAAAATGTTCGAAAAAAAGTTTGCAAAACCCTTGTGTAAATAGTTTTCAAAACTTCTGCATTCATGCACACATTCAAACATTTTTCAAATATTTTGTGTATTTTATAAAACTTTGCATAAAAAGATTTTTGTTTATATTTGTATATTATTCTGAATCATAGTTGACATTTAAAATAGTCTGGAATTAAATTGGAAGATGGAGCTTGGTTAAGACCTTACTCCATTTTATGATAAGAGAAACCTTATAGGATTTGGGGTTGACTTTTCAGGTCCATTGGTGACTTAATTCTTTGAGTCCACTAGGCTATGTTCACATGTCATCTTGATGAGCCTAAGTAGAACACTTAACAATGCACACATGACTTTCATAGACAATGGCTTTACTTGCACCAACACCTTACACATAGCTCTCTACGGATGAGGTGATGAGGAGGAAGTTTCCATTGGATTGGGGTAGCATACAATGGTAGTACTTCTAGGCGGAACCTCTCATCTTCCTTTAGGGAAGGATGTGTGCCTCAACTTGATCTAGTGGTGTTGAGGTTTAAAGACGTGAGTTGTGGGTTGCAATAATGCTTCAAAAGAAGGATAGTCCACTAGCTCAAGAGGGAAAAGTCCTTATGTATATGATGCACCATTTAGATATGTTGTACATATGCATATTCGAAAAATAATGTGTATGCAAAAGAAAACTCCAAAAAATTGGACAGGCCCGATTGAAAATAAAATGCTTGCAAGAATGTATATAGTCAAATAAAGCAAAGCTTATGTTACACCTTCTCATCTCATGAAGCTTGCGATGGGAGACTTAGCTACACTGGTTGGGCTCCTAGGGATACATGGATACATTGGTCATGGTCCATTCTCCTCTTTCCCCTCTTCTTGAGCTAGTTACACTTGAACTTAGAAGGGCATACCCCCCTCCTTGAGGAAAGAGCTTCTAGACTAGGGCATTAGAGTTACCTTGTTGAGGGGGGTTGTTTCTTTGTCCTTTCTGAGGTGGGGAGATACATATCACTTACACTGTACAAGAAAAGATTCATGGTCATTAAAGTTTGTGTATGTAGACTTTTTCTGATTTGTATTATTGAGGAGTCTTGACAATAGAATGGTGGAACTTAGAGGTTATTGAGTATTAAACCAAGGTCCAAATAAGGTTCCGACAAACTAATAATCCAAAGGTCTGATTGAGCTTCATACTTCAATTTAATGAAGACAAGTTTAATAATTAATCTTCATTCTCCTTCTTTTTTTTTCTTTCTTTTTCACTTCTTTTTCAAATAAGTGTTTGCTAAGGGACTAGCAAAGGTAAAGTATAAGGGGTGGTGAATCCCTGATTCTCACTCTTTATTCTTTTATTTTAGCTATTTATCATGGCCAAGCATCATGTAAATAGGTGTAAAGAAAAAAATTAGCATTCAACATGCATGTGTTAACAATGTATAATTAGCATATATTTATGAAAAAATAAAAGAATAAAGGAAAAGAAAAAGGAAGGAGGTATTTAGAATAAATAAAGAGTGATCCAAACCCCAAGAGAAGGTCAAGCCTTGACATGATCGCCAAAGAAAATAAGTAGAGAGAGATAGAGCTTACTCTATGTTATACATATTACCTACATATGTAAATAATTATTTCCGATAAAACATTATTTCTACCTCCTTGTATATATTCCTAAAAATAAAACAAAAATCAGAAAAATAAAAATAAAATCCTCTCTCACTTGTAGAAAATACATGAATATATGTCTCAATCCCTATTTATTATATACATATAAATAGATCTTTAAAATAAAATAAAAGTTATTTTGTACTCCTAAAATTATGTTGAAAATAAATAAAATATAATATTGTGGCATTTATGTAAAAATAACAAAATAAAAATAATTGTACAAAATACAGAGGTATATTGTACCTGTACACAACACCATATACTGTATATACACTAATTTATTTTTCATAAAAATAATTAAACATCACAAAAAATAGTTTGAAAAATAATAAACATTTTTTATTCTTAAAACTTTTTGATCAAAAATCACTTATTAATTTTTATCGAATTTGTAAAGGTTTTGTATATTCGATTTTTATGATTGATCCGGTCAACGTCTCCCCCTTCCCGGGTCAGACCCGGATAGTGTTCACCGGACCTACTTCCCCTCTTTCTTCAGCCCAACTTCGAGCTCCTTTTGCCTCGTTATTTGGACCCGATAAACTGTGTACATCCGACATCTTTGCGAATCCCTTGGTCGATTCACAATACTCTACGGTTTCATGCTTTTTGCAGATCCTTCTAGACCCTCGAGCATCCTATAAAGTATGTCTTCCGCCTCCACAGCAAGGTAGCCCGTGCCTTACCACTTATTCCACCCTTAGTGACCTCTAGTTGAGTGACATCTACCGGAGACGACCTTCGGATCGGAGTTTGGTGGCATGATTCTCGCGGATCACTTACGTGGTCGAGCCTCTGCCGCGTGTAGCCTCCTTGGCCGGCCCTAGCACAGTTGAGGCCATCACCTCGACGATCATCATCGCCTGGAGCTCAGGAGTTCATCCAGATCTTCAAGTACCCATCCCATCCTCCGCATTTTCACTTTTGATTCGATATATCCATCTAGCGCCAACGTACGTTCACTTGCTTCGACCAGCTGGTTGGAACCTTGATATCTACACCCAGTCATTCAGATCGACCAGCCATCTCTCCCATCATCTTGCACCATAGCATGATCGTCCTTAGGCTTGACCATCCGGTGGAGAATAAGGCCTAGATCCCCCCTACCATCTTCACTGGGGATCGACCTCCATTCCCCCACGCTTCTCTCCTCCTTATCAAGCAATAACCCGATCGGAGCAATGCCCCCGAGTCGCTCTTCCATTTGCAGGTCTTTTCCCATGCAGAAGATCCCTATTTGGCTCCCAGCTGCTCGGGCGGAGTAGCACCAGGAGGAGCTGGACCACCGTGCCTATTTGACCTTCATTCCTTCCATCGTAACTACCCTGCAGACGCGGAGCTCCCTCACGACCTAGCAGGACCTGTTGTTGGCTTCATCGGAGTGGTGGATCGCCTCCAGAGCCCAATTGAAGCTTGCCCAAGAGCTTTTTTTTTCAGATCCCTCATCTACCATCGGAACGACCCCCACTTGCCAGATCACAACCCAGTTGCCTGCAGCACCAGCCTTTTTGGTCGTTAGATCTGACGTTGCCTGACGCATCAGGCTGCACGTCCCCAACATCATCTGGACCGCCAGATCTTCTCCATCAGAGGATCAGAGCCGTATGCCCACGACGATTCTCCAGCGTGCCACATGCCTCCTCGAGGTATATTTCTCTTTGACTGTGTGCTTTAATGCTCTATTATATAGTTCTGTAAATAAAGTTGCAGTTCAGAACTTTTGCATATGAACCCTTGTTATTTTCTATATTTATACTTTACTCCTATTTGACTGAGCTCACGTGTTGCCTCACGTGCATAGATGGTGTATTTGCATGATATATCCATGTGCTTCTTACTGTTATGTTTTGAATAGAAGTTTTCGGATATTTGCATTTATGCCCCTATACATGGTAGATAGAGCATGTGCGTGAATTGTTTGGACAAATTGCTAGTTTACCCCGAGCTTTTTGTATGTTATCGTTTGGCCTACAAACTTTCAAATAATTGCAAGTAGGTCCTTATGTTCTGTGTGTGTTATTTTTAATTAAATTATTATCAAATCAACTCAAAAAATCCACAAAAATGCTGTTAGCTCCTGCTAACACGTAATATTTATGGTAATTTTTATGGATTAATTTGATTTTATTTGATATTTTCTAAAAACTAAAAACTCCTAAAAATTGCTCTGTCTATTTTCTTAAATACCAAAAAATATAAAAATTGTCTTAAAATATCCATAAAATTTTTCGGTGCTTGCCTTTATGTGTTTTAATTCGAGTGTCGTTTTTGTTTGATAATTCCTCGTAAAAACCCTAAAAATTTACAAAAGACTCAAAAACTTATAAAAATCATTAAAAAATCGAAACATACTAAAAAAATACAATTCTGATTGATGTTGCTAGATATTTTTATTTACGTATGGGCTTTACAATATTTTCACTATTTAGCTTTTGTTTGATTTTTATAAAATCATATAATAATTGGAAAAATCCCATAAAATCACCAAAAACATCTAAATATTTGAAAAACTTAAAAATATTTTTGATCCTATTTTCGGGCATTTTTGACCTTAATAAAAATTGTTGAAGCTTGTTTGCACTTTATTGCCTTGTCTTGTTTCCTTATTTTGAAAATATAAAAAAATTACAAAATTAAAAACCACAAAAATATGCTTTCTATTTTCTGATTAGGACTACTTCGTAGGTTTCACTCGTGCTCCTTGTGTTTGACTCTGGTAGTTATACCAGATTAAATAAATAACGAAGACTGCTGACATTATTTTGTGCCCGATTGCTTCATTTGTGTGGTTCTCTTATTTTCTTGTTGATTTCTTCGTGTGATTTGGGTCGCAACGACCTTTCGATTATCTGATTCCTTAACCCGAGTCGCGAGACGTATCATCAGAAATATATACCAATCCTTTTATTTGTAAAGGGTTTAAATAAAGGTTTGGTATTTGTAATTAAAAATAATTATTATTATATAAGTATTACATAGTATATATAGTCCATGTATGCTCTTATAATTTAAATTATATATAAATATAATTAAAATTTACAAAAAAATATTTTGTATTTTTTATAATTTTCTTTGATTTTAATATTTGTATTTTTTTTGTTAATTTTTTATTATTTTTAACGTATTAAAATATATAAAATATGGAGTTAAATAAATGAGCTTGAGTGTTTGGGGTTTTAAAAATAGACAAATAGTCGAAATTTCCCAAAACTAATTTTAATATATACTATATAATATAAATAAAAATATACAATAGGAAATTAGTTTTTTAGAATTTTATAGATTTTTAATATTTTTATAGTATTTTAGGGTTTTATTATATTTAGTTTTTTCTTTTATATTTTTTTTGTAATTTTTGGTCTAGATTTAGAATATAGTAATATGTATTATATAATTTTTTGGAATTTTTAAAATTTGTTTCTATTTTTTATTTTGATAGATAATAGCGATTATATAGTTCCTAAATGATTTTTAATAGATATAAAAATGCAATAAAGTACTAATTAAAAATATGGACATGTATAAACATCATATAAGTCATCAACTTTTTTCCCAAAATTTATATGGCACTGGAACTACTTAATAAAATGAAAATGCACACAATAAAATAAACTGTCTAGCATGGGCATATTTGTAATTAAAAATTAGTGCAATGTGTTATATACAAATATCCCAAAAAGTTTACAATTATTTTGTAATTTAAAAGACTAAACTGAAATATATAAAGCTAAGAGGGCTTCCTTGCAAACATCTCAGGTACCTCACATGAGCAGCCACGTGAAATGACCTGGCGTAGGACCTCCTTATAATATTAAGGATGTTTGGGCTTGTCCTTGAAATTTATACATAAGTTTTATAGATGCACTTTATATTTACAGAATCTTACTATAAAATACAAAAGGAAGCATGGTTCCTATGAAATTTATCCCTTAATGCTTCATTAGGAGCATCTCCTTGCTCCACATGTTGATCGAGCGGCTCTGAATGGACGATGCTTCGATTGAAATGGAGGGCCCATATTAGATCCAGGAACTGTTCACGATTGGACGGCTCGGAGGGATCCTGGAAGAACGATCAAGAATAGCCCTTCATGGCTGCTTTAATTGGAGATTACACGTTGCAACATCATTCTCTGTCATTTTTAAGGTGCTCAGAAGCTTCCTGGTGGTCTCCCACACTTGCACGTCCCTTCAGATCAGTCCTGACACTGTCAGTGGTGCCTAGAGCCCCCGGGCAGCTGGAGCTCTGAGATGAACTAAATTTTGAACCCTTCTGGATCATTCTTGGGTTATTCTTATTCTATAGCTTATTCTATAGATAAAAAGATAAAAAGTATGAACTATTATGTACCAATTGAACCAATGACTATTCATGATTTCATATTGAATCAATTCTGTACGGATTCAAAATTTGAGGAAAGTTTTACCTGCTCAAGATGTTGCAATGCTCCAATTTTTGCAAAAAAATAAAGAGGAAGATGAGAGGCTTGTACTCGACATTCTCTTGAAGCTGGATGCACATGGGAATGAGGGGGCAGAGGGGCTCCGATGGAAGGCAGCAAAGGAAGCTCGATGGACCTCGACCCTTGAAGGATCAAGGGGGAGACAAAGGGGAAGTATGGAGAAGTGAATGGGGAGTGAAAATGACGTGAATCAACGCGTCGAAAGCTGTCGGAGCATTAGGAATTTGAGCAGGAGTATAAGGCTCCATAATCTACAATCCTTAAACTCATCTAATCTATTCATAAATTAACTAAACTAACATTTAAAGTATGCCACTGGAAAGAAAATCCAACGAAAAAGCTACAGCTAGTAGCTGGTATTTGGCCAGAAACAAGGAGTAGGAAGACTCGCTAAAGCTGGGCTCGGCTAACTAGGATTACCACCTCCCACCTCTTATCCACGCTGATAAGGCTCCGTGGAGCGTTTCCTGTCACTAGATCTCAATATGGAGAAATCTTATTTGGGTTATGATGGGTAAAGTATGATCAAATTTAAAAATGGAAGAAGGCGTCGTTATTTGTAGACATAGATTCGGGAAAAAGATGGAGAAGGTTGCGTGCAGGAGGAGAGTGGTTGGTGATATCTTGGTAACACGGAGTAGGGATGGGCATGTCGTAAGATGTAGAAAGCTCGAGGTGGAATGGAGCATGGAGGTGGAGTAGAAAATTGGAGAAGACAGGATCTTTACGTGACTCTGGCAGGGTCTACAAGTGGCAAGGACTATTGACCGGGAGACCAACAGTTGCTGGTCTTTGGTTAAGTAGTATGAAATCCATTAAAAAATAAATAATAAATAACAAGTGATTTATTGATTATTGTTTAAAACATAAAAAATGTTTGTTATTTTATTTAGTATTTTATTATAATTTTATTTATTTTTACAAAGTTATATACATAGATATATTTAATTATATTTACAATATTTTATTTTTATTTTGCATTCAATATTTATTATTATATTTATTTAGTTTATATATTTACAACTTATTTAATTACATATTTAAATATTTTTTATTATTTGTTTCTGATTTTATTTACTTTAATAAATATATACATGTATTATATAGGTATACTTTACCTTTTTTAATATTTAGAGACATTATTATTTTAATATGTTTTCATGGTTTTATGATATGTTTATTATTTAAATGTATATTGAATAATATTTAAAATTATATAAAAATATAATAAGCTAAAAATGTAAATAATAAATATAACAAATATTTTATACATGTAATCAGTACAATAGGGACCCAAAAGTCATCTTTTGCATCTCAACTCCAAATTAAATGAAAGTACCTTCATTAAATTGGTAATTTCATTTTATGACCAATAAAGGGGAGTTTGGTCAATTTTGAGTCTCTATGGAGTAGATACGAGTTAGGGAAGTTTTTTTTGTGGTCTTTTATTCTGAGTATCCCTAGTACATTATGTATTATTTTAAAGTGAAATCAATTTTGCATTTTTGTTTGTATTTTTATGTACAAATTTCATGGTGAGGGTTTATTGATTTGAGGTGTAAATAATAAATAATAAAACTGGTGCCAAATGCTACTTACTGTTGAATAAAAATTAGGGTTTTAAGTGCGTTATGTACATTTGATATGCCCCTATATCCTCCTACTTTATTCCTTATCAACCTAGTCATCATGATGATGGGGTCTCAGGGTTTAGGGTCTTCCTGTATCTTTGACACTTCATTCTTTTTTTTCCTTTCCTTTATTATTTTATTTTAAACAAATATGTGCTTTTATAATATATTTATTGTCAGTTCTCGAGTGTTACTTTATACAAATTAATGTTATATACATACATTTAGTTAGGGATTTAAGGACAAAATGAAAAAATAATAGTGATGAAATGGAGATTCATCACCCCCGATACTTGCCTTTGCTAGTTATTAACAAACACTTGCGACGATGAGTAGAGAAAAAAGAAAATAAAGAAAAGAAAAATAAAGAACTTGTAACAATTTTGACTTTTAAACTTATCTTGATAAAATCAAAGTTTGGAGATCAGTCAAGACCTTTGAATTCTTGATGTATTCGGAACTAAATTAAGAATAGGTATTGTGACACAACAACTCCTAACTTCCATGCTACTCTATTCATTGTAATTCATAGTCTGGTCAGAACTATCCTTTCAGTCACATACTCTCGGAACCTTGAAATGACAAGTACCATGTGGGTGGATTGGGTTAGCTCTTCCCAGACAAATCACTAAACTATCAAGTGGTCTCTTCCTCTATCAACTTGTCCTCAGGAGACGGATATTTCCTTTTAAGGTTGGGTACGTTCTACTTCACAAACAAAGAGGGAGGAACCAGAAGAATGGGAAAAAAGAAGAAATGGATCAATGTAGTCACATTCCCTTGTGAATCTCGACCAGTGTAACCAAATCTTTACCAAGAAGCATGCTTTTTTGGCAGCTCAATTTGGAATTTTTGGTATTGTCTTGTTCTTGGATTTTTTTATGACTTGCATTGCGTTGCATTGTCTTTTAGCCCTGACAATTATAGAATCCTTTGGTCTGCTCATTTTTTGTGATCTTGGAAAAAGTTGTACTAGCAGACCATTTCTCATACTAACCATTATTTCAATCTAGTCTCTAGTCATTACATGTCCATGATACCAAAGGAAGTGGGTTGAGATACCGGTTTCTGAAGTCCACGAGAATGTTTTTTAACTCACCCTTGACTAAGCAGCCATCATCCCAACTTAAACTCCAAGATCTTTCAAAAATCCATCTAGTTGAGCTAAGTGTTAAGTGCAAGGTCTCTAGTCAAGCCACTATCTCAAGAGTCATATAAATGACATGAAATGTTTTAGTTAGAAACAATGAATCGACTCAAGACATAGTCTCATGGAATCTAAATAATTAAGTCAAGGTGACCTAAAACGTCTTAATTCTAGACCCTAATTGGTTCCTCTGATTAAGTGGATTGAAATCAAGACCAAGTTCTAATCTTTAGACTTTATTTAGACTTGTTCAATTATCTTTATCATTCCCCAAAATGCACATGTTATACAATGCGAGAAATTTTTTTGTGAAATTATTTTCTTATTTGGAACTCTTTATGGATTTTTGAAAAAGTTTTGCAAATTTTTATGTAATTTTTAAAAACATTTTGAATTTTTTTGTGGGTTTTAGGATTTTTAAAATTTAAGGGATTTTCAATAAAGTTAGTGAAATAAGTATATACAGGTATTTACATGGGAATGTGTGCTTACTTAAAAGAATTAGATGTGTATTACACTGAGAAATTACATAATTTAAGTGTGAGTTGTTATTTACATGCTTTTGTATATACAAAGTTTCTAAAGAACTTTATTCGTTGTAATTATGTATGATATTCTCAAAATAGTTTGAAAACCACTTTTACAAACTTTTTGAAAACTTTATTTTCGAAATAGTTTATACAACCAATTTTACAGACATTTACAAAATTTGAAAATTATTTTGCAAAGATTTTTCAAAGATATGTAAAGATTTTGCAAAACTTTTTTACAATTATTTTCCTAATCATTTGCAAATAGAATTTTCAAACATTTTATTCAAACATTTGCAACAAATTTTGCAAATTTTTATAAAAAATATAAAGGTTTGAAAACATTTTATAAATAAGGTTCAAATGGTTTTCAAAAGATCTTTCAAGTCATTATAGAAACAGTTTTTAGATCATTTTACAATGTAAACCGGTTTATTAACCATATTTACAAAGAATTTAAAAACAATTATACATTTATTTATTGTGTATTATTTATAATTGATCAATCATATACCCTTACTCATATAGTATAGTAGCCATATTTATTGAAAATATAAAAGTATGAGTTATGACTAAAGTATATACATCATATATACCACACCCTTATACTTATCTTGAGCTATGTCCTCATAGTGATCAAAAAGAAAAAGGAAGACATAACTCATGCCGAGTATAGGAGAGTCTATACTACAAAGACTAAAAGAATGAGAAGTTAATTATCTTCCCTATACTTAGTATCAACTAATCCTAAGTATCGTAGACTGTATACAAAATGGTATGATCTAGGATCAGAATGTACGACGAACTCACTATGCTCGGCTTGTTCTCCCATACTTATTGTGAAATATCCCTAAGTATAGACAGAGTATCAACAAGTTGAGAGACAAGCGACGGAAAAAATAATGAATGATTTGAGTACACTCATCTCCCCCATACTTATGATTAAGTATATCCAAGTATAGCACAGATAATGGGATGAGTGCCACATGGAAGAAGGAAAAAAATGAAAAATAAAAATGAAAAGAAGAAAAGAAAAAATCAATTAAAAATATTTTGAGCATAATTGTCTAAAACTATTGATGATACAGTTGTCAACTGTTCATAAAAAATTACATGAACACAATTGACAATGACCAGGAATATGCCATGCTCTAAATACAACTTCAACAATTGATCATTGATAATGAATGACTGTGCGTTAGATGATAGTTCAGATACCAAGATACTTCCATTATCACACCTAATTCTGGATATGTAGGGACCTGTCCATTTGCTTTTTAATTTGCCTAGGAAAATCTTCAACTTCACATCAAATAGTCAAACTTTCTATCCAAGTTCGAAGGTCTTTTGTCTTATGTGTCGATCATGCCAGCATATGACCTTTTTTCTCTTTGTACATCAAGTTGTTGTCGTGCATGTAGTCTCGTAATTCTTGGAGCTTGTTCATATGCAATTTTCTATTCTAACCACGTTTCTGTGAGTCAAGATTAAAGATATTGACTTCCCATAGAGATTTATGAATGAGTTACAATAGCATATGGAAAGAATTTCCATAGACAAGATGGTTGGGTGACATGCCCAAGGGAGGCCTGTAGGAGGTTCTGTATGCCCATAAAACTGAATCCAAAAGTTGTGAATAGTTCTTTCTATTCGTCCTCACAATTTTCTACACGATTATCATGATTTCTTCGTTTGATAATCCAGTCAGGCCATTTGATTGATGATAATAAGGAGAAACGACAAGATGATCGATGTCGTACTCCACTAATTTCTTAAGCTCTTTATTAATGAAATGATTACCTCTGTCTGAGATCAAAATCTTCAGTATCCAAACCACAATATGATTTTATCTTTCAGAAACCGGCAGACTGTGCGGCTATCGGTAGTTCGAGCAGGGATAGCTTCCACACATCAACTCAAATAGTCTACCGTAAGCAGGATGTATTCATGATCCTGACTATTAGGAAATGGACCCATGAAATCAATGCACCATGCATCAAACACATCAGAATTTATATGAATTTAACGGGTATAAAATCTTGAATGTCGAGGTTTTTTCCCATATTATGACAATTAGTGCAGGCTCTAACGTATTCATTAGCATCATTGAATAGTGTCGGCCACCAGATGCCACACTACAGTATCTTTGCTACCATTCTACTTCCAAAATGGTGTCCACAAAATTCGAGCTTATGACAGTGCTCGAGGACATTTGTTTACTCCTCCTAAGGAATGCACTGATGCCAAATGCAATCTGCTCCTTCTCTAAACATGCATGGATCTTCCCATTGGTAGGAATGGATATGGAACATGCCCAATCTTGTGGAACTACTCAAGAGATGAGGTAGTTCACAATATTATCATACCAAGGGAGAGATCCAATGCTGAGTATGGATTCATTAAGAAAGGTCTCTGTGATCATTCCACTGCTCTGTTGAGTATCTTGGAATTCAATGCTGGATAGATTTGTAGACAAATTCTGAACTCCACGCATATCTCTAATTTCCAATTCAAATTTCTGGATGAGAAGTATCCATCCGAGTAATCATGATTTGGCATCCTTCTTTTGTTGCAAATATCTGATAGCAGAGTGCTCCGTGTAAACAATAACTTTAGATCCAAGAAGAAAGGATATGAAGTTCTCCAAGATAAAAATACTACCGTAATTCTTTCTCTATAAATGTATACTTCTTTTGTGCTTCATCTACATAGTTAATAGTAGGGTAGCCTGCCTCTTCTTTGTCCTAACACAGTCTCAACTTCCAAAATTTGATGCATATGTCATGGTCCCAAATGGATGAGAACAATCAGATGTATGTAGTACTGAAGCCTGGGTGACTAATTCTTTCAACTGACATAATGATTGGAGAACATTAACAATGAAATCAATCTCCTTGCATAATAATTCAGTAAGAGGTCGGGTAATTTTGCTGAAGTCCTTAATAAATCTTATGTAGAAGCCAACATGCCCAAGGAATGACATGACATTCTTGACATTTTGAGAGCCAATCACATCCACCTTCACTAGGTCAACTTCCATGCCTCGCTTGGAAATGACATGGACCAACACGATCCCTTCAGTGACTATGAAGTGATTCTTTTTTCCAGGATAGAACTAGACTTACTTCACAATAGTTCTGCAACACTCGGTCTAAGTGCATGAGACAAGAATCAAAGCTATCACCGTAGACTAATATATCATCCACAAAACAATCAAGAAAACTACCAATCATATTGACAAAAATGGCAAGCATGCATCTTGGAATGTGGCAGGAGCATTATACAATCCAAAGGACATTCTTCGGAAAGCATATGTGTCGAATGGGCAGGCGAATGTGGTTTTCTCTTAGTCTTCAAGGGTGATTGCCACCTAGTTGTACCTAGAGTACCCATCTATGAAACAAAAGAATTCCTTCCCATCCAATCTTTCAAGAACTTGATCAATAAATGTTAGAGGGAAGTAGTCCTTCTTCGTTCCTTCATTCAGGTGGCAGTATCCAACACACACACGCCATGATGTTGGTACTTGGGTTAAGATCTCCTATACTTGGTCATTAGTAACCACAATGATTCCTGATTTCTTTGGCACTACATGCATGGTACTACCCATTTTGAGTCGGAGATGTGACAAATGAAACCCGCTTCACACGACTCCAAGATTTCCTTCATCACTATGTCCCAAAGATTAGGGTTTAATCTGCGTTGAAATTCACAGGATGGCTTGCAGTCATCTTCAAAATAAATTTGGTATGAACACAAGGTTGTATTTATCCCTAGGAGATCAGAAACTTTCCAACCAAGTTCCTTGCAATTTTTGTATAGAATCTCGAGCAGTCGAAATTCTTGATCCAAGGTCAGCATGTTGTTGTTGATGATCAGATACATGTTTTCTTCACTCTCAAGGAAAGCACACTTCAAACCTGTTGGGAGCTATTTTAATTCAAGTATTTGTAGAGTCTGCTCCATGACCCCTTCAGATATTACGCTGGTTGATGAGTGGTTTGCTGAAATATATGAGATGTTGTCCACCTCTGTCACTCTTGCCAATGATAAAAATGTACCGAACACATCTGTGATGATTCTTCTTATTTGGTTTGGCATGAATTCTCTTCAAACAAGTTGACCATTGATTGAGATTCCATTTACTAATTGATAATGTAGCATGGAACGACTATGTTATTCATGTCATCCTCTAAAGAGAGGATTTCCTGTGTCAAAATATAATTCAAAGATATTTGTTGATAGCTAATATGAACAATGTCACAATCTTCCGGTGGAGCTAGCTTGCATTCATCAGATGCAACTTTCCGTTCGATGATCATGTCCATTATGATTGGTTCACTATAAGAGCGAAATGTAATCTTTCCAGACCTGTAGTCGACGACCGCTTCGGTAGTTCGAAGGAAATGTCGACCACGAATAATCAGGGTTTGAAGCAATGGTGTAGGATCTAAGATGAAGAAGTCCACTAGTAAACTCATGTCCTACATAGTCATGATAACATCCTCTAGTAAACCCTTGGGCAACTTAATGGATCAATTTACATACTGTTGGATCATACGATTCAGTGTAAGAGATCCCAACTTGAATTGTTCAAGCAATGAGGAGGGCATGAGGTTTATAGAAGAACCATTATCAAGCAGAGTCTTCTCAAAAGTCTGATCAAATATTTGGCATATGATTAAGGATGCTCCCTTATCTTTCTTTTTCAGTGGAAGATCACCGATAGTACTGGCAAAGGTTAGGATGTATTTTTCTCCTCTGTTGTGTCTGGTCTTGCGATTCAGACACTTAGAGGTGCATGTCTCTTTCAGACCGTTCTTCACAACTGGTATGTATTTCATGGTCTTCATCAATGGCATATTCAAAACAAGATGTTTAATAATCTCCACACCACCAGGGAGCAATGCACTTTCATTTTTTTATTTTTTTCAGAATTTTGTCATTGCATCTGAAAAGGGAATATTCACATAAGGAAACACATTGTTCTTATTTACATCATCATTTACAAATGATTGACTAGAAGAAGTGTGGTCATTCAAAACACGTAAAAACAAATTTATAGAATATTGGGCTTCATTAATCAGCTCTAAAGCTTCGGCTCGTGCCTGGTTCTCAAGGATTGATTCTGCTTAGCTTAGCCTCTTATTTTGATTCTATAGATTTTAGTTTTCCTAATTTTTTGTAATATTTGCCGATGGTGGTGGTGTGACGAGTCCAATTTTGCCAATGTTAATATACGTGAATTATCGAGTGTTTAAATTAATGTTGAATGTGTCGTTATCAGACAATCGGAATCGTACAAGAATTGACCACAAGAACTTATTCATTTTTTAGTCAATGTGGTTTTATGTTTATTTTACTTGGACAAGTCCCAAGGTCGAACTCAAGAGGCAAAGGAACGACCTAGAATTTCATCTTTCAAAGTTCTTGCACGGTTTTCAAGATGATATTTTTGTATTTTTAATACAATTTTAGGATGCAAAATGCAAATGTAGACAATTTTATGGACTAAAATGTAAAAATTAATCAAGTGATGTCCGAAAAATATGAAACTTGGCCAAGATGACAATTATGATGAAATGAATGCACTGTAAAGTTTCTGGAATTTTCGGATGCAAGATAAATATTTTATGAATGCATGAATGCAAACACAATAAATTTCAATAATTAATTATAATAAATACTAAACCGAATTATTTCCATAAGATAAAATTATCCAAGTCCTATCACTAGTGATTGATCTCAGAAAAATCCTAGACCTCAATAATATTATATTTAAAATCTATTAAAAATTAAAGATCGAAATATACAAAATGATTTTTAGCGAGCAAAATATGCATACAAATGTAATATTTTTTGGCCACAATGTTAAACATAATAAATTCTATGATATGTGAATTTTCGGAAATTTTTCGAGCAACGGTTAATCTCTTATGAATTTCCAAGCACAAAATGGGCAAAATATGTAAATTTTCACAATAATAATTATTTTTTATTCACCACAACCCACAAAAATATCAAGCATATGCCATATTATAGAGAATTAGTTGAAGAACAAAGTATTTTTTTAAATATGAAAATGATGCAGTAAAATAGTTTAAAATGAAGGGGGAACGTAGGGGTCTATTTTAAGTTACAATAATTAAAATAAAAGAGTTGTAAAGTCAGGGACTAAAGCGTAATTACCAAAATTGTGAGGGGGAACTCTGCAAAAATGCAAAGCAGTCACGCGTCAGGTACGTGACCCTTGAGCGGTTGGGGCAGTTGACAATACTTGGATCCTTCAGGGGCATTTATGCAAATAACCAAAGAGGGAATGCATCTCACATGTTCCCTCCCGCACATGCACCTCACGTGAAAAGGTCCTCGGGTCAGCCCCCGGCAGCGCTTTGGCGGAGCTGGGGGGGCTTGGTGCGGTGAGCGATTGCAGGCTGGTGATCGGTCGAGGCTCGTTGGTTACTCCGGTGGCGGAGATGGTACTTCTGGCTATCAATGGGTCGAAGCGGATCGACGGACTCGAGGATAGCCGGTGAAGCGTGGCGTGGATGTAGTCCGGTGCCTTGCTGGCCAACGATGGGTGGGGATGCTTCTCAAGTCGTAGCTGAAGGTAGAGAAGCTTCTGCGCGGAGCCGTTGTAGTCGGAGATGCAGTGGTCGATGGGAGGGGCGATCGACGAGACAAAGGGGGCGGTCAGTGAGAATGATGTAATGATGGAGGTGGATTTGAAAGGGGTGGAAGATGATCGATGAGGTCTAGGATAAAGATGGCAAGGTGGAGAGAGTGATACCTAGAGAGGTGTAATGCTCTGCAACTCGAAGCCAGAGGAGAGCATCACGGTAAGCTCGCGTTGCAACAGCCGCTAGCGGCTGAATCTCACCGACGAGGAAGGGTTACTGTGTCAACGTTGTCACCGCTACCAAGACGAAAATCCCTTATTGTTGATAATCGACGGATGGATGAAACGATGGGAGGTGGTTGAGAATAAATAGGAGCTGAGGGAGGCGACGGGTATGGAAGTAGGAGGAAGTGTAACAAATTGATTAGGGAAGATCGTGATTGATCATGATGAGGTTTGGAGATATCGGAGATGGGATTCAGGTAGAGATACTTGGTAGGGCAGCGACCAGATGAGGAAGGTAGCGACGACCAAGAGTGGAGATTTGACGAGGATCAAAGGTCGGAAGAGGAAGATCTGATTGACCAGGGTATCGAAGAGGAATTTGCGGTGGTAAAACTGATCACAGATGGAAGGGGTTGAGGGCGAGATACGCGGGGCAGCTGCCGGATATAGATGGAAGGCGGCGGCAAGATTTGCAGTGTAGCACCGCCTCCCGATTAGGAAAGGGGGAGGAAGAAGATAGAGGAAGGGGAAGAGCTTTGGGTCATCCGATCGACCGAGATGGGACGGTCCAAAATACGACACATGTCAGTCCCAAAAAATTCGAAAAATAAATACAATAATAAATATGTAAAAAATAGTAAATAACCTCAGATCAAAAAATATTTTCACAAACATTGCTCGTCTCAATGAGATCTACAACTTTCATGAAGAGATCGATACCAAAATCAATCATTTTTGCAAGGTGATATTTTTGGGATACTCTATGTAAATAGAATACCTTGATTTTTGGATTTTATAATTTTTTATCATTTTTAAACCAGATAAAATCCAGAAAAAATATGATTAAATCAAAGATAAATATTTAGAACATTTTTTTTAATTTTTTTGTTTTTATTAATAAAAAATAAATAACTAAAATAAAATGTGAAAAAGTGATTTTTTTATAGACAATTATTGAAGACTCGGACTCAGTAAGTCTCTTTGATTTCAACCTCAGTTTGGATTTGCATTTTTGCACATTTTAACTTATATCAAAGAAGACAAATGAAAAAGAAATAAAATAAAATGAGTCAATTATGTATATAAAATAATTGGTCAAAAACCGTTAAAATACAAAATGTACAAAAGAGGCCCAAAACCCAACTTTCATATATGGGTTCTGATTCACTTGAACTGATCTTATTTTGAAGGTATTTGAATGTATATTAGGTCAAAAGTGAGTAGGATCAGATCGGATACTGGATGAGGAAGATATAGAGGTTTTAGTCCATAAATCCTGAAATTAGGGTTTGGGTTTTTGGTCAACTTAGTCGGGTTAGTGATTATTTTGTTTTTTTTATTTTAATCATATTCGTAATATGTACAAAATAGAGGTGTTTTCATGTCATTTGGAATTAGCATGAATTAATTAAAAATCAAGGAAGTTAGGCTATTTTACATATCATTTTGGCTGGGATTTTTGGCTTCTTATTTTGTGCAATAATGAGTGATAAAATGTCATTCTTATCAATACATGCATGAATTCTAATTATATAGAATAAATGAAGAAATGCCAATGTATTTTAGGGATTTGAGCTTAATTCATGATTTTTAGAGTGAAGAATCTGAGATTCATCATCCCCCTATACTTAAACCATTCTCGTCCCTGAGTATCTAAAGCAATGTAATGAGGTGAAATGAGATTGAGTTCCATACCAAGACCATGAGCAAAAGGTGAAAATGGTACTAACCCTGACCTTTGGATTATTAGTTTGGCGGAACTTCTGTGAGACTTAAAATTATAAAAACAACATCCTTCAAGTTCTACATATCATTCTCACAGTTTCAGTTCAGAAGTCATCTTATATCAATCAACCTTCCAAAGCATACACCATGAACATTGAACAATCGGCTCATGTGTGTGAAAGGTTTTAGCTCTTCCCATCCAGAATGCCGGACTACCATGAAAACCTCATCTCTAATAACTTGTCCTCGGGGAGTCATGTATTTCCTTCTAAGGTCTGTTGCGTTGTGTTCATAATTGAATAGAGGGAGAAATTAGAAGAAGTGGAAAAGAACTGAAGGCTGGTCAGTGTAATTACCTCTCCTTGTAAAGTTGGCCAGTGTAGCCAAGTCTCCACCAAGATATGCAGGTTTTCTTGAAGCTTGGATCTTTGTGGTCAAATATTTATTTGGTGGTTTCTTTGTATTTGGATTTTTGGTAGCTCTACTTGGATCTTGTTATGCCCCTACGGATATGGAATCTTTTTTTCCATACATTTTTTGGGGTCTTAGAAAAAATTGTGCCCATTCGTCCATCCCTTTTCTGAAGCTTTATTTCAACCCGTACTCCGGTCTTTAGATGTCCATGCTACGAGAAAAGAAACTCACACAGTCTTCCAACATCTCGACTGAGTTGAGCTAAGTGCATAGCACAAGAGTATAAATCAATTCCCTATTCCAGAGTCGTACCCAAAATGAAGAGACCAGGTTAGACACTAAGAGTCAAATGTTGTACATTGTCGTGTGGAACTCAAAGAATTAAGTCAAAGACCTGAATCTTCTAAAATCCTATTTCTCTGTGAAGTTCTTTTAAAAATTAGGTAAATTAAGGTCAAGTCCAGACCACTCTCAGTTTTTACTCATAACTCGGTTCAGAACCCAAGGGCTTTTCACAAATGCATGAAATGCTGGATGAAGTGCAGGTGCGTAGAATGCAGACACATTTTCTTTGTATTTGTTTTTTTTGTAATTTTGTTTTTGAGTTTTTTTAAATGCAAGGATTTTTTATGCAAAAATGAATAAGAAGCTATTTTTCAAAAAAAATTGGTTGTACACAGTCAGTGTTAGTAGCATTTTTTTGTTTTGTTGTTTTTATTTAGTTTTTTTTTTGAAGATTTTACAAGTTAGTTACCCATGCCATAAATATATATAGGCTTACGTGAAAGTATGGGCTATGGGTAAAATATATACACAGTATATATACACCCCCCCCATACTTAGCAAGTGTTATGTCCTCAAAGCATAAGAAGTGAAACTATGACATAGCTCGGGCTATGTGTAAGAAAGTGAAAAAGAATTATAAATAATAGAAGTCAGCCTGCCCCCCAATACTTAGGTTGTGGATGGTCTAAGTATAGAAGAAGAGAGAAACGGAGTGGTCAGCAGATGTGAAAGGAGAGCATATACATGAGGGAATCGGTTCCCTTTATACTTAGGCTCTCGTAAGCCTAAGTATAGAAGAAAGGTGGAAATGAGGTGATCGTCAGATGGGAAGAATGGTACGTACAGATGGCAGACCGATGGGGTCGGGAGGGAGGGTGGGTAGACAATAATTAAGGCAATTTTAGGTTGATCTTTTTGTGAGCCTGTGATGGGAGATTGTAATGATAAGACGGAGATGAAGCATATGATTCCCAACCATTATCAGTGTTATCCTCAAAGAAATCATGTTGGAGAGTAGATGAAGCATATGAATTGGATTAAAGATAGCCATCATCGGAGTTATCCTCATAGGAATAGTATTTGAAAGTGGAGGCACTCCAGATATTCTTGTTCTTTAGTTGCTTAGTTTTTTCTCAAAATTTGTTCCTTATTATGATCAAATGATGAATACTCTGAAGCATCAGTCTCAGTCAGCTCATAAGAAATTATTCCAATATATTTAATGAGACCAGGAGAATCAACTTTGGATGAATAATGGTGAGGAACAGGAGTCTTCCAACAGCAATCGAAGGTTGGATCCTTGTGTAGATAGGGTTTCAGGACTTCCGAACAGACCTCACCCGTGTAGATTACTCTTTCCAGACCTGATGAGGAATCATCGGACGATTCCTCTTCTGGAAGGTCAACGACGACCTTCTTTTTAGATGAAGGAGTAGTCGATTTGTTTCGTGAAGATGTTGGTCCTGGGAGTGAGGTGTTGACACTTGAGTCTCCAGATGAATATCCATTGAAAATTTTCTTCTTGGTCTGTGTCTGTCCCACATATTTGTTCTTAGTTTTCTTAATGTTGGTGCACTCCTGAGTTGGATTGATTTGGTTAAGGTAGTCAAGGAAGGTTGACTCAAGGTGAGCCCATGCGTATGTCTCAGGCTCATATAAGAAACACTTTTCTATAATGAGAGCAGTGGGAAATGGAACAATGGGGAGAGTCTCTGCATGTTCGTTCTTAATTAACTTGATGCTGGTGCATTCCTGTATTGGGTTGAGTTGATCAGAGTGGTCAAAGGATATATCGGCTGATTCAGGATGTGCCCATGCATATGTTTCAGGATCATATAAGGAGTCATTTCCCACGGTGGGAGAAGTGGGAAATGAAACAATGGGAAGGGTCTCTAAACCAATAGTCTCATCAACAACTGTTGTCTCAAGCGTAGCAATGGGGTAAGGCTCTTCTACTGTTTGGTGGTTACGGCTGTTGACGGCTTCGTGGGTCGCCTCAAAATATCGTGTTTCCTTAAAGACTTGTTGAGATTGAAGTGCTCCTAATGCTGTAAAATTGATTGCCCGAGTCTTGCACTCAATAATTACGTTAGTCAATGCCAAGATTGGATTTTCGAGAATTATCGAAGACTCGATGAATTCTCCTTGATGCTCAATATCAATGATTATGAAATCCACTTTGAGTGGAGTACCTTGGAATGTAACGATGACGGAAATTATTCGTATCGGCCTCTTTATCGATCAATCAGCTAGTTGAACGATCTCTCTTATCTTCCTGATAGGTCTGCATTGGAGCTTGTCAAATACAGAGGTCGGGAGGATATTGATTGTTGAGTCGTCATCGATTTGAGAATGGGTAAAAATTATGTCTTTGATTCCACAGTCAAATATGGGCAACCGCTTCACTATGCAGCTCTTGGTTTTTCTCCTCAACACCAAGGACGTGGCCATTGACAAGATATGTCTTTCAGTCTTTATTCATATCTTGCCTGACTTTTTCATCACTAATTTTCTCATTACAAATCCCTTAAGGTGGGGAAAGTGTTCAATGTCCTGAATCAAGGGAAATTCAAAAATCAATCTTTTCTCCAGTGCTTCCCGTAAAGCAGGATCCAAATTCTTCAAATCTTCTTCAGATTCTAATTTTATATATTTTTCTGTATTTTTTATTTTTTGAGTATTTTTTAATATTTCAATTTTTTGGTGTTTTTGTTGCGGTGTGTGAATGTGGTGTTTTCTGTAGATGATGAGGGGTTCTGATATGCCGTGTCAGATTCAGAGTTATCTCTAGGGGAGTAGTAGGTAGAGGTGTCATTGTCAGGGTCGTCCCTAAGATGATCATAGTTTTCGGGTTTCTGAATATCATAATGATTCTCAACATTAGATCCAATTATTTCATCCTCTACTTTCATTGACTTTCCATAAAATTAAATTACTCGATCGGTGAAATTTCTAAATTTTTCCTCCATTAATTCATATCTCTTACTTATCCTTGAAATATTATCCTCCAAAGAATTCTCAGGATCCATCATGTGAGCAGTTTGTGTAGTTTCATGAGTATTCTTTCGTTTTTCAACATGATATCCATTCATTTCCTCTTCCACTTTCCTATATGAACTGGGAGAAGATTCTCTTGGAACATCCAATATATGATCGTTATTTTCTGAAAACTTCTCCTCATAAATTTTGGAAGGAGTCAACTCAATGGAAGGATTTGGCGGGAATCTGTAGGTCTCATACTCAACATGTTGTGACTCAGGCATGCAATGCTGATCTGAGTAGAGTCTACTTCCATGGTCATGATTGATCTTATCCTCAAACAATGGAGTTATATAGGGCGTATATGTGTCGATTTCATTCGTTTGGTGCTCTGTATGCGAGGGTTGTCTGAAAGAGTGGTATTATGGTTGGTCAATAGGGTTTGATCATTAGGTTCAATCCAGTCTTGTTGATCATTAGGTGCGGACTTCTCCCTGCAGTTTGATCAGGTGTCCATATTATTCCATGTGGTCAAGGAAAGATGTGTATTTGTGTAGTGTTGACCTATCCCAGGAATCTTGTGAGGAGGGAATGAAGTCGGTTGGGGTTGATCTCTCAACCAATCATGAGTATCAAAAGTGATTTGATCTTGAAATGGTTCATTAGTTTCGGCGAGAAATCGGGAATAAGATGGTTCAATATAGGATGGCAAGTGATCATGTGCATTAAAGGCTGAGGAAGGCAGCACATATGGTAAGTTGAATTCAGTTGGATGTTTAGGAATTGTAGATTGGACTTTATTCATTCGAGGCTGAGTGTTTTCTGCAAATAATGGAGGATATTTGATAGAGGAGGGTTTTGATGATTTGTGTCTAACCGAGACAAATTCATTTTCATAGTATAGATCAGATGGGTATTGGACAAATGTCTGATCATTTTTTAATGAGCTGACATAATTGATGAAAATTTGGGTTTGGCTGAGATGAATTCATTTTCATAGTACAGATCAGGCGGTTGATGGGACAAAAGTTGCATAATTTTTGAAGGAGGTTTATGATGAATCGACATGGTTGATCCCGATGCAAGTGCACTGGGTATTCACAACAAGAAATTTTTTATCAAGGAGAGTGATGGCACAAGTGTATGGCTTTTGATCTTCGAAATCGGTTTATGCACACCAATGCAAATGCAATACAAACCCTAGCTTCATCAGCACACACAATGAAGCCTCAAGAGTTTGGCAATTATTTTTCAATTTTAGTTGGTGATGAATTCTATCTTGGAAAAAATTAGCGAGTTGTTAGGTGCCGAAAAATTTCTTAAAGACTGGCCCGATTGCTTACGACTAGTTGCACCTACTTTCAACCAGTATGGGTGTAAGTATGGATTGTAAAATGTCTACCCATGTTACTTGAGGATGGAGCCTTACGTAGTGTCCTTTAAACCACCCACTCTGCTAAGGAAATCCGAACTGTTTAGCAGCTACCCGTATTCCTCACTAAGAAGTAGCTAATCATTTTTATAGAACCATTAGTCAATATGAAAATTCAGAGTTGGGCTCTAGCCTTAAGTGTCGTCTCTCACTCACTCATCAAAATAAATTCATCCAAGATCGAGGTTTCTCTCCCGCAAAAATTCTTGATTTTATGAGTTGATTTAGTCAGCTTTGTTTAACAATCCCAATTTTAATTAGGTGGTCACTGAAAAATTAGGTGAGCACAAATATATGTCTATCGTCCAGTCCCAAATTCCTTTAAAATTATATGAAAAAATAGGAGGGAGAAATTCGGGAAAAGTCGATGCACGTGAAACAATGATATATGCTCAGATAGAAGACTTACAGTGATTCCTCGATAAATGCAACCGATAAATCCACACCTATCAGAAAGTTCTATTAGCTGTGAAGAATTTATTTAAATCTGACTAAGTTGAACGATCTAATGTGTGTCTCAATTAAATTGTAGTGTGGTCCTAGATTATACAAGTACAATTAGAAAATCCTTAAAGCTTAATAGCCTTATGTGCAGGTCTAACCTACGAGCCACTCAAGTCAGGCTCCACTCTCACCAGAGAGTGAAACAGGCCACGACACACCACAGTAAAAGTTCAAGGTCTTTTTACACACGCGAGATTCCAAATGCACACCGCTATAAATAAGCAATTAATTACAAAAATTAAAACTGTAGAAAAATAAATCCTAGACTCTACGCTTTCTCACGACTCGACTCGATCTTAATTTTAATGCGGCATTACGGGCGTTGGTGAAGATATGTCGGTTAGGTGACAAACCTCTCCACATACGTTGAGTACCTCGCAAGAAAAAATAAGAGAGAGTGTGTATGAGAGTGATACAAAAATTTATCACAAAATAAAACAAGAAAATAAGTGCTGAAAAAAATGGATATTATATAATGAAAATTCGGGGGTCAGACTACCCAAATATGGAAAACCAAATAAAAAAATTTAGACAAAATCTTCTGACGAGTACAATCTTGCCAATGTTAATATACGTGAATTATCGAGCATTTAAATTAATGTTGAGTGTTGTTGTAGGGCAATTGGAATCGGTCAAGAATTGACCACAAGAACTTATTCAATTTTTAATCAATGTGGTTTTATGTTTATATTACATGGGCAAGTCCTAAGGTTGAACTCAAGGAGGCAAAGGAACAAACTAGAATTTCGTCTATCAAAGTTCATGCATGGTTTTTGAGACAGTCTTTTTTTGTATATTTAATGCAATTTTTGGATGCAAAATGAAAATGGGGCCAATTTTATGAAGTAAAATGTAAAGATCAATCAAATGATGTCCGAAAAATATGAAACTTGGCCAAGATGATTTTTTTGGAATTTTCGGATGCAAGATAAATCATTTATGAATTTATGAATGTAAACACAATCAATTTTAATAATCAATTATAATAAATACCAAATCTAATTATTTCCAAGAGATAAAATTATCCAAGATCTAGCACTAGGTGATTAATCTCAAAAAAATCCTAGACCTCAAAAATATTAGATTTAATATCTATTGAAATTAATGATTTAAATATTCAAAAGGACTTTTAAATGGAAAAATATACATTCAAATGCAATATTTTTTGGGCACAAAGTTGAACACAACAATTTCTATGATCTGTGAATTTTTGGCATTTTTTCGAGCGACGGTTAATTACTGATGAATTTCCAAGCACAGAATGGGAAAAATATGTAAATTTTCACAATAACAATTATTTTTACATCATCACTGCCCACAAAAATATTAAGCATATGCCATATTGTAGAGAATTAGTTGAAGAACAAAGTGTTATTTTTTAAATAATAAAATGATGCAATAAAATGGTTCAAAATGAAGGGGAACACATGGATCTATTTCCAGTTACAATAAATTAAAATAAAAGAGCTGCAAAGTCAGGAACTAAAGTGTAATTACCAAAATGCTGAGGGGGAATTCTGCAAAAATGCCATGCGATCACGTGCCAGGCACATGACCCTTGTGTGGCTGGGGCGGTTGGCAATACTTGGATCCTCCGGGGGCGTTTGCGCAAATAACCCCAAGAGGGGGTGTGTCTCGCGTGTTCCCTCTTGCACGTGCACCTCTCATGTGGAAGGCCTCAGGCCAGCCCTTGACGGTGCTTTGGCAGAGCTGGTGGTACTTGGTACGGTGAGCGTCTGCATGCCAGTGATCGATCAGGGCTTGTTGGTTGCTCTAGTGGCAGAGATGGTACTTCTGGTCATCAATGGTCGAGGCAGATTGGCAGACTCGAGGATAGCTGGTGAAGCATGGCGTGGATGTAGTCTGGTGCCTTGTTGGACAACGACGGGTGGAGATGCTTCTTGAGTCGTAGCAGAAGGCGGAGAAGCTTCTGCGTGGAGCCATGGTTGTCGGAGATGCAGTGGTCGATGGTAGGGGCGATCGACGAAAAGAGGGGGTCATGGACGAGAATGATGTGATGATGAAGGTGGAGTTGAAAGGGTTGGAAGATGATCAATGAGGTCGATAAAAAAATGGCGAGGAGGAGAGAGTGATACCTGGAGAGGTGTAATGCTTCACAACTTGAAGTCGGAGCAGAGCAGCGCAGTAAACTCACGTTGCAACAGTCGCTAGTTATTGGATCTTACTGGCGAAGAAGGGTTACTGTGATGGCATTCTCACCTCTGCCAGGATGAAAATACCTTATTATTGATGATCGATGGATGGATGAAACGATGGGTGTTGGTTGAGCATAAATAGGAGCTGAGGGAGGTAGCGGAGTTGGAAGTAGGAGGCAGTGGCAATTGATGAGGGAATATCGTGATTGATCGTGATGGGGTTTGGAGAGATCAGAGATGGGATTCAGGTAGAGATACGCGGGAGGAAGGAGGCCAGTTGAGGAAGGTAGCGATGGCCAAGAATGGAGATTTGACGAGGATCGAAGGTTGGAAGAGGAAGATCCGATTAACGAGGATATTGTATAGGGATTCGCGATGGTGAGAGTAATCACAGATGGAAGGGGGATGAGGGTGAGATACGTGGGGCGACTGTCGGCCATAGATGGAAGGCAGTGGCGGGATTTGCGGGGCGGCGCCACTTCCTGATTGGGAAAGGGGGAGGAAGAAGACGGAGGAAGGGGAAGAGCTTTGGGTCGCCGGTCGGTTGAGATTGGACGGTCCAAAATGCTCTACAAGTTATTTATTTATTTTTATTTTTTTTAATTTTTTAATTTTTTAAAAAAGTAAAGTTTAAAAATATGTGACACCTTGCAGCTCCAGGAGTTGCCACGTGTCAGCCCTAGAAAATTCAAAAAAAATAAAATAATAAAAAAAACTCTATAAGACCTCATATCAAAAAAATTTCTTCACAAAAGTTTCTCATCACGATGATATCTACAACTTTAATGAAGAGACCAAAACCAAAATAGATCGTTTGTGCAAAGTGATATTTTTGGGGTACTCTATGTACATAGAATACCTTGTTTTGGGGGTTTTATCATTTTTTGTCATTTTTAAACTAGATAAAAACCTGGAAAAAATATGATAAAATCGAATGTAATATTTACACATTATTATTTTTTCATTATTATTAATTAACAAAATAATGAAATAAAATAAAATGTTAAAAAGTCAATTTTTGTATAGATAGTTAGTGATGACACGGACTCAGTTAGTTACTTTGATTTCAAGCTCAGTTTGATTTGTATTTTTACGCATTTTAATAAAACTTTTATCAAAGAAAAAAATGAAAAATAAATGAAATAAAATGAGTCAACTATGTATATAAAATAATAGGCCAAAAACCGCTAAAATACAAAATGTACAAAAGAAGCCCAAAATCCAACTTTCACATATGAGCTCCGATTCACTTGAACTTGGCCTTGTTTTGAAGGTATTTGAATCTACATTAGTTCAAAAGTGAGTAGGATGAAATTACTGTATGAGGAAGATATCGAGGTTTTAGTCCGAAAATCCTGAAATTAGGGATTGGGTTCTTGGTCAACTTACTTGGGTTAGTGATTTTTTTGTATTTTTCATTTATTCTTATTTGTAATATGTACATAATGGTGGTTTCAAGTCATTTGGAGTTATCATGAATTAATTAAAAATCAGAGAAGTTAGGATATTTTACAGGTCATTTTAGCTGGGATTTTTGGCTTCTTATTTTCTGCAATAATGAGTGATAAAATGTCATTCTTATCAATACATGCATGAATGCTAATTATGTAGAATAAATGAACAAATGCCAACTTATTTTAGGGATTTTAGCTTAACTCACGACTTTTAGAGTGATTAATATGAGATTCATCATGGTGGTGCATCATTAGCATTCATACATGTGTTAATAATAATCGCATTTCATCATGTATAATTGCATAATATGAAAATTGGCCTAAAAGCTGCTAAATTATCATATTTTTAATTAATAAATCCTAACTCCATTTTACCTAAAACTACTTCTGTTGTGTAGATAATACTAACAAGAATAAATAAAAATACAAAAAATATAACTCAAATAAGTGTCAAATAATCCTAAAACTTAATTTCACTTATGACAGACTAAAATACACAAATCCTCCTCATACAATGTCCGATTTGGGTGTACATACTTTTAAAGTACTCCATTTTCAAATACCTTTAAAACAAGACCAATTTCATAAAATTCGGAGCTCATATGTAAAAGTTGAGTTTTGGGCCTCTTTTGCGTATTTTATCTTTTTGTTATTTTTTTACTTGAGTTTTTATGTACATAATTAACCCTTTTAAATTTATTTCTTATTCACTTGTGTCTTTGTTGAAAGTTTTATAAAATGGAATAAAAAACCAAACCTAGATCAAGACTAAAATCAAAGAAACTAACTGTGTACGAGTATCCTTTGTGAGTTTATACAAAAGTCTCATATTTTGTACTTCTATTTTATTTCCCTAATTTTTTATTTATTTAAAAAACAAAAATATATATTAATGTGTAACTAATTTTCTTGTGTTTTATCGTATTTTTCTATAATTTTTATCCTTTTTTAAACCACCAATAAAATTGTAAATTCCCAAAAAGTCAGTTTTCTATACACATGGAGACCACCAAAAATACCACTTTGTACAGATGACCTCTTTTGCCCCCAGCTCCTTTATGAAGGTTGTAGATCTTGTTGAGACTGACAACTTTTGTTAAGTAATTTTTTTAATCTAAGATCTCCTTCTATTTATTTTCAATTTTTCTTTTCCTTTTTTAATTTTGAATTTTTTTGGGGTGCCATGTGGTAGCCCTCGGCATGCCACCTGGCGACCTCTCTCCCCCCTACACGTGACTCATTGCATCCTCCCAGGGTCACGTGCCTAGCGCGTGACCCCTTTCCTCCAGGCGTTGTCTTCTCTAGTCTACCCCCCTGTCCATTGTTGTTATTCCCCTCCGCCATGCGCGGCCTGTGGTCGTTACGCAATGCCTCTGCTCCTCCTCCTCGACCATCCACCCTCTCCCCACTTACGTAACTCCCGCTCATGCCTCCCAATAAAGCACTATCATCCTCCGCCATGCAGACCCATCTACCACTTCACAAGCTATCTCTGGTCCACCCAACCTCCTCCTTCGAGTGACAGACGACATGTGGTAAGGTGAGCGAATGTGGACCTTAGCCTCGACTTGATCTAGCTGCCCACATGGTTGTTATGAGCACCCAAGCTCGGCTCTGTCCAAGACTCAAGCAGCGACCTCCATTACCCAGGTATCCTCCCTTGTGCCTTATCTCTTCTCTCCACCTTTCAGCTTTCTCTCTTCCTATTACTTATCTCTCCTTGATCCAACGATCCTCATCCGACCCTCTTCGACCTTTCTCCCTTCTACCTCGTCTACTTCATGACCACCCCTCACTCCGATCCACCTCCAGATATTTCACAGACCTAGGGTCCAGGCCTCTACCTCCTTCGATATCATCCATATGTTCGCATCATCACCACCTCGCCCCCCTCCCCACCATATGGAGCAGCGATCTCCCGCGAACCTCCACGATTAGCTCTCCACCACTTCGACTAGCTCCCAACCATAGTAGCACCGTACCGGAAACCGAGCGCCATCACTCCCTCGGCCGACCTCCATGCCTTCACCCATGTTGTGAGATCCACCTCGCACACTCCCTACATGTTCTCCACCTTCAGCCCTCGACTACTAACTCAAAAATTGTCTGACTACTAATTGACCTCTTAGGAAAAGACATCGAGTTCCTTGTAGATCATAAATGTCTTGAAGCCTTCGATCTACTCAAACAGACGCATCAGACTTCGTGGTAAGGGATGTGTTAGGACAAAAGAATATGGAATCTTGTATTCTATTCACTACATTATCAAAGTTTTATATCCAGCTCAGAAAAATTACATCGTGATCGAAAATAAATGCTTACAGTCGTCTTTGTGTGGGAGAAATTTTGATCTATACTTCTAGGATCTAATGTGACAGTATACATAGATCACTAAGCCACCGGATACTTAATAATGAAAAAAGATGCCAAAGCACGTCTCTTATGATGGATAATCTTGTTTCTGGAATTTGATTTGGAGATTAAAGATAAACCTGGAGTTAAGAATATATGGCTGATCATTTATCACAGATCGAACAAAATAAAATCCTTGAGTCTGAATTCATCAGTGAAACCTTCCCAGACGAGTGAATTTCTACTATTGACTCTCTCCCATGGTATGCTGACATGGTAAACTATCTTGTCTTCAAAAAAGTTCCTCGGGGTTGGCCCAAGAACAGAATCAAACAACTCAAGTCAGAAGCCAAACACTACCATTGGGAGGATCCATTCCTTTTCTTTGAAGGATCGTATAGTATATAGAGGAGATGTATTCCTCCAAAGGAATATAAAAGTGTCCTCAATCTCTGTCATACCTTGGAGACAGGATGACATCACTCCGGGAAGAGAACCGCTGAGAAGATACTACAGTGTGGATTTTACTCGTGTCCGGTCTATAAGATATTGGGAGGGACCATTGGTCCCAAAGATGTCATGCATATGCAACCAATGATCATTTGTAATGTATTCAATGCATGGGGCATTAACTTTATGGGTATGTTCCCTAGCAATCAAGGATTTGAATAAATTCTTCTTGCGATAGAATATTTATCTAGGTGGCTGGAGGCTATCCCTACTCGAGCAGCAGACAGCAAGACTGTATGCAAGTTTTTGAAAGATCATATTATTTTGAGGTTTGGAATCTCTAAGGTATTGATATCTGATGGGTGTAGCCACTTTGTGAACTGTTATGTGAAGAATTTGACTAAGGAATACGACATCGAGCACCGTGTCACTAGTCCTTACCATACACAATCCAATGGCATGGCCGAGGTGTCAAACAGGGAGGTGAAAGGAATTTTACAGAAGCTAGTCCGCCCTAACAGGAAGAATTATTCCCAACTCCTGGACCAAGTTCTATGGGCTTACCAGATGGCTTACTATTGGACACCTCCCTGTTTCAAATGGTATATGGAAAGCTGTGTCATTTGCCGGCAAAACTTGTGCATAAATCAAAATGGGCAATCAAAAATATCAATTGGAACTGTCGCCATGGAAAGAAGAACATGGATAAAAATTTGAATGAACTATCCAAAATTTGAAATCATGTCTACGAAAATAGCACCATTTACAAGGATAGAGTGAAGAAATGGCATGACAAGAACATCCGAACAAAGACCTTTGTCCCATGGTAGAAAATATAGTTATTTAGTGCAAAATTGAAACTTTCCAAGGTAAATTGAAATCCAAATGGATGGGACCCTTCAATGTGAGAGAGGTGCAAAATAATGGAAGTGTTGAGATCTTAGAGACCACAGGTAGTACGCAAATTTCTACAGTCAACGATCAGTTGCTTAAACATTTTGTTGAATCAAGCAACTGGTTAGTGCAAGTAGAGCAGATCTCCTTCACTCAGTGCATTGTATTACATGAAAGACTCAAGTGGCCCGGATGAAACACCTCTTCCATAAAAATTCCATCACTCTTCTGTATATCCATCACTCCGTTCATCTCATCGGTCCCCCTATGATTACTTCTTATACTTAGGCTAACTTGAGCCAAAGTATAGGCGAACAGATACCATTGTTTATACATCACTTCTATTCTTTTTTCCTTATCTATACTTAATGTGAGCTATGTCTGCATTTCACTTTGTGCCATGAGGACATTGGACAAGTTAAGTATAGGGTGTTGTGTTGTATATATTATACTTTGTTCATAGCTCGTACTTTAATTGTTTTCATCTAACATCAGCGATGGGTACAAGTAGTGTTTATGTATATCATACTAAATTCTTTCTGAAAATAAAAAATATTCTTCAAAAAAACAAAAAAAATAAAAAACACAACAACAAAAAAATAAAAAAAATCACTCATGGTCTTGCATCTCATTAAGCATCTCATGTATTCTTTAGTTGGTATCTTCCTGAAACTTGCACTATCACTCAAGGCTTGAGCATTTGAAGGCACTTGATTTCTGAGATCTTGAAAGACCGAGTTAACCAACCATAGTCATTAAGGTTTTTGAAATTTAATAATTATCACTTCCCTAGTTTGAAAGATTTGAGCCCTATATTGCACTTTTCATCTCTACCCTCTAAAGAATATAATCGGCACATCACTTTCACGACTAGATTATTGATGAGATGAGTTGAGTTATCACTTGAGGAACTGGGACTGGAGATTTGAGTCTAGGTCCGATCTAATGATGGTTGAGGATGGGATAAATTTAATGAAGGCTTCAAGAAAACTGAGTGTCAGCAAAACCCTAGCCAGTATGTGAACAAGTTCATATGCTATATTTGATATTTACCTATGTACGAAGGAGCACTAAAACCTAACTAATTGTTTATCAGTATGCACCAACTTTTGGTAAAAGCAGTGGAGATATCCAACAAATGAAATGAAAATAGAGAGTTATCTTATACTAGAAAAAGCGCTATCATTACAAAGTCAAATTCAAAAGAGCTTCCACCCAAAGGAGAGCGCTCCCAACCTTTTTCAGAGTGTCCACTTTGGTTAAACTATCTTAAGACCAAGGAGTCAAGCTAGCACCATAAAAGGGCTCTACATCGTATAGTGATACAAGTCTAGGTGTCGAAGGTACCTTAGATACTCAAAAGAGATACACCCTGGTGTACTCCCAGAAAAACAAGTGCAGACGACTCTGAATTCTCTTGATATACATTGAGCAACAAAATAAGAATATACAAGTGTTGAGTAATAAGGCACCTGAAAGGCCCCTTGTTCCATTGTGAGGGAGAGAAAAATGTACATAATACTATGTCCTCCATCATATGGTCGTCCATATACACTTTCAAGTGTGACGAACTAATGAGACGATTGACTAAAGAAAGAATAAACTTGTTCCCTAGTGTTGAGGATTAGGGATAGAGGAGAGTCTCCTGAACTGGAACATTGGGTGATATCTCGACTCGACTCTCATGAATGCAGTACACTAAAAGTCATATCCTTATATTATATGTACAAACAGAGAGTCAGATAAATAGAGAAGTTGGATTCCTTTTGATTAAAGCATGTTTAATCCTAATTTTAGGATTACTCAAATTAAGGGTCTTTGATGAATTAAGCCTTGAAAATTGACATGCACAATTAGGGATTTATCCAAATAAGTCATTCATTCATTGATGCTCAAGGATGAGCATGGTTTAAGTAAAAGCATATGATGAATCTCAGACTCATCATGCTAAAAATAATCAATTAGGCTATGTTTCCAAAAATTCATATGCATTTAATAATTAATATAACACCATTAGCATTCGTGCATGTGTTAATAATATTAGCATTTGATCATGCATAATTGCATGATGTGAAATTTGGCCTAAAAATCTGCTGATTTCTCATTTTTTTAATTAATTCATCTAACTTCGATTGACCTAAAACTACTTCCACTATGTAGATATTACTAATAAGAATAAAAAAAATTATAAAAAAAATATTAACTCCAATAAGTGTAAAGTAATTCCAAAACCTAATTTCACATCTGAAGGACTAAAATATACATATCTTCCTAATATAGTGTCTGATTTAGGTCTACTCACTTTTAAAGTACTCCATTTTTAAATACCTTCAAACTAAGACTGGTTTCATAAAATCCGGAGCTCATATGTGAAAGTTGGGTTTTTGTGGCCTCTTTTGTGCATTTTATCTTTTTGTTATTTTTTACCTGAGTTTTTATGTACATAACTAACCCTTTTAAGTTTATTTCTTCTTCACTTGTTTTCTTGCTTGAAAGTTTTATTAAACGGCATAAAAATCCAAATCTGGATCAAGACTAAAATCAAAGAAACTAATTATGTACGAGTATCCTTTTTGAGTCTGTACAAAAGTATCGTATTTCGTACTTCTATTTTATTTCTCTACTTTCCTATTTATTAAAAATCCAAAAAAATAAATTAATGTATACTTATTTTCTTGGATTTTATTGTTTTTTTAATTTTTATCCTTTTTAAACCATCAAGAAATTTACAAAATACCAAAAAGTTGATTTTCTATACACATGGAGACCACCAAAAATACTTTGTACAGATGACTTTGTTGCCCTGACTCCTTCATTAAAGTTGCATATCTCATCTATACGAACAACTTTCATGAAGGAAAATTTTCCATCCGAGTTTCCCTCCTATTTCTTTTCCATTTCCTTTCCCTTTTTAATTTTGAAATTTTTGGAGTACCACGTGGCAGACCATGGGCGTGCCATGTGGTGCCCACTCTCTCACCCTCTGCATGTGACTCCTTGTATCCTCCTTAAGTCATGTGCCTAGCACGTGAACCCTTTCCTCCAATTGTTGTCTTCTCCAGTCTACCCCAATCTCTGTTGTCGTTATTCCCCTCCGCCATGCGCGGACCATGGCCATTATGTGTCACCTCCGCTCCTCCTCCTCGACCATTCACCCTCTCCACTCTTGCGTAATGCCCACTCACGACTCTCTATAAAGCTCCATCATCCTCCGCCATGCAGCCCCATCTGCCACTTCATGAGCTATCTCTGGTCCACCCAACCTCCTCCTCCTTCAAGTGACAGACGAAGGGTGGTAAGTGAGCGACTGTGGATTTAGACTTGGCATGATCCAACCGCCCGCACGGCAATTGCGAGCACCCAAGCTCGCTTGAGTTCGACTATTCCAAGCCTCGAGGTATGAACTCCATTCCCAGGTATCCTCCCTTGTGCCTTATCTCTTTTCCCCACCTTTCAGCTCTCTCTTCCTGTTACTTAGATCCCCTTGATCCGATGATCCTCATCCAACCCTTGCCGACCTTTCTCCCTTCGCCCTCCTCTTCTCCACGACCACCCCCCGCTCCAATCCACCTCCAGGTCTTGCACAGACCTGGAGTTCAGGACTCTACCTCCTTCTATCACATCCAAGCCTTCACACCATCACCACCCTACCGTCCTCCCCACAATCTAGAGCAGCGTGCTCCCTTGAACCACTGCGATCATCCCTCCACCACTTCGACTAGCTCCCATGTGCAGTAGCACCGCACCGTCAATTGAGGGACATTACTCCCTCGACCGACCTCCGTGCCTTCGCCCACGTCGTGAGCTCTGCCTCGCACACCCCCCGCATGTCCTCTGCCTCCGGCCCTCGATGATTCCTTTCGCCTCGCGTCTTTATCTCCACCACGATCACCGTCTCTGCTTGACAAAGCCCCCATTTTCCTGTCACTTTCACCGCCATTGTATCAGAGTATACAACAGTTCATGCCACGCGACATCTCCCACCCGAGCCTAGGCCCCATCCTTGCAGCTTGGGATAGACGAACCTTCATCGAGCCTCCCACTAATAGCCATGCTTAGATTCGGTGCCTGAGTCTCCTATTCTGTCACTCGAGCCTCCATAGTGCACATGCCTAGCACATACTACCTTGTAGAAATTGCACCAGGCACCTTCGAGTTTCACGAAATTGCAAGAAGCCCCCCAGTTGACATCATTGTCACGTGACTTGCACGTGTCATTGGAAATTTTACATGCAGGCACTCTAAAAGTTCTTTAATTGCAGAAACACCTTGCTTGGGGTATTTTACAGAAGGGACCCTTCGAGTTATTAAATTTACAAATAAGTCCCTCTATGGACTGTTTTTAAAATAAATAATTATTTTATTACATTTTAGTCCCTCCTATTTAATTTTATCTTATCTGTCTCATACGAACTCAATTATGAATGCAAAATATATCATTTCGAAGCACATTCTATGCTCTTTAATATTATATATCTTGTGGAAAAATATGAGGTTGATTATTGGTGACTAATATTATTTGAAGCTCTTAATTTGTGTAAGCTTGATTAGTGATATATGTGTGCTACTTTATTGTGAAAAATTGATCTAACATGTAAGGATCCATTTGAGGAGATCTAATTTGATTTATTCTCCATTGATAATTAATATTTTTTATAAATTAATTAATCTTGTAGGGATATATATGAGGTAAAATAATCCAATTCCTTGATACTTTATTTGAGGAGTCTTGAGTTGATTAATCTGCTAATTGTAGAATATTACTATCGAGGAATTCGATTTGTTGGTGAGACTCGTGATTCCCCAGATATATGATATGATTAAATGCTATTATTTTTTAGGAGTGGTTTACAAGTGAATGAGGGCCATAGTTTCTTGAGAAAATCTTGTAGGATAAAGCTTTGATACATTTATCTTTTTGGCTTGCATCTGAGATATTGACTGATACTTATTTCTGGATTTGATATCTTTTGACCTATGATTTAATTTCAAGGATATTGATTATTATTTAAAGTAAAAATCGTAATCTCAGATCATGTGTTGAATTATTCTCTCTGATATTTTTGCAACGCTTCATCATTTTTTTCATTTTCTGACACAGAAATTAACTTAACAATTTAATTAATTATTCAACTTAATTTAAAATCATACAACTAGAAATCATCGTTCCTTGTGTTCGACTTGTAGACTTGCCAAGTAAAAATACTCCACAACATTCAAATATTCTGATTTTCTCTAAATCAAATTTCGTCTCCTATACTACAATTTTAGATAATTAAAGAGGTAATTTTCGAGATCATTGGTGCTGCTCCTCAATCATCTTCTTCCTTACTCGGCTCTACCGCTATTCCGATTGATGAAGATGATGACTCATTAAAAGATGCTTTATTCTTCCACTTCTGTACGGTAGACAAATGTAATGTCCTACCTCTCTTGAGACTTACAACATTAGATGAACCGTAATCTGAAACACCTAACTTTCTGGGAGTGAACGACATATCACAAACTACCTTCCCATTTCTCTTGAAATTATTAGGGTTGTCCTCGACTTACGCTCGAATGGGAGTCTTTGTAGTAATGAGTTCATTAAGATTATGGCTCATCTCTGCTATGTCTTTGACTAATTGGAGAAAGCAGTTGAGAGCGAGGTTCACAAGAGTTGCTTCTGATGATTCAACGTGCTAACCACACTAGGAGTGATAGAAAAATTGAATATTATAGTAAGGAGGAGGTTTCTGCTGATGAACTTGACGTGGAGGGAGGTACTGATTCTGATGAGCAACTGTGTATTGGTGATGTGGCTGGTATTGGCGGTACGTGGGCTGCTGGTAATTCTGATCATGTCTTCGTGTATTCTGATATAGTGGAGGCAGGTTCTGCAGAGGCTGGTTGTTCTGGACAAATCCCCCATCGGAAGGCCGGTGATATGGATGAACTACATAGTACTAAACATGTTGTTGCTTACCTGAACAGTCTAATTATGCATCATTATTCCAGATGTCATTCACTTCTAGGATTTGGGGTGGTCGTGGTAAAAAAGGAACCGTAAGATGGGGCCTGGAGCTCATTCTAGTAGGCGACGAGTTTTACGATGGCTATCCTGGTGCCTGGTCAGGGGCCTACACGTAGTACATGTGTTGGACCTAAGCCTTCCTAGAACTTGGTTGAGCTTGGTGTGGCAATGAAGGCTTCTTCAGCTCAACAGGATTTGTGACTGCTGGACTCCCAGACTGAACGACATTGATGGTACTGACCAACAGCTCCAACTGCTTGGTGATCAGATCTAGATTGTCCAAATATTGGGTTCTTTGTTCCATCGCAGATAATTTCTCGAGATCTGGCGATCGTTTCTCAATAATATGTACGTTGGACAAGTGGCTCCGAATAATGTTGAGGTTAGAGCTCTCGTCCCTGTCCGCTTCGTGGGATGCCACCATGTTCACCGACTTGTAGTGGATTTGTGGTTGTCACTGGTATACACGAGATGAGGATAACGTGGCGTCTCCTTCAGCCATTTCTTCGAATATATGGTAGACAATATCCTCATCCTTGGTGAAGTGGGATTGGTTACATGCAATATCAGCTAGCCTCTTGCTCTTGTGTGAGGTCTCCAAAGAAATGTTAGACCGAGATGGTCTGAGGAATATCATGGTGAGGGTAATTTTCTTGTAAATCTTTATACCTCTCCCAAGCTTCATGAATGGACTTGTGCGATCCCTAGGAGAAGTCTTTGATACGCGCTCGCATCTGATTTTGATGACCAAATGGCTAAAGCTTATGAAGGAATGCATATTTCAATTCCTCCTAGGTCATAACTACCTTCCCCAAATGATTAATCTATTAGAGATCCTTGTCCCGAAGGCTAAATGGGAAGACAGACATTTTAACCACACCTAACGAGATGTTAATGTAGTGAGTGGTGTGACAGATTTAGAAAAATTACTAGAGATGGATATAGGGATCTTCATTGGTGTTCCCATGGAAAGAAGGGAGAAAAGTCAAGAATCGGGGCTTCATCTCAAAGTGCATGTGGACAATTAGAATCTATATCCACTTGGTTATCTAGAAAGAGCCATAATTGTACGTCTCCTTAAGTATAGGATTTTAATCCTCTCTTCTTGGCTCATTTGTCAGCCCTCCACAGTGTCCATCTCCTTGTTCATCTTCATTTTCTCCTCCTCCTCTATTCTCTCTTTCTCCTCTGGTCATTAAGCATGACCTGGAAGGAGACTTGGGTGAGAGCCTGATCTGTGAGCTGTTGCTTGATAGCATGTATGTATGCCAGCAAGTGTGCATTCACAGTGTTTTGATATGGCTGTAGATCCTATTTTGCCTGATGTGGTCCCTTCCCCCTTTCCATGAGGAGCCATATCTGAATCATACTCATAAGAATGAATCTGAACGAGGTCCATGTTAGATTCTTGATATGTACATTCAAATTTATCTCGTTCAAACTGACCATCATAATCACTAGATGAAGTGATGGGTCTGCGATTAGGGTCAATCTCAAATAGATGTGAATGGAGCATTTGATATAAAGATAATCAGTATCCATCCATAAGGGGCAAATATCATGACAACAGTGATCCTGATTTATTGGAGAAGAAGATGAGGAGTCTAGAGATTGGGTTCTCAGAAATCACCTCGAATTATTGAAGATGTTGAGTTCATGGAATCGATGTAGGTTTCTGCAAGGTCCTTACTAATCCATCCATAAGTCGACATCTCGAGAGAGAAGGAGAGTAGATCAGGAATGCAATATGATGATGAACAATGATGAAATGAAGAGTACAGTAATATACGGTTAAAAATGAGCAAGGCAAAAAGGGGTAAAATAGATGAAATGAAAAAGGGTGTAGGTACGCGGGGCTGGCTCTTTGACCTAAAATCTAATTAAAACAAACCCAGAGCAATTGGATTTACCAACTCATGCTAACTGAAGCCATAAAAATTCGGTTATTTTTTATCTTTGTAGTTTTTTTTGTTACCAGGTAATATTATAGCAAGTCCCTAGAGGCTAACACTATAGGAGAGTGATAAATCCATGATTTATAATCATTAATCATTATAAAACTCTCTTGCATAAGGTAATCACAAAGATTCAATTACAAATAACACTAATTACTAATTTATGTGGTGTATATATTTGACTCTAATTATTAAATATTATTATAACCCTAGTATGGTGTAATATTTTATGTATTTATTCCTTATTAAAAATAAAAAAAGAATAAAATTGTGTATAAATAAATTAAGATAAAAATAAAAACACAAAAAAAATAAGAAAAAGAAAAATCGAAGAAAATCGTTTTATATTATTTTTATTATTGTTTAATTTTTACATGTGTTTAAATGACCTCTGATCTCTTTGACTTCTAAATGAAAGTTGTAGATGTCATCGAGATCTATGACCTTCTAAGCTCATGACTTTTTCGGAATCATCTCCTAGCTAATTCTTTCTGATTGTCCTTTATTTTCTTTAAAATTCTTAACTCTGATTGGGCCACGTGACACCTCTAGAGTGAACCATGTGGCACGTTCTGGTGATTCCACTCGCAACCTCTTATAGTCATTCAATTGTTCCTGGCTACCATAATATGATCCATTGATTAGTGCTCTTGCATTAATCGTATGATCAGATCTTATGTCAGATGAGATCCATCCAACCACACCTTCAACCTCCAGCTGGTTGTGACTTTCAACAGTGCCTGAACCTCCTTCAACCTCCAGCTGGTTGTGACTTTCACGAACCAACCCATCTTCAACCTATTATCTCTACCTACTCCGATCAACTCTCAACCAAGTACAACTGCTAGGTCCTCCTTCTAACTTCCCTAATTCATGCTCGTTCCATAACTTCCTTCTAATCTAACTTCTATAAGCAATGGTGTTGATTAGAACTTCCATGAAACCATCTAGCCCTCACCCGGCCACCTTTGCCGATTGTCATCCCTTGTATGGAGTATCCCCTAGCCACTCCTCCTCTTCATGACAGTAAGAAGGAGTCGACGTTGTGTGATAATGGAGGTCTACCCTTGGTTCGACCCGTGGTGAGCATGCCATGTTACGACGTCGAATGATGATCGTTTGATCTTTCTCCATGATTGAGGAGATCAAGCAAAGACCTGAGGATGCTAAATCCTCAATCCCAAGCCATACACTTCATCTCAGCATCTGCAATATTCAAGTAACTTAAGTTTTTGATTTGTTTTCTCATTTTCATGTATTTCTTCTTGGATGAACATATATCCATCCTCTGAACCAAGGTGTTAGCAACCTTCCCCATGGAAACCTGATCCACGCAGAAGGTGATGGTCTTTGTGCTTGTTGTTCCATTACATCTACCGCTTCGACCCATATTTTTCTACATATAGAAGAACACACCATGGTTATTATCTTTTGCGCACATCTCAGCCATCCATTCCATTCACCTTCGTTTCCACTCACATTCGCATACACCACTTTCCTTGCTTTGACTATTCTTGTGGTAACATCTGTAGGTGTTGAGTCCTTCAATGGCTAGAGATCGAAGGGAACCTCCAGTCTAGATCTCTGCCTCTGACATTACTTCCTCGCCACTTTCTTCCAGATGCTCGTGGATCGTCTCCGCCGTCTTCTCCTCTTCACGGACCCTTCGATGATCGTCGCCGACCTCCAGAACATCATTAGGACAACGACAGCGATATGGGGTTCTCACCAGAGCCCCGCCTTCTCGCATCCTCTTATAGCGGTGCTCTTCTGAGGAGGCACAAATACCGGATCACCCCAATTTGGGGGTGATTTGAGGATAATATTTCATCCACGATGACAACTCAAGCCTCGAGCCTCGGACAACCCCAGATCGTCGATCGAAGCACAGCATGATGCCATGTGGCCCGAGCCACGAACCTCCACCCAAGCCTAGGATCTCACATGCATCGTGCGTGCAGACTTGGGAAAATTACAATTTTACCGTACCGATTATCCTTAATTGCAAAAATACCCCCATGTCGGGGGTCTTCAATAAATTTCACTGTCAATTTTTCTTAATTGCATTTTAGTCCTTCCAGGGACCTGTTCATAATGTTTGTGTTATTATTTCTTATGTTTTTTATTATGATTATGCCCCTGCACTCTATGTTGAGTAACTTGAGCATCTTTTATCCTATTGATGTGATTTCAGTTTCATTAGGAAGCTAATTAAATTCTCTTTCACATGGTTTAAGTAATATTTTGAATTGATAGACATGTTAATTGATGAATTAGTTAGAATAAATTCAGTTGTATGTATTTATATTCAATGAAACCTGGCTTATAATTAAATGCTCAATTGGTTTCAAATTTTCATCTAATGTCTATCTCAAGTTACTTGAATATTTTAGGGCATATTAATGTGTAGATTTGTGTGTGTTAATGTTTTAACCATTTTGATCATCACATCATTATTTTATAACATCCACTTATATATTTCATCAACACATTTTGTCTTATCCATGCATGCATTCTTGATGTGCATTATCTTGCATTGCTTGCATGCATTGTTGTTTCTGTTTTGATCTAGATAATTTATCGATCACTAAATCTAGATAATTAACACCTAAATAATCATATTATGGTTCTTATCCTTTTGTTTGACATTGGACTTCCCAGTTTAAAAATTAAAACTAAGTCCTCTCCATGGAAATCATTCATTCAATTCTGTATGACACGCTAAGTGTCCGTTCTACAATGGATCATTATTAATACATGCATTTAGTGCTTCATCAGATGACGTCATTATCGGGGACATGACTTCATTAATATAATTATTTTGGATTGTATATTTTGGTTAAGTAGATTTTATTTTTTCTAGATCAATCCCATGATGTGATGTTTTATGCACATGTGTTGATAATATTTGAAATATCTAATATTTTCTCTTTAGTGGTAGGTCCCATTCATCAAGGATGCTCGTAGAGAATGGAAGCTGGAAGCTCAAGATGGAGTTCCCCATGAGAAGAACCGTAGAAGATGCCTTCAAGACAAGTCAAAGATTATTCTATTCATATTTATTGTATATTATTGTGGACTTAGACTTTATTATTAACTTGGTATGTTGAGTTTGTTTTCTCCCATGTTGGATGGGACTCAACTCGAGTGCTCGATTTAGGATCTAGGCACATGACTCATAGAGCTACTTTCGATATATTATTCCTAAGTGCTTCATTCGTATGTTAAGGCACACTAACTTCATCTTCTGAGATTCACTAATCTCTAAGATTCATTATATGCATGTAATCTACGTTCAACATAGCCCAAAAGAATTGAATATCTTCCTGCTAATAAAAACATGATTAGTTGCGGATTTTTATAAACTTGCATGCATTTAGATAATATTTTATATTCAATCTCGCATGTGCATGAAGAGAGCTAGTGCCATTGTAAGTACTTCTCTCGAGCACGACATCATGATTTTACGTCAACATGATTTTTCCCTTTTCATGATCTGTCACATAGGATAATACGGACATGGGACTGGATGGTAGATGATGATTTATGTGTTCAGATATTTAATACGAGTGATAACCTAATCTCTAAAAAATGGGATTATTAATGCAAGTTGATGTAATTAAAATGGATCTAAAATTCACCTTGTTTTTGGTAGAGAAAATCTCATATTACATGCAGTTATATATGCATTCGTGGAAAGATGAGGATGAATCCCTAGGATAGAGCCCAAACCCTAAGTCAGCATGTTCGTAATGAACGTGAAATTTGTGTTACCTCCAATAAAAGAGACAAGATAATTAGAGCATATTTATGGTCTTCACTGAGTGTGTTGGTGAAATAATCGAGTTTGCTTGATCTTATTTGACTCTTCAGCCTCCCAAAAGACTAGGCTCCATTATCATCTCCTAAGATTCATCATTTAGAGATTCGGCTAACATTGATCCCTTCATCACTTAGCTTCCTATTCTTTATACTTAGGCTTGTTTTCAGCCTAAGTATGGGGGGATCCTTTGTCGTTCTGATTGTTCTCGTCGGGTCACATGGTTTTAAATTCATATCTTTATACTTAAGATACTTCTAAGCTTAAGTATAGGTTGATCCGAGCCCATATATTCCTCTAACTAATTCTTTTAACTCTTTCTGCACCTATAATTCTGGATTCAGTTAGTCTACATTTCTTTTATACTTAGTTGAGCTATGGCTTCATTTTACTTTGTGCTATGAGGACATGGAAAAAGCAAAGAATAGGAGGGTCTACCATATATATTGCATATGTGTGTGTGCTATAGCTCATATTTTTAAAATTTTTAAACCAATGGGGCCATTAGTATCATAATATATTTTTGGAACTGATCTTTGTAAAAATATTTTGAAAATTATTTTTGAAAATTAAATACATACATTGGACATGGTTTTCAAGTTTTTTTACATGATTTATGAAAATACGTCTTGAAATGTTTGGAAAATCATTTGTAAAATATTTTTGAAAACCTACATATTTATGTGACATCGTTTGGAAAAATGTTTTACTTAGGTTTGAAAAATGGGGTTTTACTTGTTTTAAAATCTTTGTAAAATGTTTGGAATATCTCTATAAATATGTGATAATGTTTACAAAAAGTTTTAAAAAATAAATCTTTTCAAAACCAAGGGTGTAAATGAGTCTAATTTATTAACCCTCTAACTTAAAAATGCAAAAAAATAAAAAACATAAAAATATTAACTTATTATTGGTGTTACTCTCTGACACTTTCACTATGCACTCAAGCTTGAGATGATCTTTAACGCTTTGTTTAAAGAGTCCATAACATGTATTAATCATTAAGGTCTTGGATTTAAAAATTCAATCTCCTAGCTTGAAGATGTGCATGCTATATTCCATGTTTAATTTCACTTAAATAATTCGATTATCACTCACATGCACGACCGCATTTATGATTGAGATGAGTCAAAGTATCACTATAGAGACTGGAATTGGAAGCTTGAGTTTGGATCTTGATCTATATGATGCTCGATTATGGGATAAGATTAATGATAGCTTCATTAAGCATGAGTAACAACATCTTAATCAGTATGGGGCATGTTCTCATGCTATCTCTTGACTTCACCTAAAGTGTCAGGGTGTGATGATATTAATTTAATAAGTTAATCAGTGTGTGCCAATCTTTTGTAAAGGTGGTGGAGATGGCTAACAATAAAGAAAAGATACACTACAAGAAAATGCGGTTTTTGCTACTAAGGGCGTGCGACCACACTCGGTGGGTATGTAGTCGCGCGGGCCAATGCGATTATTTTGCAACTATTCAGTTGCCACATCGTAGTCCCTAATTTTTACGACTAATTTGCGATCACATTGTCGTCGCAATGTAGTGGGAAAATTTTGGGAAATTTTAGGCGGGGCCCTGCCATTCTTAACCCTAACATTTGTTCAATCCCTCGTAAACCCCTCCCACCTCCCGCATTCAACCCATCGCAGCCTCCTCCCTCTTTACCATCGCCTCCTCCCAGCCATCGCCGTCCTCCCCATCTTCATCACCTCGTTGTCGCCGCTCCCTCTCCACCATCCCCTCCTCCCATCCACCGCTGGCCTCCCCATCTTCATCACCTCCTCATTGCCGCCCCATCTTCACCACCTCCTCCCTTCCAGCCACCGCCGGCACCTCCCCATCTCCATAGCTGCCTCGTCGCCGCCATCTCCACTACACAACTATTGTCGCCTCCTCCCCGTCTCCACTACCTCCTCACTGTCGCTTCCTCCCCGTCTCCACTACCTCTTCACTGTCGCCTCCTCCCTAGCTCCACCACCTCCTCTTCATCCCACCACCAACCGCCGCCCCCTTTCCACCATCAGGTCCTCAAAGCCACCAACGTCCTCCTCCACTAGCACTCCAGCCGGTTGCCGTCAACGAGCCTTCACCGTGCTTCACTGTGGAGGTGAACGTGTTTTTTAATTTATATTCTGTATTGTTATGTTTAGAAGATGTGAGACTGAATTTTTTCTTGCTTATTGTTATTGCAATACCAAGTTTGGAAAGGATTGTGGGCATGGATAGGATGTAGAAACCAAGTCTTTAAAAGAGAAGTTGTTAAATCAGAAGGTTTACATCATGAAAGATGACTTGCTATTTTTAATGTTTGCTTGATAGATTACTAATAGCCCGTGGTTAGAGAATGTCTATGGTTAAAGATAAAGATGCTATGGTGAATGTATAATAGCACTAAAAATGATCAGATTTGTAGATAGAGTACTCTAAAAAAAGTCGGGATGGTGTATATAGAAGAAATAAGAGAAGCTCGCCTAAGATAGCTTGGACATGTGTAGAAGTCTTCTAATGCACAACTCGAGGGGTGAAAAGTTAGAAGAAGAGCATCGTAAAAGTTTGATTATACTTATTGGATATCTAAAATAAGTGGATACCATGGATGACTTGTCAGACAGAACTGAATCAGCAACATCTTTTGCAATCCACGTGTCCTTGAAATTTGAAGTTATGTAACTGGGATTCGTAGGTCCTATCTGCATTAGTGAGAAAATTCTATAAATACAAGTGTCATCAGTTCAACAGATTAATTACATAGGTGAAAAAATGTATAGAAATAAATTATAGCAACTTCATTTCTGAATGGTGATATTTATTTACTTAAAGGTATCAAAAAGACGGAGATCAAATTTGGGGCATATTGGTAAATTATTAGTAGTTACCGAAACAGAGATAACAACATTATGGATCATGTCCACCCTCTCAGATACGACCAATAGCTTAAGTGCGTACAACTCTGGCGTGATGGTTAAGGGATCTTGTTATGGCGAGAACAGCCTGAATTACTATGGGGTTCTCAATGAGGTGCTTGAACTTGAATATAATATTCCATCCCCTAATAAACTCTTTTTATTTTCGTGTAACTGGTATGATCCACAAGATGGCGTGGTTGTTGACCACGTACACAATATTGTAGATGCCATCCCTCGAAAGTATATACGAAGATTTGAATCTTTTATCCTTAGCACACAAGCTGAGCAGATATGTTATGTACCTAATGTTGGGAAAAAAAGAAAAAGAGATGATCGTCTCATAGTATTGAAGAAGATGTCACGCATTTATATCGATGACAATGAACACGTAACTGTGGATTGTGCATCAACAAATTTGCTTATTCCAGAGTATGAGACACCACAAAATATTGCAATAATTCATTAAACGTAATGCTTTTATCAATGTTCTTCTTCTGGTGATTCAACAAATTTAATATTTTGAAATGATTTGAGTAATGAGGTTGTGTATATATACAGGAAATGACTATCACACGTTGTCAAGGTCCTAGGGGTTCACACCAGGATGATCACCGTACCCCGGACCCAGTGGTATAATTTCATATCTTTGTACATTGTTATATGTTTATTTCAATTAATAAAATTTTGTCTATAGGTGAACGTAATGATGAGGTTGCGAAGCTTGTCGCTTACATGCAAGAGAATGGTTTACAAGTCCCTCCACAATATGTTCATTATATTCCTCAAATAGGGACACCTCCTAGTGTGACACGTACTCGTCAGCCCACACCACAATCCTCCAGCCAGCAGCATAGTCCTCATGAGTCTGAGGTCCCCACATAGTGTCTACCCTCTCAGCCGACCCCACCTCCTCCACCTCAGGATCCACGCAGGGTCTTACAGTTTTTACGTGACGGGTATTTCCAACACATACTTATTATTTTATTGAATTTTTAGGTAGAACCTTATTCACAGTTATGCTTTATCTATAATTTTATAAAATTGTTTTGACCATTTATGTATACTGATCATCAGCATGCAGTGGCTCAGGCGCTTAGTAAGGCCTTCCGCTCCATGCAAGATTGTTCAGACTATAGATGGAGTTGCATGACACTCGATGAACAAGAGAGAATTTTGAATGGTGTCTATGTAAGAACTAATTTGAAGGAAACATTTCATTCTTTAATTATAAAATTGATAGTAACCAAAATTTCTATTGTAGAATTTGTTTGCTTTACCCTCGGGCCACACAAAAGAAATGTATCAGCAAACCCTGGTGAAATTAGCAACAGATTGTGTCAAAGATAATGTTTACAGGGCAAGAAAAGCTGTAATTAAAAAGACTAATGATGTGAAAGATTAGGAGAGGGGAAAAGCATGTGGTCCATCATGGTGCACTCCAGAAAGGAGGAGACGTTATTGCGATCTCTTTACTCAAGAGACTTTTCAAAAATGTTCTGAAGCGGGGAAGACAAATAGGGGGAAGCAGTCAATCAGATCCACTAGTGGATCAAAAAGTTTTGGTACTCTGAGGATTGAAATGGTATGTAAAAGTTTTTATACTTTTTTAAGTTTCAACTTTTACCGATTATTAACATATGGACAATAATAGAGTGTTGCTGACAATCGCCCCCCATCATTGGAAAAATGGTGGACTGCTACGCATACAAGTGAGGGTGATTGGTCTACACCTGAGGCGAAGGCAGTGATGGTATGCATACTACTACTGCTTTAAAATTATAGTTGTTTAGTATATAACTTAAAGATTTCTCTAGTAGGATCGTTACAAGGAGTTGTATGCAGAAAGGGTCGGTGTCCCAGAATCTGAAGGGGAGGTGGACTTTGTTGCCATCTTATGGCAAGAAGTCCTTAAAGAGCGTGAAGTGGGACATAATAGAAGGCACACTTTGGGTGGTTTGCCACCCAAGTTCTCATCATCTTCTGAGTCTACTGGAGCATCCACTTATTTGGGGAAGACCTCAATGTATAACACTCCAACATCACAGTCAGGGGTATCTGAGGATGAGTTTAGACAACTATCACAAGCTGTGAATTCATTGGTATCCACAGTTGGTACCATGTCATCTGGATTGCAAAATTTATCTTCTGGAATGGTCTCTTTGAAGGAGGACGTAAATTATTTAAGGTATGTCCTATAGTCTAATTTATGTTTTAGTACATACATTGATTCATCTTTCTAAATATTTTTGCAATGAATGAATTATTTTTCTTCTTATAACTAATAAGACTGCAATTCCAAAAGATCACGGGGTGGAGGATGAGAACGAAGAGGAGGATGGAGAGGAGGATCCAGACGAGGATGAAGATGAAGACGATGCCAGCGCATATAGAGTCTCGCATCGCAAGGGGGTTGTAATCTCGGAACATACAGAAAATAGAAAAGTGCCATACAAAAAAGACAAGGACAAGAAGAACAAGGGGAAGGAAAAGGCAAAGGTAAAGGAAGGTGTTTTTTCGGAATGGAGGAAAAGAAAGTTTTTATGACAGAATGTTGTAATGTTAAGAACTTTAGTGTCTAAATGTAAGTCATGAACTTCCAATTTTTATGTACTTGAACTTGTAGTTTTATATTTGCTGAACTTGTAGCTCTAGATTGTCATGAACTTGTATCTAACTTTCTATTGTCTTCAACTAATAGGTATGTGTCTTGATCTTTTAGCTTTTTAACTTTTGCTTTGATATATAGTCTTCAGCTTGTAGATGTCAGCCATGTCTTGAATGTGTACCTTTCTATTATCTTGAACTTTTAACTTTATACAGGAGAGATTCATTTTTCTTAAAGATGATTACATTTCATTGTAGCTACAGTTAACAGGTTGATTATATTATAATATTGATTGGAGGATCTCAAGAAGCTTGGTTGATTATATTATACTACAGGGGAATCATCTATTGTTGGCTATAGGTTATTTTTTTTTGCAGTATAGCAGTGTTTGCGACTACTTGGCTACTATTTTGCTACCATTGTAGTAGCAATATGGTAGTCACATGAGTGGGCAAATAACATCCGCTACTATATTGCGACTACCTCACTACTACTGTAGTAGTAGAGTAGTAGTAATATGTTCATTCTCGTAAATGCAATGGTGGTAAAATACTCTATAAGTAGTCGTGAAAATACATAACTGTGGTGGCCATTTAGTCGCAATATGTGCTTCCTTAATCAAATTCAAACCAAAAGTTTACGCTACACTGTGACTATATAGCGACGACGTACGACTACAACTTGCTACCACCGTACTCCTACATTGTGGTCGCAGATAATTTGCGACCGTCTTGACCCGACCACATATTTTTTCTACTAAATATGGTCGCAATGGGGGATTGCGACTACGTTGGCACCATCAGGGCACTACTTTACCACCTCATATGTGGTCGCAAAAACTGCATTTTCTTATAGTGATATAAAGAAATGTTGAAAGAAAAGCTCTCACCATACAAAGTCAAATATCAAAGAGCTTCCACCAAAGAAAAGCGCTCCCAACCATTTCAAAGTGTCCACTTGGACCACCGCTATTAGGACCAAGAGTCGGTCTAGAACCCAAAAAGGGCTCTCTATCGTAATAACTACAAGTCTGGGTGTAAAAAGTATATTAGATACTTAAAAAAGTTACACCCCAATGTACTCAGGAAAACAAGTGTAGAGAACTCCAACTTCTCTTTTGACAGATACACTGATTGGCAAAAAAACAAAATGAAAATCGTATCGAGTATTGGCACTTTAGAGAACCTTGTTTCAATGAGAAACAGAGAAAATAAGTACACAATCCTTTACCCTCCATAATCAATCCTTCCATCTTTACCATTGACATCAGATAAACTAAAGAGACCATGGATTGAAGCAAGACTAGATTTATTCCCTAGTGTTGAGGGTTGGATCCTTAGGAGAGCTTCTAAGATTGGAGTTTTTGGTGATATTTTAACTCTACTCTTATGCTTACAGTCTACACTAATTCACACTTATTATATATATATATATATTGAGAGTCTGACAATTAGAGGAGTTGAATTCCTTTTGATTAATACTTGGAACAACTTAGAGTTTTAGGATACCAAAAGACTAGTGTTCTAGGTCAAATAAAGTCTTGTATACTCACTTGCACATGTCAGGGATCTCAGTAATTAAACTAACTCTCTAATAAATTCTTTATTTATTAACTTGAGGACGAGCTTAGATTAAATATAGGGGGTGATAAATCCCAGATTTAGCATCATTAATTATCATTATTAAACTCTCTTGCATATATTAATCACAAAGATTCAATAACAAATAACATTAATTACTAATTTATGTATTGTATATAATTGACTCTAATTACAAAATATTATTACAACCCTAGTATGATGTAATATTTTATGTATTTATTTCTTATTAAAAATCAAATAAAAATTAGAATAAAATTGTGTATAATTAAATAAATATAAAACAAAATAAAAACAAAAAAATAAGCAAAAGAAAAAATCAAAGAAAATCGGTTTATATGGTTTTTATGAGTATTTATTTTTTATCTATGTTTAAATGGCTTATGATCTCTTTGACTCTACATGAAAGTTGTAGGTCTCATCGAGATCTGCTACTTTCATGTTCATGACTTTTTCTGATTCATACCCTAGATAATTCTTTTCGACTATTCTTTATTTTCTTTAAAATTTTAACTCTGATTGGGCCACTTGGCACCTCCAGAGTTAACCATGTGGCCCATTCTGGTCATTCCACCCGCAACCTCTTATAGTTGCCCTATCATTCCTGACTGTGATAATATGATCCATTGATTAGCACTCTTGCATCAATTATTTGATCTAATCTTATTATCAGATCAAATCCATCCAACCACGCCGTCACAATATGATCCAACGATCCTGAACCTCCTTCAACCTCCTGCTGGTTACGGTTTTCACCAACAAACCCATCTTCAACCTATTATCTCTACTTACTCTGATCAACTCTCAACCAACTACAACCACCAAATCCTCCTACTAACTTCCCTAATCCATGCATGTTCCATAACTTCCTTCTGATCTAATTGTTATAAGCAATGGTGTCGGTTAAAAATTCCATGAAACCATCTACAACCTCTGCCCCCTCTTCTTCAAATACCCCTCAATCAACCACCTTCACCGGTTGTCAACTCTTGTAAGAAGTGTCCCCTAGCCTCTCCTCCTCTTTGTGATAGGAAGAAGGAGTTGACCTTGTGTGATAATGGAGGTCTACCCCTGGTTCGACCCATGGCGAGCATGCCATGCTACGAAATCTAACGAAGACTGTTTGAGCTTTCTCCCCAACGGAGGAGATCAAGCAAAGATCTGAGGTTGCTAAAGCCTCAATCCCAAGCCATACACTTCATCTCAGTCATTTGCAAGATTCAAATAACTTAAGTTTTTGATCTCTTTTCTAGTTTTCATGGATTTATTCTTGGATGTACATATATCCATCCCTCAGACCAAGGTGTTAGCAACCTTCCCCATGGAACCTTGATCTACGCAGAAGGTGATGGTCTATGTGCTTCTATTTCCTTCACAACTACCACTTCGACCCATCTTCTTCTACATATAGAAGAACACACCATTGTTGTCACCTTCTATGAAGGACTCAGCCATCCATTCCATTCACCTTCGTTTCCACTCATGTTGGCATGCATCACTTGTTTTGCTTCATCTATTTTTGTGATAACGTATGTAGGTGTTGAGTCCTTCGATGGCAAGAGTTCGAAGGGAACCTCCGGTCTGGATCTTTGCCTCCAACATCTCTTCCTTGCCACTTTCTTCCAGATACTCATGGATCGTCCCCGCCGTCATCTCATCTTCGCAGACCCTTTGACGATCCCCGTTGACCTCCAGAACATCATTAGGATGACGGTAGAGCTATGGGGATCTCGTCGGAGCCCTGACTTCTTACAGCCTCTCACAGCAGTGCTCTTCTAAGAAGGAGGCATGGATGTCGTTAAATCACCCTAATTTGCAGGTGTGATCTGACAATCCTATTTCATCCCCGATGACAACCCGAGCCTATAGCCTTGGACAACCCTAGATCGCTCGCCAAAGCACAGCATGACACCACATGGCCCGAGCCACTAACCTCTGCCCAAGCCTAGGACCGCACGTGCATCACGCATGCTAACATGGACAAATTACAAGTTTGCACTATCAGTTATCCTTAATTGCAAAAATACCCCCCACACAGTGGGTATTCATTAAATTTTACGGTCAGTTTTTCTTAATTGTATTTTAGTCCTTCCAAGGACCACCTGTTCATAATGTTTGGGCTATTATTTCTTATATTTTTATTACAATTATACCCGTGCACTCTATGTTGAATAACTTGAGCATCTTTTATTCTATTGATGTGATTTTAGTTTCATTGGAAAGCTGATTTCTTTTTCACATGGTTTTAGTAATATTATGAATTTATGCATGTTAATTGATAAATTATTTAGAATAATTTCATATGAATGTATTTATATTTTGTGAAACTTGTCTTATAACTAAATGCTCAATAGGATTCAAATTTTCATCTAATGCCTATCTCAAGTTAATTGAATATTTTAGGGCATATTAATTTGTATATTTGCATGTGTTAATGTTTTAACCATTTTATCATCACATCATTATTTCCTAACATGCACTTATATGTTTCATCATCACATTTCATCTCATCCACCATGCATTAATGATGTGCATTATCTTGCATTACTTGCCAGCATTGTTGTTTCTGTTTTGATCTAGATGATTTATTAATCATTTAACCTAGATAATTAAACACCTAAATGATTGTATTATGGCTTGTGTCCTTATGTTCGATCCTTTACTTCCATGTTTAAAAATTAAAATCGAATCCTCTTTACAGAGATCATTTATTCGATTTTGTTTGACATGCTAAGTGCCCGTGCTACAATAGATCATTATTAATACATGCATTTAGGGATTCATGAGAGAGTGAGTGCTACCATAAGAGTACCATGTACTTCCTACTTCTTTTGTAATATGTATCTTGTATTTTTTAAGAGAATCTTTGCGGGTCTGGATTTACTACTCCTCCAAAGAATAGAGGAGGAAGCCAATAGGTGAAACCAATACTTTCCCCTGGTAAGGTATTCAGACGTGGAATGATGAGACAAACACCCCCATGAGAGATGAACTAAGCTAATTACTTCAGACTAAGTCTGCAAGCAGATGAATCCCTACTCACCCACGTACGATAGAAATGCCCATACTTCTGAATCAAGTCAATAACAAGGCAGTACCCAGCCTGGGATTTTGGCTCTATTTCCCAGGGTTATGCCTCACTCTGTATGGAGTGTACCTGAAAATAATATGGGCTTTGTGAACCCAATATAATGAATTCTGTTACGAATTTTAATTTTGGTCAAAGTTTATTAAATAGTTCCCTTATTTTAATTTTTATTTTCACTTTTTTGAGTATTTTTCAGGTTTAATTTACCTAACGTTTTTTTGGATTTTCTTTGAAAATCTAAGTGATACCGAATTGGGAGAGAAGATGGAAAATTCATACAAGTGGATACTAGGATGGAAATCTCACCCATGTATCAAATGATGCATGCTCAGTTAGAAGACTTACAAAGCTTCCCAGCTCTCTCCATGCGGGATGTAAGACAAGCATTTTAAATTACATTATATGCAAATAAAATACGATGAAATCTCCCTAAGCAGAAATTGTTATTAGTGTGAAGCACAAATTAATTTGATCAAAGTCCAAATGAAGGATTATATGCACATGTTGATATTAGGGCTTTGAACCTAAATTATTGAGTCAAGAAAGTCCTAAAATATAAGGGCTCATTCAGATAAAAAAAATGAAAATAAAAGTATAAAACACAAATCATGGAAAACAAATAGAAACACGTGGGAAAATAGGGAGGATAAAAGGGTAGAATGTGAAAAAATGCAAGAAAACCGATGCATGCCCCCAGGTTAACAGACACCTGGTAAAATAGGCTTTTTGAGTCTGGGTGTCCAAAGTCCTTATACCTATATTTTAAATTTATTTGAGTCTCTCTCTAACATACACAAAAATAAAAACAAAATTCTACAATAGGATAAGTTGCTTCGAATTATTTCCTTGTCTCCACCTTTCTCTCTCCTACCAGCTTATGAAGAAGAAGTTGATCTCCACTCTACTTGGTTGCGTTGGGCTCTGAAAAAGTCATCCTCGCATACCACCCCCTTGCAAAGAAGTCAACCAAGAAATTGGTCAGAAATATATAAATAAGTATTTATAAAATATAGATAAAAATGTTGATGAATATATACATTATCCTATCCTATGTTACTCCCCAACAATATCGTCATTCGTTTAAGTTACGATGAGAGGTACCTAACGTCCGATCTTGGAGAAAATCACTATATCGGCCCTCTCTCGGCTCTTAACCCGTCAATTAATCAAATAAGACAACAGCTAACCCACAATATAGAATAAACAATCAATAAGATGCAGGGTGAAATTTATTATACCCTAAAAATGATCTACAATGATAAGTAGTGAGGGTCGAACCACTAAGATCGGACTAAATAGTTATAATTATTATCAATTAATAAAAATAATAAATAATTATTTTGTATTTTCCTTCCTTTTTGATTTTTATGGATTTTTAATTATATTAATTTTTATGGACTTTAATCTTTTATATTTCTATATTTTTAAATTTTTATTTTTATTCTTTTTAAGTTTGTAGTTTTTTAGTTTATTTTTTATTTTTAAGATACGATATATACAGCAATAATATATAATATATATTATATAAGTTTATAATATATATATATAATATAGGGGAATATAAGCAGGAATAATCATTTTTACTTTTTATGGTTTGAATATATCTTAGGTATTGATAATTAATCATAATTATTATAATATAAGTATTATATATTATATATAGTCTGTGTATTCTCTTATAATTTTAATTATATATAAGTATACTTAAAATGCACAAAATAAAAGATTTTTGATATTTTTGTTTTTATTATTTTTATATATTTTTTGCTAATTTTAGGTATTTGAAGTCATTTAAATATAAAAATATGGAATTATACAAATATGTTGGATTGTTTTGGATTTTAAAAATAGATAAATAGTCCTAAATATCCAAAAGCTAATTTTAGTATATATTATAGAATATAATAAAAATATACAACATAAAACTACTTTTTTTTATAGAATTTTTTATTTATTTTTATACTCTTTTAGGGTTTTATGATTATTTTATTTTACATTTGGCGATTTTTGGTCTGTAGTTAGAATATATAATAATATATACTATATAACTTTTTTTGGAATTTTTAAGTTCATTTTCTGATTTTTGTCTTTTTATAGGTAAACAAAGAATATTTAGATCCTAAATGATTTTTAATAAATGAAAAATGAAATAATATTAATTAAAAATATGTACATGTACAAGCATCAGATAAGGTATCAGCAACATTATCCCCAAAGGGTCTTCTTTATATAAAAAATAAACTGTCTGGTAGGGGCATATTTGTAATTAAAAATAAAGGCAAGGTGTTATGTACAAATATGCCTGAAATTTTACACTAATTTTGCAATTTAAAAGACTAAACTTAAATACATAAAGTCAAGAGGGCTTCCTTACAAATAGCCCAAGCACCTTACGTGGGTAGCCACGTGAGGTATCCTAGTAAGGGACCTCCTTGTAATATTAACGAAGTTCGGAAGTTTTATAGATACACCTAATATTTACTAAATCTTACTATAAAATACAAAACGGAACGAGGTTCCTATGAAATTTACCCTTAACACTTCATTGGGCACTTCTCCTTATGCCACGTGGATGATCGGGCAATTCTGAACAAACCATACTTTGGCAGAAATAGAGAGCCCAGATTAGATCTAGGCCCTGCTCATGTTCGAACAGCTCAAAGGGGTCCTAGTAGAATGACCAAGAATAACCCTTCAGGGCTGCTTCAATCAGCAATTACACGGTGCTCCATCCTTCTCCATCACTGTTAAGGAGCTCAAATGTTTCATGTTGGTCTCCCGCAGCTGCAGCCTTCAAATCGATCCGGGCCCTATCGATGGGGGACTGGAGCACTCTGGCAACTGGAGCTCTAATATAGACTTCAATATAGTGCTCCAGATGCTGCAACACTCCGGTTTCTGCACAAAAATAAAGAGGAAGATGAGAGGGTCATACTCGACCCTCTCTTGATGTTGAATGCACACTAAAACAAGGGGGCAGAGGAGCTCTAATGGAAGGTGGTAGAGGGAGATCGATGGACCTCAATCCTAGCAGGACCGAGGGGGAGGGGGACAAAGTGGAAGGATGAAGAAACGAATGGGGAGTGAAAAAACGTGAATTAGCATATTGAAGACAATCAAAGAACTGTGAATTTGTGCTGGAGCTTAAGGCTCCAACAATCTAAAATCCCTAAATGAAGCCAACCTATTCATTGATTAACTAAATTAAGATCTAAATTACTCTTCTATAAAGAAAAGCGAATGAAAAAGATACATCTAGTAGCTCATACCTGGCCAGAATCAAGGAGCAGGAAGGCTCGCCGGAGTTGGGCTCAGTTGACCTGGATCACCACCTCCTACCTCTTTTCCACACCGACAAGGCTCTACGGAGCAAATCCTATTACTAGATCTCAACACGGAGGAGTCCTATTAGGGTTACAAAGGGTAAAGTGGGATCAAATACAAAAGAAGGAGGAAGGGGGACAATATTAATAGGCATAGATTTGGGGAAAAGGTGGAGAAGATTGTGTGACGGAGGAGAGTGGTTGGTGAGATCTAAGTGGTGGCTATGGAGTAGGGATGTATAGGATGTAAGATGGTGGAAGGATCGAGGAGGAAGGGAGCATGGAGGTGGAGTAGAAAATGGGAGGAGGCAAGGTCCTCTCATGACTCTAATAGGGTCTGCAGGTGGCAAGGTCCATTGATCGAGTGGTCAAAAGTCGTTAGTCTTTGGTTGGTTCACATGGACCAACCAAAAATAGGGGAGATTAAATCCCTTAATATATAGATAATAAATAACAAATGAATTTATTAATTTTAGACTAAAACATAAAAAATATTATTATTTTATGTATTATTTTATTGTAATTTTATTTATTTTTACAAAGTTATTTATTAGGTGTTAATATTTACATGTATATACATATGTATATTTACCTGTATTTACATTAGTTTATTTTTATTATTTTATTTGATTTTTTATTATTAATTAAGGTACTTTATATATTTATAACTTATTTAATTACACATTTAAATATTTTTATTGTATTTTCTGATTTTATATTTACTTGAATTAATATATACATGTGATATATAGGTATAGTTTACCTATATATTTAGATACATTACTTATTTTTTATATATTTTCATGGCTTCATTCTGTGTTATTATTCAAATATATTTTAAATAATATTTACAAGTATATAGAATTATAAAATATAAATAATAAGTATATTGAATATTATATACATGTATACGGTATAATAAGGACCCAAAAGCCAACTTTTGCATATCAACTTAAAATTAAATGAAACCAATTAAATAGTGTTGGAAATGCGAGCCCACGGCGAGCCATTATGCAATAAATGTTATTGCAAATATCATTCCCTGATCTGAAATGAAGAATGAATAATTTGCATAATAGGTCCCTTAGTACAATTAGGGTTATGTACCATGGCCATCTTAATAATCATATAGCTGTTGATACAACTATTGAATCATAGAGGATGGTGCTTAGATGCATATCTAAAGAGTTAGATTGAGGACTCATCAAGTACCGTCAAATGATTGTTAAGAGATGATCTCCATCCTGAGTAGGAGATGGCAATCCTTATCTCTGAAGGCTGATATCTGACCGACCTCTTGATGCAGGTCCTCTGCTTAGGAATAGAGATCCGGAGGTGTCAGATTAGTTAGGTCAAAGAGTTGACTTAACGAGATCGAGATAACCGAAGTCCTATATCATATGCTGTCATGATATAGGCACACATCCTCTGACCGGAGACAGATGTGTTACTATATGTCTGAGTATGTACATTTGGCAGACCAATAGGTTGATGACCTAACCAAGGTCTATACACCGGCGCGCTGGTGTGCATGTAAGGGCATATGAGTAATACGATCTCTCAAAGGGATCATACAGGTTCATTTACTGAGCTGGAAGACATGAGCTCACTCAAGAGATATTGGGAAGAATCAAATTCCGTGCACGGTCGTCTCGCTTTGGAAGCTTGACTGAATTTGTAGGTTTGATATATACTTTTGGAAAGTATATGATCAAGACCTAGGTATGATATATGCTTTTGGAAAGTATATGATTGATACCAACTTCCAATGATCGAATGAGAAACTTACTGATAAAACCATGAAGTAGACAGTGTAAAGTTGATCTAATACTTCGGGTTTAATCTGAGTCTTCCAGTATGCAGGATGTACAGGTATTGGGAATACCTGAGGGTGATGTGATAATAAACGATTGTATAACCATGACGCTTCCATTCTTAGGGAGTGATGAAACGGGTCTGGATTTTAGTAACTCCCCTCAGTAGAGAAGTGATCTGATCTTGGTCCAAGTGTTGGACATTGATCTGAATGTCATTCAGATACAATGAGAAGATTAGATTTACGGTCTTGATTTAATCAAGCATCTGTGGGAGGCCCGCGATCTGGATTTGAGATATGATCTCAATATCCATGTCACTATACGTGGAACAATACAATCACCCTGTCCTTATCTCCAAGTATCTGCGGAGAAAGCACATTATCCTTGAAGGAGTTCATGGATAATTCTATTGTTGATTTACGTATCCGAGCATTGAGAAAATGGATAATTAAATGTGATTTAATTATCATGATTATTATGAATTCGATTCATATTATAAAAGGAGTTGTCTTAGATAATTAAATATGATTTGATTATCAAAGATGTAAATAATGTGAATATGATTCATGTTATTTGAGAACAAGAGAGTAGAGATCCAAGATGATTAAATGTGATTTAATTATCATGGATATGAATAATGTGGATAGCAATATCCATATTAGTCATATATATTATAAATGTGATTTATAATATATAAGAGAGAGCTATTTGTAATTTACATTTGTTAATTAAATGTAAATGTGAATTGGATTTACATTGGACATTGAATTGAAAATGTAATTTACATTTTGTTTTGGGTTGTGAATATGATTCACAAATTTTTCAATGCCAAGATTGCAATGTCTACAAAATAATTGTGAATTATTTTTGTAGAATAATTTGCAACAAAAGTTGTTGCAAATAATGGAGATTACATAAAAGATGAAATAGTCACCTTCCTAATGGAGGAGGGTGGACGACCACCACTCCCATTAGGAAAGGGAGGTCGTCCCCCCTCTCCACATGGAAGGAGGATTTCTCTCTTCCATTATCTCCATGTATTGATGATTTAATTTTGTAATTAAATTGTGTTGATTTATCAACATATATTTAATTTAAATTAAATTAATTGTTGTCGGTTTTACCAACACAAATCTTAGCCATTAAAAGAAACACAATCAATGAGAGCCATTGGATTTGTGTTGTCACATGGATTGAGATCCATGGATCCCAAAATCCTATAAAAGGAGAGGCACCCCATTGCTCTTCTTTACACAACAAGAGACAACAAGTCTCTCTCGCTCTTTCTCTTTACACGCCCTCTCTCTCTCCCTCTCATGGCCGTCCACCATGGATGCCCTAGAGAGGTTCTCCATCGTCGCAGCATCGTCGTTAAGTTGCCCGATGGTTTGCTCGTGGAACTCCGTCTACTTCAGCGTGCCTTGCTCGTGAAGAAGACGTTGGATCTCGTGTGTTGAGATCAGGAGATCCGCCGCTTGGATCATCAACATGGATTGCGAGAAGCACGCGGTTCATCCCCGCGCTCGCAAGCGTCTCCTCCGTCGGATCGGACTTGAGACAGGAGGTCTCTTCATTTAGAGACTCGATTGCAACCACGCTTGAAGAGGTAAACCTAATACTTGTTTGCGGTTTAGACGAAACGATCTGAGAAGTGTTCTTGGATCATGTGGTTTCGTCGCATAAAATTTTTAATTTCCGCTGCATAGAACTACTAGTACGACTAGTCGTTCTTCGTCGTATTCGATACGACGATTACGCTTTCGTGATACGCTTGAGGATCTAACTATATCCTTCAAGTGGTATCAGATCCAGGTTGGTATTTTTGGATACGATCCATGAACCGAGGATGACTTGGGTTCATTAGGGTTTGCGAAAGTTTTTCTTGCATTTCTTTTTCGCATCTCTGTGTTGATATTATTTTCGGCACTGTCTAAATTATTTAAACACGAAAATAATGATTGTATTTTATTCCCCATTAAATAAGGAAACCGTAGGATCTGAGTTTGCGTGATTTCGATTCCGTTTGCTCTAGATATGCTCATTTTAGTGAACATGTATCCACTGTTTCGGGGACTGCAGATCATGACGTAATTAAAATGTTAATTACGGATTTGAGATGCCTTGAAATGTGTGAAAATCACTTTGGTTCTGTTGTAAATCAAGTTAGCAAACTTTAGAAATTTACTTTGCTTAATTTGAATTTAAATTGATTGAAATATGATATTTTTAGTAAGTGAGGGTCACTGCTGGAAATACTTTCCTAATCAAGAACCTAGTGATTGTCATTTAATCAATAAGTGAAATTAAATTGTTTAATTTCCTGGAATAATTGTGCATAAAGTTTTTTGAAATATTTGATGATAATTATGTCCTTAAATGACTTTGCCCTAACCAATAAAGGATTAGATGTGATCTAGATCAAGATTGGTTACATGATCTACATGATCAACATTCCAACAAACATGTTGCTTGAATAGGACTTGGGATTTGTTTAGCAAATCTCATTATAATGTTAATCAAAACTGTTTTGATTATTATTATATGGTATAATTTCGGTTGAAGAACCGATGATCATCTCAAGTACAAAATGATCTATTTTGCATTATCCTTTCCCGAGGTGGATATGGTGTCTAGTCGGAGAGCATTGGGGTTGCGGGTTGCAACGTATGTGGTCCGTCCAACTCTCGTCGGTACTGGCCATGACAACGGGTAGGGTTAGTATAATGCTTAAGAAATCATGATGTATTTCTAATTATTAAAATTCGAATTAATACGTATTTGAGATAATACCATAATTTCAAGTAACAATTAAAAATGTTTGTTGGATATTAATTGGATCATTAATTATATGATTAGATTAATTGGAATCCAATTAAAATTAAGACACTCTATTTTAAATAGATGTGTTATTTCCCTTGGAAGAATTAATCATAATGAATATGATTCAAATGATTAATTAGAATTTGAATATGATATGGAGGATCACAAAAGTGACATTCATGATCTCCCGTCAAGGCGAAGGGTTCCGTCGTCAGATATTGTATGTAGGAGACGCCTGTCTGAAGTGACAGCTCCTGCATACAATCCATTTGGATCGGGCTCTTCGCTTCTTGAAAGAGTAAGGACGTATGCGTAGTGACCCCAATATCGGGTCCTCATATTATTGGGGTAATATTGGATTGCACATAGCGAGTTGTATTCCTGTTGACGGTTGGTTCAATTAATGACGGGTCAACATTGCCTTAGGGGTGGTGGGCCCAGGTGTTAAAGACCGAATTGGGAGATGCAAGTTGGACTTGCAAGGCGGAATGTGTTCCCGCTTCTTTTTATCCGAGTTGTAGGTTCTCATATTATTGGGATGCAACAAAGATAAGGAAGGAGATCCCAGATCTTGCTTGAGATATAATGGTAAGTATATCTCTTACATTGAAAGTGATTTAGGGAATAAATTTTCAATGTTGACATGGCAAGACAACTTTGATATAAAAAAAATCCTAAATCAAAGTAAAATATTTATATATTTAAATACATACATCTATGCAAATTTCTTATTTTAGATAATCATTCATTAAAACCCACTCAATGATATACTCAATAATAACCAGTGAAATATCATGGATTGGACTCATGATCCAGATATTGTACTTGCAGTTGGACACATAATGTATGTGGTTGCAATGTGCAAGTTTCCTCATAATAATGAGGAATGACAATTAAATAGATAATAAGACTACAACCCTAGGGTTTGTATGTCTCTATAGTCTTGATCTCATTGGATGTACTTTGGAAGTAACATGTCGATGATGATCGCAATTGTCAAATAATCCTTATAAAATCAATGAAGATATTCTGGCATACATATGTGCTCTTGACATTTAATCATGAGTGACATGGTTCTCTGCATCATGTAGAATGGTAACTCTATAAGAGATGATGTATTCAAATTGTTTGAGTACCTACCTGAACCTATGTTTTAAGAGTTTAGATGGATGTAGATGATGAGTGTCATCATTCTACTATCTATACTCTAGTCATTCATGAAGCTTCATAATATTTGTATTATATGAATTTAATGAAGCATGTATAAATGTTGAAATGCACTTACATAAGAGATCCTTAGTCTTAAGCAATGGTTGCTTATAGATAAAGGGAGCACAGTGGAAGCATGGGTTGGATCCGAGTAAGAAGTATGGTCAAAGAGTTGACTATACATCTATGACTTCCATATGTCATCCGAAGAGTTGGATGAATGCCAATACTGCAATAAGTTGATGTGTTGATAGTATGACTATCAAGTATGTCTAGAATCCTTAGAGAAGGACTCAGATGGAGCATCAGATTAATCTACATAAATCATTGATATTGACTTGCTTATTAAATAAGATAAAGTCAAATAATTGTATCTCAATCTTCTGATGACATTTGCAATAGGTTGCATATGTTTTAGAAGACTGGAAAATTTGATCTTAAAGGTTTATAGTTATCCACATGGATATTGATGCAATTGTTGCAACAATCTCTGTTGGATTGATAGATTTGTTAATTTCAGTGGGAGAGCCCTTAGTCTTAGAGAATGTCTCTATGACCTAGACATTAGAATACACTCATTGTTTGTTTCTAAATGTTGGAAATAAACATGAATTCTGGAATGGACCTATCATAAGGAGTTATGATGGAGATATTTCAGAAAGTAATCTAAAATCTAGTGGACTCCACTAAATTAGAAAATTAATGAATGGTTCATTAACATTTCTAAATACTGAAATTAAACCTTAAGATCAATAGGAGGATGAAGATCATTTGACAATAATCTAGCATCAGGCCTTGGACATTTGTCTATTGATTTGATCAATAGGCTAGTAAGAGATGAAACTTTAGAATGTCTAACATTTCAAAACTTATATACTTATGAATATTGTATTCAAAGTAAAATGTCCAATACACCCTTCTTTGGGAATGGTGTAAGATGTCAAGGTATTCAGGATCACATACATATTGATGTATGCGGATCATCTATATCATAGTAAACATTATGGATATGTGATATCTACTAATGATTATGTATGATATGAGATTTCTTCTCTTCACTCAGAAACCTTTGAAATGTTCAAAGATTTCATCGTTTTTGGTTTACAACCAAAGTTTGAAGGAAGATAAAATGAATTTGATCTAATCAAGGTAGCTTGTACCTGTTAGATGAATTCAAATGATACCTTAAGGAGATATGAATATCATTTCTATCTCAATCCTCCTAACACACCTTAACTCAATAGAGTTATAGGGAGATACAATTGGATCATGTGTGACATGATCTTATCAATGATGAATTTTAGCATAATTATCCCTTAGTTTCCAGGTATATATATATATGTGTAGTAGAGACTACAATGTATATCCTTAAAAAGGTTCCATGCATGATGGAATCTAGCACTTGAGAGTGTTGCTTCATTAGGAAAATAAAGGATGGTATTGGATACCTACTTTATGACCTTGAGATTCTTAAAATATCTCATCTCTAAGAATGAGATTCTTAGAGGTAGAGACTCTTAAGAATCAAGATGAAAAATGAAGTATAGGAACTCATTTAATCTTGAAAAGATAATGAGGAATCTTAAATTGGAAACTAAAAGGATAATTAAAGATGAAACACTAAAACCTTTTCAAATGAGTTTGAGGAAGGATTCCATGTGTCAGAGAAATCCGACAATGATCGAACTTCATGTGATGAAGCTTCTGAAGATCATAGCATGGATAGATGGATGATTAGCAATAAAAGTCTAATGTAGACTTCATATACAAGTGTTGTATATAGAACCCCGAGGATCCACCTATATGGGTAAGACCTGTAAAGGTGTAAATGAATCTTCAAGAGAAAGGGAAACTGATGAGAAGGTAGAGACCTTCAAAGCACGGTTCGTAGCCATGATCTACACACTGGAAGAGAAGACATTGCTTACAATGAGACTTGCTCTTCAGTGACCATGTTTAAAATCATCGAAATATTGCTAACCTTGGCTGCACAACTTGACTATTGCATCTTCAAGATGTAAGTCAAGATTGCATTCCTCTATAAATACCTCTCTGAGGATATTCACATGAAGTAGCCCCAAGGCTTCATGGTTGAGGAAATCAAGGTGTGCAAGCTAAGGAATCCATCTAAGGACTCAAATAAGCTTCTTAAAGTTGGACCATAAGATATGATGAGATTATAAATGTTATAATTTCAGATAGAATCTTGATGAGCCATGTGAAGCTTAGTGGGAGTGCCTTTGTGTTCATCATGCTAAATGTAGATGATATCCTAATCATTTAAAATGATATAAGGATAATAATGAGTGTTTTATTATCTGGTTGTTCCATAACTTGAGATATGATCTCAAGGATACCTCTTGGATCTTAGTTCTGAAGGTGTTCAGTAGCAAAGTGAAGAGGGTATTATGACTGTCACATTAGTAGTACACCTTGGACATATTCCATTTTATGGAAAATTCCAAGAAAGGCTTACATCCCTTAATATATGGTACTGACCTATCTGAAGGGATAGAACCTCAAAGAGTTGAGGAAGTAAATGTTAGAACTACTTTCACTTGTGCATTAGTTACGAGAAGCTGAGTGTATGCTAGATGTGTACAAAAGCCAGATATCTGTCGTACATTAGGAGTAGTAAACTGTTACTAGTCCTACTATGGAGATAGAACACTTAATTGTAGTAACAACAAAATCTTCATAGATGACAATATTTTTGAGATAGTGATCTCAAAGTCTTATCTTCAAAAGCTTAAGACTTTATAGATAGAGATCTAAAAGGTCTTAACTGTGGATACCTTAAGAGATAGTGATATCCAAGAATAAGGGTATTCTGATAAGGATTATGGAAATACTGGTTATGATAATTGTTAAGCTGTAGTGTCAAGGACACTATGACTAACAAAAATTGAGTATTGGTTGCATGAGATGCAACATTCGCATTAAATGCGAGCACTGTTACTGGGAATATGCAAGTGCCGTAAAAGGACTTGGCATAGTCTCGTGGGAACAGAGTGACTGATCAGCTTACCTAGCTATTTTCTAAATAGCCTATGATTGTCACATGAGTGCGGGTGAAATAATAAGCCCATCAATGGCTCTTTGGGCTAGTGGGAGATTGTTGGAAATGCGAGCCCACGGCGAGCCATTATGCAATAAATGTTATTGCAAATATCATTCCCTGATCTGAAATGAAGAATGAATAATTTGCATAATAGGTCCCTTAGTACAATTAGGGTTATGTACCATGGCCATCTTAATAATCATACAGTTGTTGATACAACTATTGAATCATATAGGCTGGTGCTTAGATGCATATCTAAAGAGTTAGATTGAGGACTCATCAAGCACCGTCAAATGATTGTTAAGAGATGATCTCCAGCCTGAGTAGGAGATGGCAATCCTTATCTCTGAAGGCTGATATCTGACCGACCTCTTGATGCAGGTCCTCTGCATAAGAATAGAGATTCGGAGGTGTCAGATTAGTTAGGTCAAAGAGTTGACTTAACGAGATCCAGATAACCGAAGTCCTATATCATATGCTGTCATGATATAGGCACACATCCTCTGACCGGAGACAGATGTGTTACTATATGTCTGAGTATGTACATTTGGCAGACCAATAGGCTGATGACCTAACCAAGGTCTATACACCGGCACGCTGGTGTGCATGTAAGGGCATATGAGTAATACGATCTCTCAAAGGGATCATATAGGTTCATTTACTGAGCCGGAAGACATGAGCTCACTTATGAGATATTGGGAAGAATCAAATTCCGTGTATGGTCGTCTCGCTTTGGAAGCTCGACTGAATTTGTAGGTTTGATATATACTTTTGGAAAGTATATGATCAAGACCTAGGTATGATATATGCTTTTGGAAAGTATATGATTGATACCAACTTCCAATGATCGAATGAGAAACTTACTGATAAAACCATGAAGTAGACAGTGTAAAGTTGATCTAATACTTCGGGTTTAATCTGGGTCTTCCAGTATGTAGGATGTACAGGTATTGGGAATACCTGAGGGTGGTGTTATCATAAACGATTGTATAACCATGACGCTTCCATTCCTAGGGAGTGATGAAACGGGTCTGGATTTTAGTGACTCCTCTCAGTAGAGAAGTGATCTGATCTCGGTCCAACTGTTGGACATTGATCTGAATGTGATTCAGATACAATGAGAAGATTAGATTTACGGTCTTGATTTAATCAAGCATCTATGGGAGGCCCGCGATCTGGATTTGAGATATGATCTCAATATCCATGTCACTATACGTGGAACAATACAATCGCTCTGTCCTTATCTCCAAGTATCTGCGGAGAAAGCGCATTATCCTTGAAGGAGTTCATGGATAATTCTATTGTTGATTTATGTATCCGAGCATTGAGAAAATGGATAATTAAATGTGATTTAATTATCATGATTAATATGAATTCGATTCATATTATAAAAGGAACTGTCTTAGATAATTAAATATGATTTGATTATCAAAGATGTAAATAATGTGAATATGATTCATGTTATTTGAGAACAAGAGAATAGAGATCCAAGATGATTAAATGTGATTTAATTATCATGGATATGAATAATGTGGATAGCAATATCCATATTAGTCATATATATTATAAATATGATTTATAATATATAAGAGAGAGCTATTTGTAATTTACATTTGTTAATTAAATGTTAATGTGAATTGGATTCACATTGGACATTGAATTGAAAATGTAGTTTACATTTTGTTTTGGGTTGTGAATATGATTCACAAATTTTTCAATGGCAAGATTGCAATGTCTACAAAATAATTGTGAATTATTTTTGTAGAATAATTTGCAACAAAAGTTGTTGCAAATAATGGAGATTACATAAAAGATGAAATAGCCACCTTCCTAATGGAGGAGGGTGGACGACCACCACTCCCATTAGGAAAGGGAGGTCGTCCCCCCTCTCCACATGGAAGGAGGCTTTCTCTCTTCCATTATCTACATGTATTGATGATTTAATTTTGTAATTAAATTGTGTTGATTTATCAACATATATTTAATTTAAATTAAATTAATTGTTGTTGGTTTTACGAATACAAATCTTAACCATTAAAAGAAACACAATCAATGAGAGCCATTGGATTTGTGTTGTCACATGGATTGAGATCCATGGATCCCAAAACCCTATAAAAGGAGAGGCACCCCATTGCTCTTCTTTACACAACAAGAGACAACAAGTCTCTCTCTCTTTCTCTTTACACGCCCTCTCTCTCTCTCTCCCTCTCATGGCCGTCCACCATGGATGCCCTAGAGAGGTTCTCCATCGCCGCAGCATCGTCGTTATGCTGCCCGATGGTTTGCTCGTGGAACTCCGTCTACTTGAGCGTGCCTTGCTTGTGAAGAAGACGGATCTCGTGTGTCGAGATCAGGAGATCCACCGCTTGGATCATAACATGGATTGCGAGAAGCACGTGGTTCATCCCCGCGCTCGCAAGCGTCTCCTCCGTCGGATCGGACTTGAAACAGGAGGTCTCTTCGTTTAGAGCCTCGATTGCAACCACGCTTCAAGAGGTAAACCTAATACTTGTTTGTGGTTTAGACGAAACGATCCGAGAAGTGTTCTTGGATCATGTGGTTTCGTCGCATAAAATTTTTAATTTCCGCTGCATAGAACTACTAGTACGACTAGTCGTTCTTCGCCGTATTCGATACGACGATCACGCTTCCGTGATGCGCTTGAGGATCTAACTATATCCTTCAAATAGATGATTTACCGTTATGCATAAAAAAGGTGAGTTTGGTCAATTTTTAATCTATATGAAGGAGATATAGTTATGGGATGTTTTCTTTGTGCTTTTTTGTTTTAAGTATCCCAGGTGCGCTGTGTATTATTTTAATGTGTAATCAATTTTATATTTTTCTTTGTACTTTTTATAGAAGTTTCATGTTGAGGATTTATTGATTTGAGATGTAAATAACAAAGAATAAATTAGGTGTCAAATGATATTTATTGCTAAATAAAAATCAGGGTTTTCAAGTGTGTTCTGTACAGTTGGATTGCCCTATCCTCCTACTTTATTCTTTGTTGGTCAAGTCATCATGATGACTGGATCTCAGGATCTAGGGTCATTCAATGTCTTTGACACTTCATTCTTTTCTTTTCTTTCCTTTATTCTCTTACTTTGGACTTAAATACATGTTTTTATATTGTATTTATTGTCAATTATTGAGTGGTATTTTGTGCAAATTAATGCTATATACATGCATTTTGCTAGGAATTTAAGGTCAAAATGAAATAATAAAGGTGATGAAATGGAGATTCATCAGCGATATGTAAGAGAGGGGGCACAATCTCGTAGTCATGATGTATGGGATGGTACAACAATGGCGGTGATTGTGGTGGAATAATAACATTGGTGGTGGCATGCCAGTGGCAGTGGCGGTAGTGGTATGGCAATGGCAGTGGTGGTAGTGGCATGGTGGTGGTGGAGATGCGTCCATCTACATGGGGCATCATGATTTGCCATCAAAACATACTAATAATATGATAGGCCCCTCACGATTTGCCATCAAAATGAATTAATAATGTGGTAGGCCACCGAAGATCTAACATCAAATAATTAGATAATATGGCAAGTCCTCTAACGACGAAGATATATAGTTGGTCCTAAACTTGTAACATGTCGGCTCGAAGATCTGTTCTGAGTTTGAATGAACTCTTGGCAGGTTAGGTCATAGCATTCCAAAATATATGATGTACGAGAGATATCAAGAGATATGACTTTGATAATGGCGTGCGTAGGTGGAGAAAATGACCCCAATCAGATTATGTCGGAGTACATTTAAAAAAAGCAGAGTTAGTTGTATGAACACTTCATGGCAGATGATGGTCCATCTACAACATTTTAAGTAATATTTTTGGAACCTTTCGATGTTTCACAACTATTTTCCAAAGGTTCATTGAAACGTCTTGGGGGTCTATTGAGAAAAATTGGCTCTGACAAATTGTTGAGCTCGAGATCAAATGGATCTATTGAAATCACCTAAAAAGGTAAAGTTCAAGTTATTAAGTAGTAATCCCCACCATTTATAAGTCACTCTCCTACTTCTTGAGTTTCCAATATGGGTCTGTATTTGAGAGTTAAGGTGGCATAGCACGAACAAAAAGTTGGATATCTTAAATAAGATATGGGTTTCCACCGAATCCAATGAGCTAGATGTGTCATCTTTCCTCTTTGTAAAGCAGCAGCTTGTCAAAATAGGTACGTTTCGATATGTGTATCCGGAAAGAAATACAAACTTAAATTTGGCCGCAATCAAATGCCTCTCGAATATTCAGAGTTGTCTTTTTTTCAGTGACTTTTCTCTGAGTGATTCGTGTACATCCCTTCTTCGAAAAAGTAAAGAGTATTTGTGAGTGCAAATATAAAGATTGAAAATGAGTTCGAAAATATGGGATGTGTACCCAATCATGTAAATATTTGTTTTAAAAAAATCAGGAGGAAAAGTTGGTAGTAGGGTTAAAAAAAATAACCCAACTTGAATCAATGATAAGGTGGAATCAGATTCTAATATTCCCGTGGAAAACTATGGATAGGTGCAACTAAACCATGGGCTTGCCATGAGAGTAGCGTGTATTATGATGACAATGCCATAAAAAGAAATACGACGCTAATTTCATGAATTTTTCTTTTTAGAGAAGAAATCCTCAAGAACACTGCATTTTTTTTAGATAAACGGTCATCTATCCGTTTCATCAAAATAGAACCCACCAAGGGTTACAAGCCAAATTATTTGCGGAAGCCCAAAAGAACAAAACGACATGCACAAAATAAGCAGGGTACACAAGAGCAAAAAGTACTACACACCCTTAGGTTGAGTATTTAGTAAAACAGAGGAGTTACCCAAGGGAGGGAGAAAGTAGTTCAAAGAGTTTTTTAATAAGATAGGGGGATGTTGCATAGTTGGACGGCTGAGGCAGGTACATCGAGCTTACAGGTTCAATGGCAAAGCGATTTGGTTGCGCATTGTTTTTGTGTATGGGGCCTCGGGTTCAAGATGTAGGCACTTTGTTGTCTGCATCACAATATGAAGGATTTTAAAGGGTTAGTAAAAGGGAAAAAAAGTGGAGTAAAACCTTCATTTACGAGGCGGCAAATGTTAAGGAGGTCATGATTAGTGTAGCCTCTTTGGTTAGAGCTGTAGGCGGGAGAGAGGTACCCTAGAAGAGTCTTGCATATCTCCTTTCAGATCAACCACCAAGCTGATGTCTGGGTTGCAGAGATCTGCCATAAGATGGAGGATGGTGGTATATGTAAGTGTTGATTGAAAAATTTTCAAAATCGTCACTAAAATTAGTAAGATTTAAAATGTTGAATAGGAAACGTGAGACATTGCAACCAAGGAGAAGGTGATCTATGGTCACTTCCGTCGCAATGTATTAAGGTGCAGCCAGATATTAGGGATATATTTGGTAAAAGGGGGTGGTCATGGGTTCTCAGCTTATTTTGGATGAGCATTGATAAGGAAACAGATACTCTGGGATGAAAGGGACTTTTCCCGAAGTTTGAGACAAGTTTCGGGTCAAGTCCACCATGTGAAAGTATATTATCTATGTGGTTAGTTGGTCTTAATTTTGATTTATTTTGTGGGATAGTGATTGTATTAGTAGTGTTTTAAATCAATCTCAACGAAAAGATAGAGGTTATAAAGTGGGGCCTTGAGCTCATCTCAGAAGTGCTTTCAGACATTTTTGTTTAGTATTGATGGTGGATAGGGCTTTATTGACTGTGCTATTTTTGTTTTTATCCAGTGATAAGAGGTACGAGTATTGGAATAATAACGAGGGGTTTTTGTTGAGTTTATCAATCAATGGAGGGAATTTTTTCCATCGCCCATCATTTTGGGTGTGAGATTTTGTATCTCTTGAGACCATATTTTAATTGATCGCCAACAAGGTGAGTCCCTCTTGATGTTGGGTTCAAGGATTTCCACGGGTTTTTGGTTGTGAATGCAAACCCAGATGATCCTGGAGAATAGGTGGGATGGCTTTTCCATTGTATGGAGCCAAGATTTCACTAGAAGTGCACAATTGAAAGTGTTCAAGTTAAGGATTCCCCACCCATCCGTAGCTTTCGGATGGCATATGAATTCCCATCTTACATGTACGTCATTGGCATTTGAAGACCCTAAACAAAGGAATTTTTTTTTCGAATTTTGCCGATTTTCTACAGGATATACTTAGGCACTTTGAGGGAGGCCATTATATTGTGGATTTGGGGGTTGAGAGATGAGTTCAAAGGGACGATTCTAGATGGGAGGGTGATGAATCTCCATTTCATCACCTTTATTCTTTCATTTTGACCTTTAAATCATAGATAAATGCATGAATATGGCATTATATTGTAGAAAATAACCTCTATTATTTACAGTGTAAAGATTATACAAAATAACATATTTAAAGCCAAAACAAAAGAATAAGGAAAAGAAAAGAGAAATGAAGTATTGAACGTATTGAATGACCCTGAACGTCGAGACGTAGGCATCATGATGGATGGATCCATAAGAAATAAAGTAGGGGGAGATAAGGGTCAAAAATACAATAAAATCTCTAGTTTTAATTCTCCAATGATCCAATATGGGACCTATTTAATTTTGTACTATTTATACTTCAAATCAATAAACTTTGCACATAAAAGTTGTAGATAAAAATACATAGAAAAATATAAAATTTATTTCATATAAAAAAAATGTATAATGTACCCTCGACACTCAAAATAAAAAGTCAAAATCCAAGCTTCATGGACCTGTATCTTCTCCATATTGTATACAAATTGACCAAATTCACATTTAATTGTACATAAACTTTAATAATCTATTTAATGAAGGTGGTTTCATTCAATTTGGAGTTAAGTTGCATAAGTTAGATTTTGGACCCTTACTATACATTAATAAAATAACCAATTTATGTATTCTTTATATTCTTTACTAATTTATATTTTTATAATTTTGTGAATTATATTTATAATATATGTACATTATTAAATTAAAGTAAAACCATCAAAATTGTAATAAAATAAATATGTAAATAAAAAAATTGTTGAAGCGGATTTTTCACGTGTCTAAAATATGTCTCACATAAGGCGGAGACAAAGTCGTTGTGGCGACCCGCAAGAAATCATGCTTCAAACAACAATTAACCCATAATATATGATCAAAAAATGAAAAGCAGATGCGGAGTTAAAATTTATTATAACTCTCCAAAAGATGTGTATTATGCAAGTAATCTAGAGGTCGAAAACAGGGAACAAGCAGGTAGATCGGGACAAGTTAATTCTCAAAAATAATGTGATGTGTGTGTCTATAAGTGCTATTTTTTGTGGGTTTTTAATTTTATTATATTTTTATTTGATTTTTTTACTTCTATATTTTGATTCTTAATTTCCTGATTTTATATTTTCTTTTTATATTTTACATTTTTATATTTTCTTATTTTTCAATATATATAAAGTTATATAGACTATATATACTTTATAGATAAGAGAGAGATAATATATATATAAATAGGTAAAAAATATTCAAAATATAGGAAATAAAATCTTTTTGGATTATATATAATTTTTTAATATTTTTATGATTTTTTCCAGAGTTTTGCAAATTTTTATGTAATTTTAAAGCCAAAAATATTCAAAATAAGGAATAAAATAAATAGTCAAATTTAAAATGGAGATGAAAAATAGTAAATTCAAAAATTCTCCAAATTAAATTTTATATTAAGAAAATTCAGATATGGAAAATATAATTTTAGGATTTTTTAAGGCTTTTTTATATTTTTATAAAGCCTTTAGGGGTTTCCAATTTTTATGAGTGTTCTTTATATTTTTTTAATAAATTTTGATATGAAGTTGTTAAATACTTAAATAAACATGAAATGTATTTTTTTGGAATTTTTCAAAAAGGCTTTATATGTTTTATGGATTTTCTAGTGCAAATAGGGATAAAAAGATGAGTTTTTGATTTTTTTATAAAAAAAGAAATAGCTTCAAAAATACAATATAAAAATATGGCATGGAAAAGTAATGCAACAAGAAGATATGTCTATTTTTTGGGATTTTTTCAAGTTTTACATATGTATGAAATAAATATTAGAAATAAAGAGAAACTATACTCCTAGCAGGGGTATTTTTGTAAATATTATAAAGTACAGGGGCCAAGTGAAAATTTCATAGAAAATAAATAATGCAATAAAAATATTTCAAACCAATAAGAAATTACCAAAAATCCAGGGGCCGAAACGCAATTACCAAAAATGTAGGGGCCTATTCGTAAATTTTGCAGAAATTATAACACTAAATACAAAAGTTTTAGGACCTAATGCAAATAATAAGGCCCACAAGGATCCCCTTGCAAAATGGCCATACCCCTCGCGCGCACGGGCAGATAAGGTGATGTAGCCGGCGACCTGAAAGCAATAACCACAACGTTCAGGGGCCTAATGATAAATTTTACAAAACTTTAAAACGAAGAAGAATGATTGAGTCGTAAAAATTAAATACAAAAATGCACGAGGGTGAGGTTGCAAAATACCCAGCGTGCGCGATCGGACGGCAGGCACCCCTTCACTTATCCATGTTTCTGCACAGGAGGCCACGATGCCGGTTCGCGTTGGACAGCCTGGATTAGATCACCACGAGGAGATCAACGGTGGGGAAACTACTGGATCCAACGACACCTGAAGCTCTCGAAGAACAATCTCAATCCAACGACGAAGAAGAGGCTAAGATGAACTGGGAGGAAGCCATTGCGAGATGGACTTCCTCCGACTTGATCTCCTTCCTCCGCCACTTGATGTCGCTCCAAAAAGGGTCTAGCAGTCCTGGAACGTTTGCTTGATCGGCTAGAGGCTTAAAAATGGTCGGAAGATATGTGATGTCCACCAGCGAGGTCGAAGGAGCAGAACCCCTCCAGGTATCGTTGGCGAACAGTCAAAATGCCCCCAGGAACAAGTGATGCTCCGAGTTCCTGCAAAAAAGAGTTAAGAGGGTCGCATGCAAATTGTCGCGACCCTCCAACATGCGAGGTGGGTGGAGAATGGTCAGGAAATGTCAGAAAGGTAGGCGGCTGGAGCAGAACTCCGGCGTGGGTGTTTGATCGAAATCTAAGCTAGCATGACAGGTAAAGCATGCACTAAATGATATAGAATGAACACTAAGACCTACAACTAACTAAGGAACAAATAAAAACAGACCTTAGTGGCCTGAAGACAGGAGATGGAACCTCCATGTCGGCGAGGTGGCGGAGATGGTAGAGAACTCTACCAACTTCGTCCTTCGACCCACCCAAGTGCACGACGAAGAGGTTGTCACCACTCTCTACAGGTTGAGTGCAAGAAGGCAAGGATAGATTAGGCCAAGGAAACTCAAAAAATTAAAGAAGGTGAAGGGAATGGTTATGTACAGGATGGTGGACGGGGCTCAAAGACCGAAGCGAATCGAAAAGCGCAGCGATCCAATCCCCGAAGAAAGCCTAGGGTGTGAATCCTCGATGAATGGGGACAAAACGTCAAGAAGGAATCGTTGCGATTCGGTGAAAGATGTGGCCTACAAAAATCAAAAAAGTTGGGCAAAAGCTAATGTCTAACAAAGGACAGACATCGGTCAGAGAGTTGACCGAGCTCAATCAATGGACCTGGTTGGTCCACGTGGACCAACCTGAAAATTCCTTGACAAAAAAGATTTGTAAAATCAATTGAAAATAATAAACTATTTTATTAATTTTAGTTTATACAATGAGAAATATTTATTATTTTTTGAATTATTTTATTATGATTTTTATTTATTTTGTTGAGATTTAATTACAAGCTACATTTTAAGGGCTATTTATAGGTATATTTGTCTATGTATTTTAATATTTTATTTTTATTTTGTATTTTTGATTTTATTAATTAGGTTTATTTTTTATAAATAATAACTTAATTTTATAAACTTAAATATATTTTTCTGATGTATTATATATAATTAAATAAATAGTTATATTATCTTTATATATAGGTATAGGTATTTTACCTATGTATTTTATACAAGTATTTTATTTTTAAGATTTTCTTTAGTGTTTTATTCCAGTTTTAATGTGCACATATATTATAAATAGTATTTAAAAAATTATAAAAATATAAAATTATAAAATAATGAATAATAAATAAAATGAATGTTTTAATCTGTACATGTATACAATAGGGGTCCAAAACCTAACTTTCAAACCGTAACTCCGAAAAATATGAAACCACCTTCACTAAATAGCTTATTAAAAGTATATATAATTTAGGTGATTTTGATATATTTTGAATTTTTATTAGAGAGATATGGGTCTGGGAAGATTAGATTTAGAAAGTTAGTGTGAGTATATCTTTTTATCTGTACATTATTTTTGTGTGAAATCAATTTGGTATTTTTCTATATTTTATTATTTAACTTTCATGTTCAAAGTTTCTTTATTTGAAGTTAAAAAGTAGAACTAAAAATAGATCCCAAAAATGAAATAAAATGAATTAAATAAAAGAGATTTTTAATTGTTTCTTGGCCCTTATCTCTGCATACTTTATTCCTTATCGACCTAGTCATCGAGATGCCTAGATCACGGGGTCTCGGATCATAAAATATTTGCAATATTTTATTCTTTATCTTTTCTTTTATTTTCTTTATTTTATAATTTTTGCTTTAAAAATCGTAATTTATACACTATTTACACAATTATACATGAATGATAAAAATGCATAAGCCTATTTACACGTATTTACTTGGGTTTTTAAGGCCAAAATGATATAATAAAGATGATGAAATAGAGATTCATCATACATATATGAAATACATACACATATAATAATATAAGAAATCCATATATTTATTAAAGTGTACATATCAATTCAGAAAAATACAATAATAAATATTTTTATTTATTTATTTATTTGTTTAAATAAGTTATAAATCTATAAATTATGTATATAAAATAATAAAATAGAAAATAGAAATAGAAAAAAAATAAAATACTCAATATATTGGTAAATGTACCTATGAATGTACCTATAAAAAGTAACATGCAACAAATAATCTCGAAAAAATAAACAAAATCAGATTAAAATACTAAATAAATTGTTAAAAAAATTATGTTATATGAAAAAAATAATAAAATCATTTTCCTATTATTTCTATTTATTTCTTCTTTTATTTTCTGTTTTGACTTGTAACATGCTCCAGGCATGTCCCAATAGGTGTGCGACCTCGGTTGACCCGCCAATCAACTGGTCCACCAGCACCCTAGGCATGTCCTATCCGCTGACCTTCTCACTTCGTCGATTTTTCCCCGAGCCTCCTTGTACTATCTCATCTAGATTCCTTCGACATTTTTGTTCCTCGATCTTCACTCTTCACACTATATCGATTCCTCGATCGACGAATTGCCGAATCGATCATAGGCCTTGGTCAAAGTCCTCCTTGTATAAAACCACCTCCAACTCTTCGATTCGAGTTTGATTAACTTTTACCCTCAAAATCCTCGAAATGACCACTCATGAGCTTGTTGGTGGTAAGAGGATGCTTCTTGACTCATTTGGCATGGATGAAGAGGTGTAGGAGGTAGAGATCCAAGCTCGTTGGCCACCACCAACACGTTTCTTCTTGTCTCCCAGCTTCAGCAGGTAAATCCCTAGGTTTTAGTTTCTTCTCATTCCTAGGACTTATATTAGCATAGTGTAGCTTTCTTTCCATTGTTTTTTTACTTTATTTTCTGTTAAATCCATCATTTTAAGTTCGCGGGATTTCATATTCCGGTAGTGGCTTCACCATACTCCGATCGTGCTCCGACCCACATTCCACCTCCTTTGTGTTCCCTAGCACTTCTACTTCATCCCAGGCACCTCCAACCCACTCAATCTTGCTCAGAACGATGTATCAGTTCTCCTCCGCTGCCGCCTCACCAGAGAGCTCTGCACTAACTCACTCTCATTTATTTTTACCTCATGAAGACACCTAGTAGCCTCTTTTTACTTGTTGGTTCTTCTTTACAGGTTCTGGAGGGCTAAATACCCCTCATGGGTCGATTTTTTCCAAAGCTAGGGTACTTGGAGCTCTGTCGCCTCTTCGAGCCTTGAAGATTCCTCCGGTGGTCCCCGGACTCATTTGAAGCTTCCACAGTCACAGGAAACCATCAGGAGCGTTTTGTACTTCAACGTAGAGCTATAGATTACTAGAGTTGCTTTGGAGGTCAGATTGAAGTTTTCCTTTGTAGGTGTTCTTCTCTGTTCTTCCTCTAGGGTTCTCCACTGTCACATCATGGAGGCACTCCAGATCTTCCAACCATTGTCGGATCATGCCAGCTTCAATTGTTTAATCAGCCATCGAGATCTAATCTCAGTCACATGTCCTCAAAGCAACATCCACCGTTGAGAAGGTACCACGTATCTAAGTGTAAGATATCCAACCGTCCGTCAACGCCTAGTAGGGGTAATTTTACTAGATACCCCCACTTATTTATCTTTTATTTTAAGTCCATAAAATTTAGTTCATAGAGTAATACTTTTGTAATATTTGTAGTTGAACCCATGTGCTTATTTTATTCACATTCTTGTCCCTCACCACATCACCTCATGTGCCCATACATGTGAGGTGATGGTCTTTTTATAGAGACCCTTTGGAGGTTTTGGGATATTGTTTAGTTCAATAAATTTGCAATATAGTTCAAAAATTTTTGTATATCTTGTATGTATGACCTACTACTTTTTGAAAATTTCATTTATACCCATATCACAATTGTATGACTTAAATATTCATGGGATTTTTGTGTGGAAGCCTCTGTACATTGTATTTTTATTTTGGATTGCATTTTTGTCAATTGTATTTGTGTTTAAGTCCCTACTAGTCTTGAATATTTATTTATTCTATTTTTAGCATAAAAATATCATTTTACACCTATAATTTGTAGGAAATTTATTTTAAGTGCTTGACATATTAAAAAATCACATATTTTTTATGTTGGGTTATTTAAAGAATTTTCCTAAATCTATGATCCAAAAACATTATATATATTCCCTATTTGCATTAAAAATCCATAAAAATTAGGAAAAATTTTGGGAAATTCTAAAAATATAGGAGTTTTTTATTATTGTATTTTTGCAGCTACAGACCAAAAATCATTAAAAATACAAAAAGAAGAACCATAAAATTACAAACCCTCTCAAACCTAAAAAATTTATAAAAATAATAAAAATCCAAAAATTCTAACTTTTGTTTCTATACCTTATCTACTAAAACTAGTTTTGGAAAATTTTGAGTTATTTAGCTACTTTTAAATTTAGAAAGAATCGGGTTATATATTATTATTCACTATTTTCCTATTTTGATTCAATTAAAAATATAATAAATTGAATAAATTGAAAGAAAAATCAAAAAAAGGTATCAAAATAAAAAAATACAAAAATATTTTATTCTCATTATTTGAGTATTTGTAGCTATATTTATATATATATACTAGCCTGTATTATATTTATCTATATTTACTTATATTAATATTATTATTAAAAATACCAAAAATATTTTTAATACTGATAAAAAATAAAAAAAGTACTTTGGGTATTTTTTTATTTTTCTATATTTTAAATATATTTATATCTTATATCTGCTATATTAGTTACATGTAGTTATATAGTTATATATATTACATATATTAAAAAGAAAACTAAAAATCAGAAAAAATATAAAAGTTAAAAATAAAAAATATAAATTATAATTTCGAAAAAATAAATATTCAAAACCCATAAAAATAAAAAAATCCTTATAAAAACACAAAAATATTTATTGTCTTTTTTGCCAATTTGTGTGATATATTCTCCTTGCTCCCTGTGATTGATCTCTACACACTTCACCCATACACATCTTTGTAGAGTTATAATAAACTTTAATTCCATACTTTTATTTATGCATTCCTTGATCTATATTGTGAGTTTGTCTGAAGAGAGGTTCTCATTCGATCACCTTAACGATTGTGTTCCCGCCTTGTGTGGAACACAAGACCAGTAGAAACCACTGTTCGAAGAGGAATATCATATGAGACTTACAACCCAAGAGTTTTTTTTTCAAATTTCCCAATGATGGGAAGCCACTCTGATCTAGTAAGGGGACAATGGGATAGCGAGATTCCTAAGTAGTTTATTGAGAAGGGGTGGGGTGACCAGTTAAGGATGGTGGTTGCTAGTTGGATTTCCTGGACTGTCAGGTTAAGAGTATGGATGGAAGTTTTCTCATCATTTACAGATATACCTGTGAACTTGGAGAATGGATTAAGTTTGAATTTCATGCATTTTAGGGCTTGAGGGTTGCATTTTTAGGAATATGAGGATATCATCAGCAAATAGCATGTTTGTGATGGATATGCCCTCCCTTAGGATTTGAAAAGATTTGACCAAATTTGATTTTTCCAAACTAGAGCATTCTGTCGAGGATGTTTATAGTCTTAATAAAAAGTAGCATGGAGATGGGGTCCCATGTCGTACCCCCCTCAAAGTTTTGAAGAAGCTTGAGGTTGTGATATTTATTTTCAATGAGATTGCCGTGCTCTGAAGGAAGTCTTTGATCCAACTAATGATGGTGTTCGGACATTGATTGCTGAGAGCATGGTGTCCCATTTTAGGGAATCAAAGGCTTTATGAAGGTCAATCTAGAAGATGAGTGATTTGTTTTTGGACTGGTTCCAGTGGGCGAGGATTTTTGAAGTGATAGCAGAGGCATCAGATGCTTCTCTGCCTTGAAGAAAGGCACATTGGGAGGGTGGGAGAAGGTTGTTTAGTTTAGGTCCCATCTGGTGGCCAGGATTTTTGAGATGATTCTCACGGGGAGGCTTGTAAGGTTGATGGATCAGTAGTTTGCTATATATATTAGGGTCACCTTTTTGTAGATTAGAGTTATTAAAGAACTATTGATAAATTCCAAGTCTTGGGGGTCAAACAATTAGCAGAAAAGGTTGTTGATTATGTTCATGAAGTTATGTTTGATAATGGTCTAGAAGCACTTGAAGAACTCGAGAATAAAAGGCAGTTCAACTCTTCTTCGCCCCACCTTCGCTTATTTGCACCTTCTCCGCACTTCCTCTATCTTTTCATCTCTAATTCTATAAGAATAAGAGCTCCCTCCCATCACCCTTCGTCGGAGCTATCCACCCTGTTTCTAGCTTCAGCAACAAGCTGAGGACCTTTGCCTCGAGCCAAGCATTCATTTTGTACAAGTCTTGAGCCTAAACGAGCCTCCTGAAAAAGTTCATAGCCTAAGTCAGATCTCTAGGTTGTCCCGACTTCCAGGCTCCCTCTGATGGAGCTCAGACCCCTTTGAGACATCCTACAGAAGCAGTGATTCCTTAAAGCTCGAGCGCCAGTCAAACGATAAAATGGCGGTTGGAATGTGAAGATCTTGTCGATTGAAGCCTAGGTCCTAGTTCTTGTTGTTCTTCCACTAGGCTTCTGAACCGTCCAATCAAGGGGCGCCTCCAGTTTTAATCCTAGACGTCGATCAAAGGAGAATGTTACCACTCCTTTGTCGTTGATCAAGTCACGTGGCACAAGGAGAAGTGCTAGACCAGGCAACTTAAAAAGGTAAATTACGTAGGTCGCCTCCGCTCTTTTTGCATTTATTAAGAAGTCATGTAAATATAAAGTAACTTTAAATAGTTTTGTAAAATTTGCAAGTACCCCCCACACTTTATCGAATATTCCAAATAGGTCCGCACCAGCTCACCTCACGTGGCGGCCAGGTGAGGTGGGCAAATTGCAAGGAAATCATTTGGAGTTCCTTTATTTGTTTTTACGCCATTAACTTGTAAATTAAGTGTAATATTTTGGGTAATTTTGCATGTAGAACCCTGTAACATTATAATTCTAAAAATACCCCCTCCAGACAGTTTTTTTTATTTCCTTGCATTTCTATTTTAGTAAATAGCTCCCTTATCTTAAAAATTATGGGAGCATTTCTGTAGACCTGTGATTTTATGTTGATGTAAGCTAGCATTTTTATTTAGGCATTTAAAGTCCTTTTTCCTTAATTAAAAATCAAATAGAAGCTATTTAGTCCTTATCTAGCTATACAAGTAAAAAACATTTATATAACCTTTTAAAAATTTGAAAAAATCTACCTAGTATATATTATTATATATTATAACTTCAAACAAAAAACCAACAAATAAAAGAAAAACCTTGAAATTTGTAAAATCCTAAAAACTTTATAGAAATCTGTAAAAAATTGTAAAACTTCAAAAAAAGTTTTCTGCCATATAATTTTATTTATATTATATACTACATACGAAAAATAGTTTTGAGAATTTTGGATTTATTATCTATTTGTAAAACTCAGAATAATCTAACCTATTTATTATAGCTACTATTTTGTATATTTAAACCAATTAAAAATACAAAAAATAGAAAAATACAAGAAAAATCAAATAACTAGAGAAAAATATTAATATATTTATAAAATTTCACTATTTATATCTATATTAAAAATATAAAACTCTATATAGCATATATATACATAATATTGCTTATATACTTATTATTAATGGTATTTTTATTTACTTATATATAACCCTTAAAAATAAAAAGGATTGTTCTTTTGTATATTTCCCTACATTTCTATAATTTTTATTAATTATATAACCTTATTTATTATTTATAATAAGATTTATTGATATTATTACTATATAGTTATATATTATATCTTTAAAAAGAAAAAATCTAAAAAATTACAAACTAGAAAAGAAAATAAAAAAGTAAAATATAAAACATTAAAAATCCATAAAAAAGTAAATATAATCAGAATCCACAAAAAAAAACTAAAAAAATCTAAAGTAGTTATTATTCATTTTAATTAATTAACAATAATTATACCTATCTCTATAGTTCTTAGTGGTTTGACCTCTACACTTGTTTCTTATACACATCTTTGTGTAAAGTATAATAAATTCCATCCCGTGTTCCTTTATTATTTTATCATTATTGTGGTTATGATTGTTGTTTTAATTGGTTGATTGAGATTCGAGAGTCGAGAGAGGCATCGATACAACGATTGTTGGATACAACATGTCGGGCATCACAAACCCTCCAAGATCAGACGCTAGGATTCTCGTTCGATGGATTGAACAGTAATACACCCATCTCCTCTATAGCATCCATAGTCCTTTTCTCAAATAGACTCTACTTAAAATACAACTCAATTTATTAGGAATAAGAGTCCACTTCCTTCGTGATTCCTAATCTTAATGTGTCTCCTACTCCCAATACTCTCCTATCTTGAGGTTTTTGGATCAACATTTTTAACGTGTCCGTTTCAGTTACCAGAATGGCCACAGCAAAGCACCTCTTTCGTCGGAATGGACAGTTGAACTCTTACGTTAGTCTCTTACGCGAGTACTATTTTGGTGTGAATTCCTTCTCAAAAACACCCCGCTGAAAATTTCTAGCTCATCTTATAAACTTTTCTGTCCTCTTCTACATGATTTGACCGTGATTTTTTCATGAATCTAACCTGAGTTTTTCATTTTCCCCTTAATAGTTCTAATTTTAAAATTTATAATATAACAAAGGAAAACGCATCGAGTTTACATTGATTTATTATATCGTGATTTGTTTAATACTAACAACTCGGAATCCCTTACAGTTTACCATATACTATGAAGGTCTTCATCCTCTTACAGGGAATGACGATGTTTGATAGAGGTGTACATTGACCGGATTGAATCGGATTTTAGCTTAATTCGTGTTTAATAAACTTTAACATGTTTTAAAATTTTCCAATTCGATCGAATTTGTCTCGGACTGGCTTAGTTTTTTTAGACTTACATATGCGCTCGGAAGTCTACTCTCTCATGTTTGTATTTTATAGCACACTAACCTTCTGCATTTAAAATATGACTCTAAAATTGATAATATGGATAGATATAATGAATAGAATATTTGAAGAGTGCACAAAATTCTAAGGACTTCATTAATCCATTACAATCAAACAAAAAGATCATATTAAATTCGGTATCTAAGCATCTTTTTATAATGGTCCATTGGTATTTTTTCTAAATGATTCCGGCATATGATTCAAATAAGAACAATACAAGTTACCGAATATGGATGCAAAAACTAGTTAAATAACAAAAAATGTGATCTTTTTGGATGGACATTGATAAAGTCTATGATGAATTTAAACTGTTAAGCTATGTCAAAATGAAAACAATCTGAAAAAACTCTTTAAAACACTATAACAAATCATTATCATAAATGAATAATAAAACATGGGTAAAATGGGGCTGCCCCCAGGGAGTAGCCAACTTGGCTACTCCCACCCCTATTTTTCCCTCATTTTTTTATTTTTTTTGAAAATAAAAATTTGTATATTCATCATTATAACCCTCTCACATTCTATTAAAATTTCGTCAGAAACAGAGACTCCTAAGCTCTCCATCCAGACGTTATTTTTTTAACGGTCGCACGATTTTTTAAATCGACCATGTTTGGATGGAGGCCGTAGGAGTCTGTGTTTCTGGCGAAATTTTAATAGAATGTGAGAGGGATATAATGATGAAATTACACATTTTTATTTTCCAAAGAAATAAAAAAATGAGGGGAAAATAAGGGTGGGAGTAGCCAAGTTGGCTACTCCCTGGGGGCAGCCCCATTTACCTCATAAAACATTCATACTAGATTGAGTATTCAAGACAAAACTAAATTAAATACAAGTTAACAATTAGGCACCATATCTCTAATTTTATAATAGACATAAGGTGTAATTTCTTTGTCAGATTAGTAGCTATATTCGAAATATGCAAATTTTTCTAAAAAATAGAGTCAAATTGGTATATCAAAGGACAACATTATGAGAGACAAGTGACGACATCATAAGGGACGGTGACATCATTGTACCAAAGGCAGATAATGTTGTGATGGTGTAGGGGGCTTCGAAATGGACAGAGAGGGAGAGGGAACCCGTAGTTGAATATTGACTGTTGAGCATGAAATGAGAGGAAACAGGAATTGGGAGGGGAATAGCTAAATAAGGTTCACAACATTACAAGTATTAATCATATCTTATTATTTTGAGATTTAGTATTTATCTTTCAAGAGAAAGAGATGTGGGTTGTAAGGGGACTTGATTGTGCATATATGAGAAATTACGAATATCTGCAAATAGATATATGTATGTATGTATTATATTTAGAAGAAAGGGAACCTACTCCATGGAGTAGGTAACTTACCTACTCCACTTTCTTTTTTTCAATTTTTTTATTTTTTGGAAAAATGCTTCCATGGATTTTCATAACTATATCCTTTTAATATGTCATTCAAATTTCGTCGGAAACAGAGACTCCTACAGCCTCCCTCCAGAACAGGAAAAATACAACAAATCTTTGACCGTTAAAAAATGATTGTCTGGATGGAGGTCGTATGAGTCTCAATTTCTAACGAAATTTGAATGACATATTAGAGGAATATAGTTATGAAAATCCATGGAAGCATTTTTTCAAAAAATAAAAAATTTAAAAATGAAGTAGGTAAGTTACCTACTCCATGAAGTATGATCTTTTTTCTCTTATATTTATATATGAAAATATATAAATATATGTTCACGGATTGGATCGGATCAGATTTTGATAATGATCTTATCCAATCTTTACTGTAATATATTTGAATAAATTCCAATCCAACCCGTTAAAATAATGATAAAACCAAATCAATTGAGTCACGTAATATCAAATTGAATTTGATTACGGGTTTTATCTCATCCGTATGCACCTTGTTGGGTGTGTTACTTTCTTACAACTCCTCGGTAGAGTCCATTATCCAAATCTTTTTAAATCATCGCCAGATGTACATTAGACGATCGTAGTAGCTGAACATATATAGATTCTATCTCATGCCGTGTGATTTTCCTAAAATAACATTAAAAAGGAATTAATGAATGGATTTCGAACATTATTTATGACATATGCACACAGATTTTATAACAAAAGTATCGATCTTGCAACAAATGCCTTCCACTTTTATAAATAGATACCCATTAATGTTACGCATGCAATAAAGAGCTGCATGTGAACCAAAAGCCCTGCAACCGAAAAAATAAGAGCATAAACAAGGGTTTAAAAAACCGGACCGGACTGGTTGGATCGGGAACCGGCTCCGTCCCGGTCGGTTTGGCCGGTTTAGGTAATTGATTTTAAAAAAAAAGAAAATAAAAAAGCAGGTCAGACCGGTGGTCGGACGGGGTTGAGCCGGATGGTTGGACCGGGTTGACCTGGATTGACCCGGATTTGACGGTTTAGTATATTTTTAAAAAATAAAGGTTTAAATGATGAAATAATAGGGTTTTTATCACTTGTATCCTTCTTAAATTCTACAATTTCAGTTACGCCCCTCTCTTTTTTGGAATATAACTTGTGCCACTACTTTCTTGGGGTAATTTTCTAAAAGTAACTATAAATAAATTATTACAATATTATATTCATATATAATGCTAGAAAATGTGACTACCTTTATAGAGTTTTATTCAAAATAGACAATCATGTTTTTATATTGAAAGATTTGACAATTTAAATGATTATTTCATTGATATATAAATACATATTTACATATATCTATATGGTTTTATCGGTTCAAAAAATCGGTTCGATCGGCCCGACCAGTAAATTTAGCCCGGTCCGATTTTTTCCGAGTCGATATGAAGATGATGTCATGCTGACATCATCACCGGTCCGATGGTCCGACCCAGTTGGACCAAACCGAAGACTAACCGGTTCAATGCCCGATCCAATTTTTAAAACCTTGGCATAAACCGAAAGTTAAAAAAATACGAGTACTTGAATTCTCTTTTTCATACGAACTGAAATAGACGTCTCCATCCAAAGATCGAACGAACTCCTACACAGTACAAACCTTGCGTTGTATTCACAATCTTCAACGTGGATGGACTATGATAAAGCTATAGTTTTGATGATAATTAAGTACAAGTTTACGATTAACGACCAAATGAAGACAATAAGATCAGACAATGGAAAAGGATTTGTTCAAACACCTCCATTCAACCATTATTGTCCTTTCAGCATTTTCTTCAGAACTGCTCAGGCTTCGGTGGCGGCGAGGTGCCAGAGCCGGCATGGACGACGATGCCCCAGCGGCGACGGGCATAGTCTACAAGCTCATCGATCTCGTCGTAGCCCATGATGTACCTGTCCCCGTTGAGGTCGGAGTGGGCCATTACCCTCCGCACCCTCCAGCGGGTGAAGCGCATCCCGAGGGAGCGCAGGGCGGCAGCGAGCTCGGCCCGGCTGATGTAGCCGTCGTTGTTGGCATCCACGTGCTTCTTCAGCCATAATTTGAAGTCCTCTTCTGTCATCCTTGGCTTCACGACCGGTCTTTCTCTCAACGATAAATTGTTTGGCATGTTTGGTATCAGCAAGTTTGATGATGCATCTCCCTGTTGGTGAGAGCTTGGCTCGTGGCGTTGGCTATTTATAGGAAAGTCCAGCATACGCTTTCTTCGCTTTTGTTATAAAAATAGACATATATAAATATGGATTTAATGGAGCTGCCCAATATCACCATCTAGGGTTGGCTATTGAGTCATGGCTCGATCAGCCAGGTCCGGGCTTGGTTCGATAAGGGCTCGTGAGCCCGGCTTATTAAGCTATTGAGCCGAGCTCGAGTCAAAATTTTGAGCTCGGTAGCTTAATGAGCCGAGCTCAAGCCGAGCCTCGCTCAGCTCGATAACTCAATAAGGGGCTCGGTAAGGAATATATATACAAATATTATTTATATATTATATATAATACAAACAAAATAAAATTAGCCCTTTGCCATTTTCCCTCCACTAACTTTGCCCCTCCCATGAATCATGACCCAATCCTCAAATCAATCCCATTCCCACCCACACATTTGCCCCCCGCTTACGCATTAGAAAATTAGTAATTTTTTTATAACTAAATATAATGTTACAATATATATTATAATTAAGATTTTATATACAACTTGGTTAGTGACCTACTGGTAAGGAGCACAATCTTTGATAGAGTAGGTCTGAAGTTCAAACCCACACAAAATACTTTTCCACCAAAAAAGTACCCATTTTCCTTAATGAGCTCGACTTGGGCTTGAGCCCAAACCAGGCTCGATAAGGGGCTCGTCTCGAGCCTTATCGATCCTGAGTCAGCTTGATAAGGGCTCAAGTTGATCGAGCCGGAGCTCGAGCCAGCTCGGTGGGGCTCGAACGAGCCCGAGCCCAATTGAGCTTATTGAGCCCGAGCCAGGGGCTAGCTCGGCTCGTTGGGCTCGATAGCCAGCCCTCTCATCATCTATATTCATCCATATATCTCTCTTATATGCCACTCAAATTTCATCAGAAATAGAGCCAGGGGCCTCCATCGTGATGGTGTTGATTTAAAAAATCATGTTACCATTAAAAATAGATGTCTGGAAGGAGGCCGTAGGAGTCTCTGTTTTTGACAAAATTCGAGTGACATATAGGAGAGATAAAGAGATGAATATACATGACGATATTTTTTGAAAAAAAATATCGAAAATGGAGTAGAGGCGGTCATGTTGGCTTCCCCAAGGGGGCATCCCCATCAATCTCTATAAATATATATAGCATAAAATGGAGCAGCTCTATTTTTTCTATTTTTTGCTTTCTTTTTGAAAAATGTTTTGGTGGATTTCTATAATTTTATACATATATTATGTCATTAAAATTTCGTGTGAAATCGAGACTCTTACAACAACCATCCAAACAGGGTCGATTTCAATAGTTCTGCGACCACTGAAAAATGATTGTGACGGATGCCATGTCTGTTTCTCACGAAACTTGAATGACATAATATAGGTATATAGTGATGAATTTTTAGTAGATTCATTTTATAAAAAAACGAAGAAAATGGAGCGATGGAGCGAAGTTAGTTCCCCTAATGGGCAACCCCATTTTCACACACACACACACACACACATAATATAGGGTAAAATGGGGCTGCCCCCATGGGGGGAGCTAACTTGGCTCCCCTCTCCCCATTTTGCCCGACTTTTTTTTATTTTTTTTGAAATTTTCATCCGTGGATTTTCATATATATATCCATATATTATGTCATTAAAATTTCGTACGAAACAGAGACTCCTACGGCCTCCATCCAACGGGCTGTTTTTAGTAATTCTGTTACCTTTAAAAAATGACTGCCTGGATGGAGGTCGTAGGGGCCTATGTTTCGCACGGAATTTTAATGCCATAATATAGGGATATAGTGATGAAATTTCACGGAAGAAATTTTCAAAAAAAATAAAAAACCAGACGAAATGGGGCGGGGGGAGCCAAGTTAGCTCCCCCCGGGGGCAGCCCCGTTTGACCCATATATATATATATATATATATATATATATATATATATATATATATGAGGAAAGGGAACCTGCTCTACATAGCAGGCAACTTCCCTGCTGCATGCATCTCGTCCGTCGATTCCGGATGTCCGCAAGCCGTTGGATCGAACACCTTCCCTGCGCCCTTCTTCTCATTCTATCGCGCCCTACCTACCCACTCACGCATGCCCTCCTCATCCTATCGCGCCCTCCGCCTCTCGGCACCCCCGCGCGCTTCCTCCAGCGGTGCCCTCATACTTGCCGGCGATCCTACGTGCCTTTTAGTCCGGCGGTGCCCTCTTCCTCACCGTCCTGTGCGAGTTTCTCAACTCCGACCGAGTCAAGCAGCTCCTGGATGAATTCCTACTTACATGGCCATACGCAGGAAACTTCACAATGTTTATACAAGCATCGATCTGAATAACCTTCATTCAATGGCGGATGGGATCTCCAATCCAACTCCAGTCACAAGTCCCAAACCTACGTCTCCCCACTATCAGCCTCACAGGTCTTACAAAGGACACAACCCATGTATATAGAAAAAATGGGGTGTAGCTCTTGTGAGCAAGACAATTCCGATATCTTCTGAAATAGAAGGATTCCCCTGCCATGGGTGGAACTGGAGGCATGCATTATTAAGGACTTTTCTTCCTGGAAAATGGGTTTTTTATTTTTAATTGCCATCTACTTGTGTTAGTAGTATGCTCATCTTGTAGAGAGAACTAGTCTTTTATGGTGTGGACATATGCAACCACTAGCTTTGTTTTATCTTTATCTCCTCTATTGCTTGTTATAATCATTGTATTTTTTGTCAAATAAATACTGCAATGATCAGATATTTCATGGAGCTCCTCTGTTGGTGATATAATGTTTGTATCAGAGTGTTGAACTCTCATTTCTTGAACAGTTTCAGAACTCTTTCTGTTGTTAAAATGTGACCACAAACTATATCAGTTAAACTATGATTTGGGTGCCTCGCATTGGTGTCCAGTGGTTGCTTCATTTATTTGGTTACTTTAGTCGTGTCTGTTTAGCTTGGATGTTGTATTTGTGCTAAGTTGTGCTGATCATTTTTTCTATGTTTCAATTCATATATAGGTTTAGCAAAGGGGGGTGCGCAAAAGTGAATTCATTCCCACTATCAGAAAAGTGGCTAATACTATCTAGATCAGGTGACCTTCTGGTTCAGTTATGGTTCAGCGGACTTCGTACCAGCTCAACAAACCGACTTTCACAAGTAGCCTCTCGAGATAGGACTACTGCAGGGTCATGACAGCTCGCTCGTGTCAACTAGTAATCGATATGTCTCACTTTGGTTGCCTCCAGAAGGATTCAAAACAAACCTTTGTGACTATAAAAAACAGGAAAAAACTTCGCAATTTGTAGACGCGATCATGGTGATTAAAATCCACGGGCAGCACGTTGTTGATGGGCCATGCCGTCTACACTATTGTGAACATTTGCTCCCAGGTTGTGCAGCAGTCGCCAAGCCAAGATGGTGTGCATCAGATGTGTGCAGTGCAATTCCCAAGCTTCTACAAGTCAACTAATTGAAGCTCCTACGGATTTAAGCCACCATCGATCGTGGATCTTCAATGGATAATGCCCATCCAAAGTGTTTGAAACCACATATCTGTGGAACGTTTATTTGTGTGGAATGTTTATTTGTACGTGGAATGGATTGTTTGTGCCTTCATATTGGAAACTCATATTCCTGGTGTTGTTGCACTTGAATCTTGTGAGATTTATATGTACTCTATGTAAAAATGTCTACAATCTAAGACAATTGGAAATTCTGCTTCATCTATGGCATTATTTTGATCTTTTTTCAGTACAACAGAATTGACTCAGGCCATGCCTGTATGCAAATTAACATCAATTTATCTTGAGATATAGGAACATAATCCTATGATAAACTATAATAGTTACACACCATGATTACATTTAGTCAATATGTCTGTATGCAATATGTATTCCTTCGTTATCCTTAACCCAACCCAACCGAACAAGTACGAGGGATGGATGTCTGATATCTTTTTAAAATTTGTATTTTGATTTGGATTGTATGAGATTCTGAGTTCATTCTGTTATTCCTAGTAACCAATATAGCGACATCTCTGATGATGCAAAGTAAATTTATTGGTAACAACTTGACACATTGCATAGCTATTGAAGAATTTTCTAACTCACTCAAACTAATTCAAACACCTGGAGAGCACATTCTCAGTAGTCTAGTTTATTATTACTGAGAATTTCATTAGCATTGTTCCTTTCAAAAAAAAGATTTCATGAGCATTGTTTACATCAAATTCGATCTGAATTTAGATGAACCATACTTGTTTATTGTCAACAATCGAAAGAATTGCCAACTCCTTATATTTACCATCTGGAGTTGAAGTAAACACATTTTTCACATAAAAAAGAGATAGAAAAAGGTTTCAATGAGTCATGTCCGTGAATCCAAACATGCATAACTAGATTTGAGTGACCTTAGCTTAATCAAGTACAAATCCCAAGTTTAGAGCCAAGAAGGAGCAACAATAGTTATGATGATGGGCTTGCAGCCAGGTGGGTATTCTTTTTTTTTTGAGTCAGGTGTGGAGGGTATTCCTTTTTTTGAAGTGGCAATGACTACTCAATTGAGAACAACAATAGTTATGATGATAGGCTTGCAGCCAAGAAGGAGCTTAATACTATGGCAACTTCAGGGATTAATGATCACAATATCACCATTTATAAAGAGGAACATCATCTTGTAAAGCAGCTACTTTCCACCTAACAAAGAGAATAGCAGCATCATATCGAACACCTTGTGTACAATGAAAACCATGTTTGCCTTGCTCTTTGCATAAAATCTAGAAAGTGTTGGAGATGTTTGACGAGGTGCTGCTGACATTCAGGATGTTGCAAAATCTACAGTGCTTCCATAGAGTTTGCCACTCTACCATCCATGGCTGCATTGTATGTCGAGCAACACCATGGATGTCAACGGCTACCGGGTCGGTCGCGCAAGTGAGCCGGAGGCCATGTAGCGTAGGGGGGAGGCGAAGGTGCGATAGTGAGCGTGTGGTTGCGAGGGAGAGGAGGACAAGATCCGTAGTCAAAGTGGGGAGGGGGCGACAACATGAGAGGAAAATGAGAATTGGGGTTTTGCGAGGGTTGTAGATACGGAGGGATTTGGAGAGGGGAGACACAAGGTAGGGAAATTCCCTGCCATGAAAGTAGGAATTCGTCCAGGAGATGCTTGACTCGGTCGAGCTTGAGAAACTCTCACATGACGACGAGAAAGAGGGCACCGTCGAAGTAGAAGGCACGCACGAGTGTCGGCGAGGAGGAAAGCATCGCTGGAGGAAGTGTGCGGGGGGTGCCGAGAGGCGGAGGGTGCGACAAGATGAGGAGGGGAGAAGAAACGTGGGCACGGTGTTCGATCCAACGGCCTGCGGACATCGGAATCGACGGACAAGATGCATGCAGCAGGGAAGTTGCCTGCTATGTAGAGCAGGCTCCCTTTCCTCTATATATATATATATATATATATATATATATATAGGAGTGGTCTTATGAGAGCAAAAAATTGCGAGAGCATGAGAGGGGTGATTCTGGACCACATGAGAAGACTAGGAGAGAGAAAACGGAATCATGTGGTTCAAAATCATTCCTCTCATGCTCTCACAACTTTTTGCTCTCATAGGATCACTTCCCAACCATTTTTTGGCAAAAATTTTTATTTTTTTTGAAAAGTATTGACATATATATTCATCCCTATATCCCTCCTATATGTCATTCGAATTTCGTCAGAAACGGAGACTCCTACGCCTCCATCCAGACATGGTTGATTTAAAAAATACTGCGACTGTTAAAAAATGACATATGGATGGAGGTCGTAGGAGTCTCTGTTTCTGACGAAATTCGAATGGCATATAAGAAGGATATAGGGATGAATATACATGGTGATATTTCCCAAAAAAATAAAAAAAAATTTGCAAAAAATAGGGTGGGGGTAGCCATGTTGGCTACCCCTTGGGGGCAACCCCATTTTTCCCATATATATATATATATATATAGGGAAAAAGGAGTATGCTCCCTGGGTGTAGATAACTTACATGCTCCCACCTCTTTTCCCCTGTATTTTTTTTATTTTTCTGAAATGAACCCTATTGGAATTTAGATCACCATATGTCATCATGATGTCATTCAAATTTTGACGTAATTCGATAATTCTATCCCCTCCATCAAGACTGTCGAATTTTAACGGTCTCAGAATTGCTGAAAATGACCCCTTTCAGATGGAGGGCATAGGAGTCTCTGTTTCTGATGAAATTTGAATGATATGTTAGAGGAATATATTGATGAATATACATATTTTTTATTTTCCAAAAAATAAAAAAATAGGAGAAAATGAGGGTGGGAGTAGCCAATGGGCTACACCCAGGGTGTAGCCTCATATGACCCATATATATATATATATATATATATATATATATATATATATATATGGGTCATATGTGGCTGCCCCTACCTTATTTGGGCAAATTTTTTTATTTTTTTGAAAAATAACACCATGTATATTCATCCCTATATCCCTCCTATATACCACTCGAATTTCGTCAGAAACAGAGACTCCTACGGCCTCCATCCAGACAGTCATTTTTTAACGGTAACAGAATTTTTTAAATCGACATCATCTCGATGGAGGCCGTAGGAGTCTCTGTTTCTGATGAAATTCGAATGGCATATAGGAGGGATATAGGGATGAATATACACAGTGTTATTTTTCAAAAAAATACAAAATTGACGAAAAATGGAGTGGGGGCAGCCCCATTTTTTCTACACACACACACACACACACACACACACACATATATATATATATGAGTGATCCTGTGAGACCCAAAACTTGTGAGAGCATGAGAATATGCATTCTGGACCACATGATCCAACCAAGAGAGAGAAGAGCAGGAGAGAGAAAACAGAATCATGTGGTCCAGGATGCATGCTCTCATGCTCTCACATTTTTTGCTCTCATCAGATCACTCCTCTATATATATGGGAAAAATGTTAGCTCCATCCACTCCATTTTCCTATTTTTTTAAAAATATTTATGTGGATTTTCATAAATATATCCATATATTATGTCATTCAAATTTCATGCAAATCGGAGACTCCTATGGCCTCCATCCAGATATGGTCGATTTCAACTATTCTACGATCGTTAAAAAATGACACATTAAATGGAGGCTATAGGATTTTCTATTTCGCACGAAACTTTAATGACATAATATAGGGATATAGTGATGAATCTTTATAGAAATATTTACTAAAAAATTTAAAATTGGGAAAATAGGACGGGGAGAGCTAAATTATCCTCCTCAGGGTAGTCCCATTTAACCCTATATATAATATATAATATATAATACATAATATATAATACATAATAGATAATATATAATACATAATACATAATATATAATACATAATACATAATACATAATACATAATATATAATATGTAATATATAATATATAATATATAAAGGGTCGGGGAAGCTGCAACCGGGGGTTTAGCTAACTAGTTACACCCGATCATTTTTTTCATTGATTTTTTTTATTTTTGAAATGAAATCGAGGGGGATTTAAATCACAGTATATCATCAAGGTCTCATGTAAATTCAACTAAATTCGACACTATCATCTCCATCAAGCTTCACATGTTAACGGTCTTATAATTTTTGAAATTGACCCTATCTAGATGAGCATGTTAGAAATATTTATTTTGCATGAAATTTGAAACACGTAATCCACTTAATAAACTAAGTAAATGATGTAGGTTTCATTCCAAAAAAATAAAAAAACAATAAAAAATGACAGGATGTACCAAGTTAACTGCAACTCCAGTATAGCTTCCCTTTCCACACAAGCGTGTATGCGCAGGCACGTGCACACACACGGATATATATGTATATTATATGAAAGATAATCAAATAAAATAATATATAATTAAGTATTATATTATGCATTGCAACACCATTTATTATCCTTGAAATTATTCATATCCGTTAATAAGGTACATATAACAATACTTTTCCTTTGCAAATTTTCTTAATTTTAGTTAATTGTAGTTATTTTTTTAGTTCAAGATATAACATGGCGATGATTATAACAATTTTGAAAAATGATGTTGCTATATGGAAAAGGTTTAGCAACGGATATGACATTTGCGACTTATTTCAAGTATAAAAGTTATTTCGTGATGAATAGTATCTTCATTATATATTTAATTAACAACGGATGACATAGTGATATTTTTTAAGAAAACTACTTAGATCCATTTTGTTATAATAGATCAATTACTATTGAGGTTCAGTTTATCTGAAAAGTTTCAAATCCGAATGGGAATCAAATTTTAAATGAATTTTTTAACTAAATTTAAAATTTTATTTATATAGAGTTTTGAATGATGAAATTCCATCACATTCTTTTGCATTTTAACTGTTAATTGATGTTATAAATCGCAATTTATATAAAAAGTGTTTTTAATATTTTTAATATTTTTATTTGCAATAGAGATAACTAAGATTAAAAATTAACTCTAGGATTTGGGGAAACATCTAGCGAATAATATTCATCTCATAAAAGTCCGTCATTTTTACTGCCATTGTATTTTTTTACTAACTCGATTTGCTCTTTTTCCTGTCGTGAAATAAATACATATACAAAAAATATCTATATGAAATCTGTTAAAGTGAAGGAGTACTGCTGACGTATATATGAAAGATATAATTGCAAAAAAAATAGCATTTTATGATTGTCTTTGCTTGTTGAAGCAAAACAAAATCAATATCCTACAAAAGAATATAATAAACAGATATTGATAATCTTACAACAAAATCAATTAATGCATTGTAATGATCATTGGTATTTAAAAATTACAGCTATGAACCACATTGGATTTATGATATATAGAAGAAAAACAAACATGAAGGTGAGAAAAACTTGTATTTTTCTTACGCGATTATTATTATTATTGTCATGACAATCAAAGTCACCATCATGGATTATCCAAAAAAGATAATCAACATAGTGATAGTTTAGATAAGGGATACCTAGATAGATATGAACCCTGATAAAGGTCAATGAGATACTCGACATAGCACATCTGTCACCCTGACATGCAAGAAGAAGGAACATGATTGGTTTCCCTAAGAGTGGTGGGTCTTTGACAACAATGAAAAGGAGAAGGAAAATGATGCGATAAGAAATGTGACAACATAGAAATAAATGTGATGTAAGGAATTGTCATAAAAATCTTAAACACAGTATTACTTTTAACTAGATTCTATGGCTATTTTTACTCAATTTCTTTAATATCGTATCCTTAGTCATATAATATGCATAATATGTGTACATATTTCTTTCTATAGATACATTTGTACATATAAGAACAAATTAGATTATTTTAGAACTAATTCAAGTTAATTCAAATTTGATTCGTTTGTGAATCAAATGTCTATGTCAATTGTCTGCATATTAAATTTGTTTTATTTTGAAACAAACTTTTTATAATTTTTTATAGTTAAATTAGCAACCTTATGTACTTATTACAATTTTTATTTTAGTAGAGCTGTGACAACAAAATATTGTTGGTATAAATCTTTGGCTACCTCCATTTTATCAGAGAGTTTATACGATAGACTATCGTAAGTCGATGTTTTTGTTACCATAAGTACATACAAAACAAAAAAATGAGTCTATAACAGTGATTTTTAATACAAAGAAAGAGTCTATAACGATGATTTTTATATCTGTCACTCTTCAACTGTTGTTAAATCTATAATGGTCGTATACTCTATGCAAAGTTATTTTGAATACTTGAAATTTGCAATGAAAGTTATATGCATTCCTTTATCATTACTTATAGTTAATATAGCAATACTTATTCGTTGATATTTTCTAAATTTTAACTAAAGCGGCTATTTTTCTACTTCAAAAGTTAGCAACGACTAGTTAAAATTTTATGACTAGTTAAAATTTTGAAAGAAAAAAAAAGAAATGGATAAGCATTGCTACATGTATCATCCTTGATGTTATAGCAATGGATATGGCTTTCAACACTAATTTCGAAATATAAAAAAATTCCACAAGGAATAATATCGTCACGGTATATTTAAAAACAAACAAATTATGGCAAATTCTAGAGAAATCAACATTATACTCATTTTCTTGTATTGAGAATCTGATGACATAGATTGTCGCTAAAACTAATTTTTTGATATAATTGTATAGTTTCATCTTTAATTCAATTATAACTTTCTTTACTCTTGGTTAATAACATTATCTTAATTGAAAGTACTTATATATTAAACTAATTCAATCTATTATCAACTTATTTTAAAAAGAAAAGTTCTCTTTGGCTACATCATTTGTTCAGCTTGTGGTGATGGAAATTCTATTGTATAAAGTTAGACTTTCGATAGACACAAGAGGTTTATCTAGAAGTGTTCGTTGAGATTCAATACATTTTTGTGCTAAATATTGAAGGCGACTGAAAATTATAAGAAAAAAGCAACTAATAATTTTGTAAAATAAATGTGCTCAATTTGCTTTGCCTAGAGAAACAAATACGTAGAATATTTTTATAGCAAAGAGTAATTCTAGCATCACAATTACATGCAGATGTACAAAATAATCATCATCAAGGACATTTCATTAGGTATTGTATATAGAACTATTTGCAATAGCACATTACAATATCCTATATCTTTTTTTACCATATTTGATTTCTTATCAAATAATAATAACATATACATATGCTCTAAAAAAATTATATCACGTATATAAACCATCCAATTGATATTATCTGAACATGTGTAAAAATAGTTATTCTATATTTCTATATCTATTTTGTATTCTTTACCGAATTTAATACTGTTTTTGTTTCGATTGATATTCATGTATACGTCTATATCTGGAAAAGATACGATATACCTAGATATATAATCTTATCTGTCCGGGTTTGAATCCATAGACATGTCAAATAAAATAGTCGATCTTACTCTATACATAAAAGTGCTTCAGTACTTTTCCACACGAATCGGTAACTCAAATAATCTAAGAATAAGTAGGTTGAAAGGAACGAGAGAACTTTCTTATCCAACATCACATTTGATTTTATGCTTTTTTATTACTTTTGATGATAGTCGTCCGTCCTACCAATGTACTCAAACCATTTAACTTTCTAAAAGAAAAGGCGAAGTGGAAGCCTTTCGGAAAGCAAACGATATTCCGTTTACATTATAACGAGCTGCGGATTCTTATTCTCGAAAGATAAAAAAAAACAGTGCTTTCCTTGAAATCTCGTCTATTCCCAAATGCATCGTTATAAAATTGAATACTATTCGCTTTAAGTTTCTCTCGAAAGGTTCTCGAGGTAATAAAAAAAATACGCAAATGGTCTTTTATTGGAAAACCGCCCAAATACTAATGGAGGGGTTGGTGAATAATAATGCTTCTTTTCAAAATCTGAAGTTGGGTAATGTAATGTTGGATTTCTTTTGGCATTATTCCAAAAAGGTCATCGCAGCTCTATTGTTGTTTATCACTTGTTGGCCTTCTCTCTGTTGCCAAAAACAAAAGCATCTCATTTGCTTTTGCTCTTCCATCTTAGAAGGCTTATCTCCACGGGGTAAACACATTCAAATCAAGAGTCTCTTCCATCAGTAGCACCTCTGTTTTGCGCTTTTGGAATTCCTTGGATGAATACTATTTCGCTATTAAACTTTAAAGAGTTGTTCGGTTGGGGAATAAGGAGAAGGCGGTTGAAGAGATAATACATTATTTCTATTCATTTGAAGGGAGATGATAATAAAGAATAAGGAAGGATAAGTTGTAGCTATTTACTATTCTCTGTTCAATAAAAGAGAGAGAGAGGATACATATGAATAAGAAAGTTTTTTAGATAAGATTGTTGAATAAAATGATAGTCATTTATATTTTTTACTCTGAGGAATAAGACGGGAAACATTATCCTTCATCTTAACTTGAGGACCAAACATTAACCATATACGTGAATAAGAAGGGAATAAGGAGAAGGCGGTTGAAGAGATAATATATTATTTCTATTCGTTTGAAGGGAGATGATAATAAAGAATAAGGAAGGATAAGTTGTAGCTATTTACTATTCTCTGTTCAATAAAAGAGAGAGAGGATACATATGAATAAGGGAGATTTTTAGATAAGATTGTTGAATAAATGATAGTCATTTATATTTTTTACTCTGAGGAATAAGACGGGAAACATTATCCTTCATCTTAACTCGAGGACCAAACATTAACCATATACGTGAATAAGAAGGGATATCCCTCCTTTTTCTACTAAAAGAATCTATCCCCTTTTAGTTTTGGTGGGAATAATGTTCTCCTATACCCATTTATGTGGTCTAAATTTCATTTTCCCTTCCAAACTTTCTTTTTCACTTTGTTGCTACTTAGTGATAAAATTCTTACTATTAACAACCTCAAGTTAGAATAATCTTCTCCTGTTCATGGTAGCAATCTCACCTTACTATTTTTCAAAGCCTCTCTTCCAACTCTATAGTAATAAAAATAATAAGATCAAATATTTCCAATATCCAACTTGTGGATGTCCTTCTCCTTATTATCATTGTTATTAACTAAAAATATTAAGAAAATCATTAATATTCCATAGTTACGATGGTAATGAATCCAGATATTCAATCAACATGAAAAGTATAGCTTAATATATATACATAGAGAGAAGGTTAATCCTGTGAGAGCCAAAATCCGTGAGAGCACGAGAGTAGTCAATTTGGACCACTAGATTCTGCTCTTCTCTCTCCTCCTGCAATCAATGGAGAGAGATGCTAGAATTTAGTGGCCCAGAATCAATGCTCTCATACTCTCACAGGTTTTGTCTCTCACACGAAACCCCCCCCCATCCACCCCCTCCCCATACACACATATAGATAGACACACACACACACACAGACACACACACACACACACACACATATATATATAAGGGCAGTGAGGCTGTTTTGAGTAACATCCAAGTCGGATATTACACAAAGCAGCCCTCCCCCCCTGTTTGAAAATAAAATCATGTATATTCATATATATATATATATATGTATGTATCCTTCCTACATGTCATTCGAATTTTGTCAGAAAAAGAGACTCATAAGCCCTCCATCTAGAACAGGTTGATTACAACAAATTTCAAACCATTCAAATTGCATGTTCTAGATGGAGGGCATATGAGTCTCTTTTCCTAACGAAATTCGTACGACATGTAGGAGGGATACATAGATGAATATGCATGTTTTTATTTTCGAAAAAAAATAAAAAAGAGAAACTACTTTGTATAACAACCAACTTAGTTGTTACTCAAAACAACTTCATTTTCCACTCTCCACTCTCTCTCTCTCTCTCCCTATATATATATATATATATATATATATATATATATATATATATATATATATATATATATATATATATAGGGTTAAATGGGGTTGCCCCCAAGGAGGGCTAACTTGGCTCCTCCTGCCCCATTTCACCCGATTTTTTATTTTTTTTTGAAATTTTCTTCTGTAGAATTTCATCACTACATCCCTATATCATGTCATTAAAGTTTCGTACAAAACAGAGACTCCTACGGCCTCCATCCAGACAGTCATTTTTTAACGGTAATAGGATTTTTTAAATCGACCACGTCTGGATGAAGGTCGTAGGAGTCTTTGTTTCGCATGAAATTTGAATGACATAATATAGGGATTTAATAATGAATTTACACGGTTTTAGATTTAAAAAAAACAAAAAAAATGTGAAAAAAGGGGTGGGGGAGCTAAGTTAGCTCCCCTTAGGGGGCATACACATTTTTCCCATATATATATATATATATATGGAAAAAAAATGGGGCTGCCCCGCCCCTTTTTTGGCATTTTTTTTATTTTTTTTGAAAAATAAAATCATGTATATTCACCCCTATATCCCTCCTATATGCCATTCGAATTTCGTCATAAACAGAGACTCCTACGGCCTCCATCGAGATGATGTCGATTTAAAAAATTCGGTTACCGTTAAAAAATGATTGTCTGGATGGAGTCGTAGGAGTCTCTGTTTCTGACGAAATTCGAATGGTATATAGGAGGGATATAGTGATGAATATACATGGTGTTATTTTTCAAAAAAAAATAAAAAAAATTACCAAAATAAGGTGGGGCAGCCACATATGACCCTATATATATATATATGGGTTAAATGAGGCTACACCCAGGGTGTAGCCAATTGGCTACTCCCACCCTAATTTTTCCTCTATTTTGTTATTTTTTGAAAAATAAAAATATGTATATTCATCATTATATCCTTCTAACATGTCATTCAAATTTCGTCAGAAACAGAGACTCCTATACCCTCCATCTGAAGGGGGTCATTTTCAGCAATTCTGAGACCGCTAAAATTCGACAGTCTTGATGGAGGGGATAGAAGTATCGAATTAAGCCCAATTTTTAATGACATCATGGTGACATATTGTGATCTGAACTCCAATAGGTTTCATTTCATAAAAATAAAAAAATATAGGGGAAAATGGGTGGGAGCATATAAGTTAGCTACATCCAGAGAGCATACTCCTTTTTCCCTATATATATATATATATATATATATTTAGCGAGAGAGAGGAAAGGGATCCTACTCCATGGAGTAGGTAACTTACCTACTCCACTTTTATTTTTTTCTACTTTTTTTGAAAAAATATTCCATGGATTTTCAGAACTACATCCCTCTCATATGTCATTCAAATTTCATCAGAAATATAGAGTCATATGCCCTCCATCCAGAGTACGTAAATTACAATCAATCTAAGACCGTTAAAATTACCTGTTCTGGATGGATGGCGTAGGAGTCTTTGTTTCTAATGAAATTTGAATGACATGTTAGAGGGATATAGTTATGAAAATTCATGGAAGTATTTTTCAAAAAAATAATAAAATGAAAAAAAAGGAAAGTGGAGTAGGTAAGTTACCTACTCCATGGAGCAGGATCCCTTTCCTGTGTGTGTGTGTGTGTGTCTGTGTCTGTCTATATCTTTATATATATATATGTGTGTGTGTGTGTGTGTGTGTGTGTGTCTATATATATATATATATATATATATATATATATATAAAGAGAGAGAGAGAGAGAAGAGTGATCCTATGAGAGCCAGAATCTCCTGGTTGAATCTAGTGATCTAGAGTCAATGCTATATATATAGGAGACCTTTCGAATGAGACATGGTCCTTCTATTCTTAAGGAAGATCAATAAATCTAACCATTAGATCCACTTTCAACGGATGTAATTAAAACCACCCCATTATACAAAATCGGATTTGCAATAAACATCGGTTCTTAAATTTATGGGAGGTCTGATAAGGAAATTTCACAAATAAGAAGTTGATACAATGAGATTAAGAACGTGGGATTTGGTATACAAAAGAAGGTATGTTTTCTACAAACACAAAATTTAAAATACAAAAGCGAAACATGATTCTGAAAAGCTAGGAAGAAATTATACAAAACAAAATATTTTTGTACCCTTCTCTTGCTATTTTTAAGGGTGGGCTTTTACTATTCGTTACTAAATTATGGGAGGTTTAATTGTGAAATTTTGAGCTAAGAAAATGATGGAATGTCAGAAAAGGAATTTACATACGAGAGTATAGAAAAGATTCTTGAAATGAGGAATTTGGTATACAATCAGACATATATATTATATTTGTATAATACAATATAATTACCTAGAAATTAAATTGTGGTTTGTATTCTAGTTTTTGAATTTGTATAATATGTACCTTCTTTTGTACAACAAAACTATTCGAGGATATAACATCTTAACATAATTGTGTCTTCCTCTTTCCTCAAAATTTCGTATTTGACATCCTTAAAAATTAGGAACATATGGTTATTGCAAATCTTAAACGGAGATATATGCGAAACATTTATATTTATATAGTAGGTTCGGTTGAAGTTTCTATAACAACCATCCAAAAAACATGGACAGAAAGATGTGTGAATATTTGAATAGTAAACAATTAGTTAGTTGAAAATTACTTTTATTTTGTATTTTAGTTTGTTAAATTTGTATAATATGTACCTTTTTTAAAACAAAAATCCCTCGAGGATAAAACATTTTCACATGATTGTGCCTCTCTCTTTCCTCAAATTTTCGTATTTGACCTCTCTAGAAATTAGGAACGGATAGCTATCGCAAATCTGATTTTGTATAATGAAGTGGTTTTGATTATATCCAATGAAAGTAGATCTAATGGCCAAATTGTTTGGCCTTCCTTAAAGATGGAAGGACCATATCCTATTTGAAAGGCCTCCTATATATATATATATATATATAGAGAGAGAGAGAGAGAGAGAGGAGAAACTTCAAATGAGACAGAGTCTCACAAATATTGTGGTGAGCCCTCAATCCCGTCCTTCTATTTTGGATCCCACGGCTGGATTTAATGATGTATTAATTAAATTAATTTAATGGCTGAAAATCCACTTTGGTCATTTTGTTACATGCTAAATATAGAATGTGACAACTATTTGACCTAATTTCTCTCTATTGATTGACGGCTCCCTCCTCTCTCACGTTGGCGACATACCTCCTCTCTCTCTTGATTCGTCGACAACAGCGCACCTCACACCTCCTCTCCCTCTCTTGATTCATCGATGACGATCATGCATGGAGGAAGGCATCCCATTCTCTCTCCGATGGTGAAAGATGAATAGGAGTTCATCGACATGCGTGCCTGTTAGATTTATCTGACATATTTTTTCGTATTGAATTGATGTTTGCCTGAGCAATCACCCTCCAATGAGCTTCATATGATTCAATGGAGGAGGTATCTCGGAGGAGGAATATGAAGAGAGAGGAGATGGTGGTGCGGTGACGCACATGGGGAAGACGACGACGCAAGGTGGTGTAGGTTCGCACATAGCGTACGATGACGGATTTGCATTGTGGTATACTTTTCTTACATAATCGATATTTAATTTTACATGTTGATTACCTTTTTTTACAAATCTCATTATTGATTTCTTATCTTGCAGAGCTCCCCGTGAATTTTACTAAGTGGTCACGAGTTTTTACAAATGTACCGAGAATATTACAAAGAAGCGATATACAGTTACAAAAATTTACGTAAAATTTACAAAATAATGATACACATTACGAAAAATGCTGAAGTTTACAAAGAAGAAAATTTCTCCTACAAAAACTCGATGGAGTATACAAAATACATATACCAATTTACAAAACGGAAATACCCATTTACAAAAAATAGTGATAAAATTTAATTATTAATGAAATTACAAAATAGAAAAAAAGTTTTACAAAAACTCACTGGAATTTACTAAGATATGATTGAATTTAAATCATTCAAAATAAATTTGGAAATCGATCTATAATGGCATCACGGAAAATACCAAATCCAGAAAGATTATAAATGGCATTTTAAAACTATTTAATGGATCTCGAATTTAATAAAATTGAGAGGACGGAATTGCCCTTTTGGACATGGTTTTTAATGCTACCTGATGAATCTCGGATTCATCACTCTAAATCTCATTTATTAAGCTCAATTCCCTCAAAATCATCACATTTCTGCATTTATTCTGCATAATTAGCATTTATGCATGTTTTCATAAGAATTGCATTTTATCCATTATTTATGCATAAAATGAGAAGCCAAATATCTCAGCCAAAATTGACATATAAATAGCCTAACTCCCATGATTTTTAACTCCTTCATGCTAACTCCGAATAACACAAAACCACTTCCATTGTGTACATATCACTAACAAGAATAAATGAAAAATTCAAAAAAAAAATAATTAACCCGAATAAGTGGACCAAAAACCCAAACCCTAGTTTCAGGATTTCTGAACTAAAAAAACCCCATATCTTCCCCATCTAGTGTCCATTTTGATCCTACTCAATTTTGAACTAATTTACATTAAATTACCTTCAAAACAAGACCAAGTTCAAGTGAATCGGAGCTCATATGTGAAAGTTGGGTTTTGGGTCTCTTTTGTACATTGTGTATTTTAGCGGTTTTCGACCTTATATTTTATGTACATATCTTATTAACTAATAAAAATATAAAAACACTAGATTTAGATGTCTTTATTTATCTTTGATTTTTCCATATTTTTTATGGATTTTTATCTGATTTAAAAATGTCATAAAAATTACAAAACCCAAAAAAATCCAGGTATTCTTTGTACATGGGATACCCCAAAAAAATCACTTTGTGCATTTGATCGATTTTGGTTTTGATATCTTCATAAAAGTTGTATATCTCATCGAGATGAGCAATTTGCGTGAAGAAACTTTTTCGATCTGAGGTTGTCTACTATTTATTATTGATTTTCCAAAATATTTATTTGGCTATTTTTCTAGTGCTGACACGTGGCAGCCCCTGGGGTCGCCACGTGTCAGCCATTTTTGGCCCCATTATTTATTCATTTTTATTTTAAAAAATTTAAATAACCGCACGTTCATCGCACTTGCCCCGATCCCTCTCCATATTTTGCGCCACATGGCGCCTCCACGGTCGTTCGATCATGGCCGATCGAACGGTCGCTGTACATCTTAAACCTCCCGCGCCCTTTCCCCGAAATCTCCACTGCCGCCTCGTGATCCACCCAACCGCCTCCGCAACCCTCGCGTGGCCGCTCCGCGACTTCTCCCGGTGATCTCCGCCAACGACCTTCCCTCTATCTCCTATTTGAAGGTCTCGACGCACCCGAGGCCCATAATCCACCGTTCAACCCAAGGTTAGCTCCAGGAGTGACAGTCCGACCACCACCTTTTACGGCGTGATCTGGGGTCTCGTACCTCGTCGCAGCTCCGTCATTGCGCTGCTGCTCTGCTCCGACAGTCGTCGTCGAGCCCCCATCTCCTCTAGGTATCCCTCCTCTGCTTCAACTCCCTCCTTCCCTTCCGCGAACACCATCTCCGATCTCCCTCTCTATCTCGATCATCATCTGCATCTCCGAGACTTCACCTCCTCGTGAAGCTTCACTCAATAATTTTCATTACCGCCACCACGATCGTGACTTCATCTTTTCCGATGACGTTACGGCCCCCGACGAACCTCTGCGAGACTCCACCACCGTGATCCGTCACGCCATTAGTGCCGAGCTCTATCCTGCTGCTGTCGAGCCTACGACAACCAACGCCTATATCTCGTCCACCGCGATTCTATCTTCACCGACAACGACTCCACCGTCATCTTCACAGCATCGCCGGAGAGCACCACTGCTAGGAGCTACAATGTGAGTGCCCCTGACTTATCTATTACCGTCCAAGCCTCCAGCAGCTTCGTCAGCCCCGCTCCAGGAGCCGCTCTGCCTCGCCAGAGGGCTTCGTAACTCGCCGTGCGTCATTGACCAAGCCGGCGCCTCCACCTCTCCACTTCACCACCAGCGGCCGTGCGCCAAACCCAAGGCCCCCTCCCACGTGTAGGGCACGTGCCGAGGGGGCACTTTCATCGAGGCCCCCGAGAATTACCAAAGTTACATCAAAGACCCACGGGTCACGTGCCTCGCACGTGACCTAGTGGAACATCTGTAGTTAGCCCCCTGGAGGTCTCCATATTCGCGCTACAGCTCCATCGACCAGAGGGTCACGTGCCTCGCACGTGCCCCTCTGAAAATTTTGCAAGGAGGACCCCTAAATTTTCGGTAATTACAAATAGGCCCCTGCACTTTACACTTATTTTATTTATTTATTATATTGCAGTTCTACCCATGTGTTCCTCTATGTTTTTTGACTCGCACATTGCATATTTCATTTATCCAAATTAGCATATGTTTATTGCTTCATTCTCTACAGTCTGACATATTGTGCACATTTTTGTGATTAATGGTTAATTCATAATTAATTCTTTTGTGGAAATTTGCATATTTTACCCATTTCTTGTTCTGAAATTCATATTTGATTAACCCGTTCTCTAAAAATCCCTGAAAAATCATATATTGTAGAGTTAATTATGCTTGACATTGTGCACAAAAAGAATTGTATTTGCATTCATAATTTGCCATGTAAAAATCATTTTGTATATTTCATTGTTTGATTTTTAATAGGTATTAGATCTCACATTTTCTAGGTTTAGGATTTTTCTGATGTCCATCACCTAGTGATAGATCTTAGATAATTTTATACCCTGAAAATAAGTAGGTTTAATATCTATTATAAGTAAATATTGAAAATCATTCTGTTTGCATTTAAAAATTCATTAAAAATTCATATTGCATCCAAAAATTCTAAAAAATCTATAGTGCATTCATTTCATCATAATTTACATTGTGGCCAGTATTTTTCGGACATCATTTGAATGTAATTTGCATTTTAGTCCCTAAAATAGGCTGAAGTTACATCTTGCATCCCTTATTTGCATTAAGAATTCCAAAAAAAACGCTTCGAAAATTGTGCATGAATCTTGATAGACACAACTCTAGATTGTTCCTTTGCCTCCTTGTGTTCGACCTTGGGACTTGTCCAAGTAAAATAAACATAAAATCACTTGATTAAAAATTAAATTTTGTGTGGTTATTTTCTTGATCGATTCCGCTTTCCACCTACAACACACGACACATTATTCTTTAAGCACGAACAATATAAAAACATCTTCTTAACAAGCGAATTTCGGGCTCGTCAGATGGCGCCGTTGCCGGGGAGGGGAACATCTTAGTTTTGTGTTTTGAAATTCTTGTTCGGTTTTCCGCATTCGGGTAGTCTGACCCCCGAATTTTTCATTGTAAATACCACTTTATTTCCTGCATTTATTTCTCTCATTTTATTTTTGATTGATTTTCGGAGTAACTCTCTTGCATTTTATCTCTCTTATTTTTCTTGCGAGGTACCAGGCGTACGTAGAGCGGTTTTTCAAGAAATCGAAGCGTCTTCACCAACATCCGAAAAGCCACAATTAATTTAAGATCGAGTCAAGTCGTGAGAGAGCGTAGAGTCTAGGTTTCTAATTTCTGCAATTTTATTTAATTGCTCATTTACAACGGTGTCTGTTTGGACTCTCGCGCATGTAAAAAGGCCTTGAACTTTTCTATAGTGTGTCGTGGCCTGTTTCACTCTCCAGTAAGGGTGGGGCCCGACTTGAGTGGCGATTAGGATAGACATGCACATACGACTCTCAGAGCATTTATATTTTTCATTGTGCTCGTAGGATCTAAGGCCACACTGCACTTTAATCGAGACACACATTAGATCGTTCAATTTAGCCAAAATTTAACTCAATTCTTTCCCGCTAATAGAACTTTCTGCTTAGGTGCGGTTTTTCATCGGCTTGCATTCATTTAGAATAACTTTTCAATTCTGTATTGCATCCCACATGGAGATTGCGAGGAAGCACTGTAAGTCTTCTAACTGAGCATACATCATTGTTTTCGCGTGCATCGGCTTTTCCTGAACTCCTCCCACTTGTTTTATCACATAATTTTAAAGGAAATTGGGACTGGACGGTAGACGTGTATTTGTGCTCATTTAAATTCTTCAGTGAACACCTAATTAAAATTGGGACTGCTAAATATAGCCGATCTTAAGAACCCATAAAATCAAGAATTCTTGTAGGAGAGCAACCCCGACATTGTTTGATTTTATCTTGCAGCGATGAAAGAAACACACACTAGGATAGAGCCAAGCCAAGATTTTCATATAGACTACTGATTTTAAAAAATGATTAGCTACTTATCAGTAAGGAATACAGGTAGCCGGTAAACAGTCCGGACTTTCTTAGCAGAGTGGGTTGTTTAAAGGACACTATGCAAGGCTCCATCCTTAAGTAACATGGGTAGCCGTTTTACGGTCTGTACTTACACTTATACTGGCTAAAAGTGGATGCAACTAGTCGTACGAACTCGGGACAGTCTTTAAGGAAATTTTAGTACCTAACAGCTCGTTAAAGGGCTTACAAGATTTGAATTCTCACCAATTTAAAACTAACAAGATAATTGGCCGAACCGTTACGGCCTTCACTAAGTGAGTTGGTGAAAGAAATCCTTGTATTGTGTTTGATTTATGCGTAGAAAATAAGCAATCAACGAATACCGCACACTTGTGCCTACATAATAAACCGCGAACCTCCTGTTGACCTCGAAAATGGAAGATTGTGGTAATTCTCGTTCGGACTCCGCGAACCCTTCTCTCACTACCACAAACTCTCCAATCTTAAAAGCCTAGAGAGACTCTTTCTCTGGACCTCCTTGGCCTCAGGGAAACCCTTCCCAAGAACCCTATTCCTACGATTCCTTCTTCTTTCTAGAGGGAGGACATACCCACACTGTCTCTTTCTCACCAAAACAGATCGAGGAAAAGTTTTACATCAATTCTTTCCACTCTATTAACTCAAACCCCTTATATTCTGAAGGTGAAGAAGAAGAGATGCCTCCCAAGATGTCTTCCAAGAAAGATCATGAAGATGAACCAAATGACGATCCTATTCAGATGATTCTAGCAATATTTGCTACATCTGAGCAGCAACAACAGTTACTGAGGGAGCAGCTAGAACAGTTGAATGCTGAGGAAGAACTGCCAATGGAAGCTGCATACAACCCTGGACAGTACAGAGCGAAGATTTATTTGCAGCCACCATAGCCAGAGATTCACTATGAACTGAAGCCACATTTTGTAAGTCAATTACCCCAATTCCATGATAATACGACTGAAGAGACATATGAATTCTTCCGTGACTTGGAGCTGATATGTTCTAATCTGAGGCACCCACAAGTCAACCAAGACTACATTTGTCTCACTGCACTATCTTTCGCCTTGAAAGGGAAGGCAAACTACTGGGTGAAGAACTTAAGAGTGATTGTGACTACTTATGAGAGGTTCTAAAACCCTATTTTTGAAGAAATTCTACCCCTTGAGTCGAACCAACCAAATGAGGACCTGCATCACCAGTTTCTCTCAGATGCCCAATGAACCACTCAGTGAGGCTTGGGATAGGTTTAAAGACATGCTACAAAAATGTCCCTGTCATGACCTGGATAACAACATCCTAGTTCAGTCACTCTACTCTGGCCTCAACTACGAGACTCAAGGGTTAGTTAGCGCTACCTGCGGAGGGAATTACACATCGCGTGGAGCTGAGACCGTCTGGAAAGTACTGGAGCAGATGGCAGAAACAAGCCATTCTCAGATTGTCAGTAGAGCATATACCAATTCCTTGAACACCCTTCAAGTCAAAAGCGGGAAGCAGACTATCGCAGAAATAGCAGAGGATTTGATTCCAAACATGAACTTCATAGCTGATAAATTGACAATAGTGGATAAGAGAATGAGCGACATCGACAACAGGATCTCCCAATTCCCAAAGCAGATGGAGGAGCTCACTACAAAGGTGTCCAAGATGGGGATGCCTACTGCACCTATGGTTCCGATCTACCATGTGTATCATGTCCTGGAGCAGCCAGGATCAGAACAACAATAACCATGGGCTCAGGACCATAGAGCTTTCTAGCAGCCACCTCCACAAGCCAAGACAGTTGAAGAAACCATGCCTCTAACCTTCGAAGTAAACAACATTTGGTACATGCAGGACTCTACCCGACAAGGTAATATAGGGTGACCGTCAGCCTTATCAACGCCCGCCCACTTTCTATAATGCTGCATTTCCTCCACCTCCACAGCACACCCAGAACATTGCATCTTTCCAGCATCCGAAGCAGCAGCAGCCCTACAACCGCCAGAACCAACCTCAGCAATATAAAGCTCCCAAACAATCAGCTCAATCATCCAACCCTCCAGAAGAACCGGTCGATATCCAGAGGCAAATTCTTGAAGAAATTCGCAACTTTTGAAATGAGCTATACGATATATGGGTCGATGTCAATCGTTTATCCCGTTGGAAGGATGAGCAGATAGCCCCAAGCACAACCATTTCCGTCCAAGTTCAAGCTAACCCCAATAGCTTGAACAAATCTCAATCATCTCAACACAATGGCCAGGTATACTATTCAGATCTTTCCACATCTGAACATGAGATCATTTCGTTTGACAATATCAATGCCATGTCACTTAGGAGCGGAAGGACCGTGGTCGTACCTGACCGGGCTAAGGAATCAGACCATGAAGACTCGGAAGATCAACTGGAGGATGCTTTTGAGGAGGATGAAGAAGGACGCCTGACAATCCCAACACAAGAGAAAGGGAAAGCATCTATGGAGTCTGCAGAGGACCTTGAACCTCTAGTTGCTTTAAAAACACCTTTGTCATCTTTTCAGCAACCTGATTTTGATTATTATCAGAAATCTTATGATTGTAATAAGAACTCCAAGTCTAATAAAGATACTCTTATTTATGAATCTGGATCTTTATCTCCTGTCTCAAAAGCTTCCATTCCTTTCCCTCATGCTCTTAAGAAGGGAAAACAAAAGAAAAACATTCAAGATGATCCAGTGATGGAAAGGTTCTGCCAGCAAAATATCATAGTCAAAGTACCCTTTGATAAGTATGTAGCCAGTAATCCAACCTTTCAGAAGTACTTGAAGGCAAAATGCACTCCCACTAGGACTCGTACAAAGAAAACAAGTCAATTTGTGGAGACTCATATCTTGACAGTTGCCACTACCAAATGTATCAAAAATCAGCATTTGTCGAGAAAGAAAAGGGATCTGGGTGCCCATTATGTGGAGAGTCGCATTGGCGGCATTGTGTTCGCACGTACACTCCTTGATAATGGTTCCTCCATAAATCTTCTTCCCTTAGCCTTATATTATAGATTGGAGTTAGGCCCTCTCAAGAAATCATTATCTTTACTTCAATTTGCTGATAAATCCACTAAAAGACCTAAGGGAGCAGTAAAAAATATCATCATCGTGATCGAGGGTACGGAATACAAAGTGGACTTCACTGTCCTTGATATGGAGACCCCGGACCATTGGAAAGAATCACAAATCATTCTTGGAAGGCCGTTCTTAAGAACCGCCAAAGCTGTATTCGATTACGGTTCTGGAATGATGAAATTCCGTTTTCCAGACGGAGAGGTAGACTTAGAGATGAAACAAACAAAGTGGCAAAGGCCAGACTCCGGATCCACCACTAATTATGTCGAAACATCAGAATGCAATCTCCTCAGCACTACTGGACCGTGGGACTAACTGACAGACATGCAGATTGAAAGCACAACATCAGAAGAAGAAACAATGCACAGTGCAGTTTACGAAATATTGCCAAACATATCTAGACACCCAGATTACTACAGTCTTGATGACACAGAAATCCTGTCGGATTTGTCAGTCCCATCATCTTCGGGACAATCAAGAAATTTCGATGACGAGTCGGACATGGCTCTGGTCGAATTACCATTCTACTTTAGCGATCCGACTCACCTTTCTTCGGAATTGGTAGCCAGCATCTTACACAGTGATTTACCGCCAACCGACACTGAGCCAGATACAAAGATCATTCAGTCAGACTTAATTGATGATTCAGATTTGCCAGAACTGAAACCACTGCCTCCCACACTGAAGTATGCATTTCTAAATGGACCCAAAGAAAAATTCCCTGTGATCATTAGCTCATCATTAACCATAGACCAGGAATCTAGATTACCTGAAGTCCTTGAGCGAAATAGAAAATCCATCGGTTGGACTATGTTGGATCTCGTAGGAATAAACCCCGCTCTCTGCTCGCACCAAATTTATGTTGAGGATAATGTAAGGCTTTCCCATGAATTTCATAGAAGATTAAACTCCAATCTTCGGGAAGTGGTTAAGAAAGAGATAGAGAAATGGTGCAAAGCAGGATTTATATATCCCATTTCTGACTCCAAGTGGGTGGCCCCCCTTCATGTCATCCCGAAGAAGTCGGGAATCCAGATGGTCACCAACGAGGAGGGGGTAGAGATCGCGACCCGAGTACCCACGTCGTGGCGCGTCTGTGTCGATTACAGGCACCTGAATGCTGCGACCAAGAAAGATTACTTTCCACTGCCATTTATTGATCAAATCTTAGAGAGACTTGTAGGGAAAGCATTCTTCTGTTTTCTTGATGGGTACTCCGGCTATAATCAAGTAGCTATCGCTCCCGAGGATCAGGAAAAGACCACGTTCACATGTCCCTTCGGTACTTACGCATTCAAGCGTATGCCATTCGGGCTTTGTAATGCCCCAGGCACATTTCAGCGGTGCATGATTTCCGTATTTGCCGAAATGGTTGGTGATTTCCTGGAAGTCTTCATGGATGACTTCTCGGTTCATGGTGATTCATTTGATACATGTTTAGCGCACTTGGACCGAGTCCTCCAGAGTTGCGGGGAGGTTAATTTGGTACTCTCCTGGGAGAAAAGTCACTTTATGGGGACTGAGAGTATCGTGTTGGGGCACGTCATCTCCAAAAAGGGAATGGAGGTCGACCCTGCAAAGGTGGATGTGATCAAGAAACTTGAGCCACCAACCAACGTCAAGTCAGTGAGATCTTTCTTAGGACATGTTGGATTTTATCGAAGGTTCATCCCTAATTTTTCAAAGATAGCCCGCCCACTGACTGAGCTCTTAGGCAAAGACACCGAGTTTATTATAAATCATAGGTGTCTAGAGGCCTTCGAGCTCTTGAAAAAGAAAATATGTGAATCGTCGATATTACAAGCTCCCGACTGGTCTCTTCCCTTCGAGATCATGACTGATGCATCGGATTTTGTTGTCGGAGCGGTACTTGGACAAAGAAGAGATGGAATTCCTTATGTGATTCACTACGCAAGCAAAGTGTTAGATCCTGCACAAAGAAATTATACAGTGACTGAAAAGGAAATGCTCGCGGTTGTTTGGGCCCTTGAAAAATTCAGATCATACATATTGGGCTCCAAGGTGATAATATTCACAGATCATACGGCAATTAGATACCTCATGGATAAGAAAGATGCCAAAGTACACCTCTTGAGATGGATCTTGTTAATCCAGGAATTTAATTTGGAGATCAAGGACAAACCAGGAATAAAGAATGTTGTTGCTGATCACCTCTCCCAAATTGAGCAAAACGATTATCCTGACATTGGACCAATTAAGGAGACTTTTCCAGACGAATCAGTTTGCGTTATTGATTCAACCCCATGGTATTCCGACATAGTGAACTATCTTGTCTCCAAGAAGGCCCCCTTTGGTTGGACCAAGAGAATGATTGATCGATTAAAGTCAGATTCGAGAAAATACCATTGGGACAATCCTTTCCTTTTCTATGAAGGACCGGATTGTGTCTGCTAAAGATGTATTCCTCGGAAGGAATATCAAGGTGTCCTCACACATTGTCATTCTCTCGAGGTTGGAGGACACCATTCAGGAAAGAGAACCGTGCACAAGGTACTCCAATGTGGATTCTACTAGCAGACCTTATTTAGAGATGCTAATGAATTCGTACGGTCATGCCCGATTTGCCAAAGTATGGGAGGGACTGTCGCTCATAGAGATGAAATGCTCATGCAACCAATGATTTTCTGTGATGTTTTCGATGCATGGGGGATTGATTTTATGGGTCCCTTCCCAATAGCAATGGATTTGAGTACATCTTGTTAGCGGTTGATTATTTATCAAGATGGATAGAGGCTATTCCAACCCGAACCGTAGATAGCAATGTCGTTTGTAAGTTTATCAAGGATAATATCATTGCAAGGTTTGGGATACCAAAAGTTTGATTTCTGATTGAGGTAGCCACTTTGTGAACAAGGAGATGAGATCTTTAGCTAAGGAGTACAAATTTGAGCATAGAATAGCTAACCCATATCATCCACAATATAATGGCATGGTAGAGGTTTCTAATAGAGAGGTAAAAGGTATTCTTTAGAAGTTGGTTCATCCAGATAGAAAGAATTGGTCGAAACTGTTGGACCAAGTTCTATGGGCCTATATGACAGCCTATAAGACTCTACTCGGTACTTCACCTTTTAGGATGATATATGGCAAGCCATGCCATCTACCTGCAGAATTGATTCACAAATCAGAATGGGCGATCAAAAAGTTGAATTGGAGTTGTCACCTTGGGAAATTATGTCAAGACCTAAATCTGAATGAGCTAATTAAAATCCGAAACCGAGCATACGACAACAGTGTAATCTATAAATACAAGGTCAAGAGATGGCATGATAGACACATTCGAGACAAGATTTTTGTCCCTGGGCAGAAAGTGTGGTTGTTTAATGCTCGGTTAAAGATTTTTCATGGGAAACTGAAATCAAAATGGAAGGGTCCTTCCATTGTCATCGATGTGCGTACCAATGGAAGTGTAGATATTGTCGAACTCAAAGATAATGCACAACCTTTCTCAGTAAATGGACAGTTGCTGAAGCCATATATTGAATCACCCAAAGAGCAGACAGTTCAAGTTGAGGCCATCTATTTCACACAGAGCGAGGACATTGAAGATTCATCAGATCAGTCCCACCCTCCCTCCCGTCCACATCGATCTCCTTGTATAGCTTCTTCCTCTACTTAGACAAAGGCCTAAGTATAGGGGGAGACCAATACCATCTGTATATACCATTTCTCTCATCACAGTTCTCTTTCCCGATCACTCCATTTCCACCCTTCTCCTATACTTCAGCTGACCAGAGCCTAAGTATATGGGGAATCGACATCCACTTGTATATACTCTCCTCATTTACATATCCCGACCGTCTCTTTTCCGCTCTTCTTCTATACTTAGACTGTTCACAGTCTAAGTATAGGGGGGCGGACCATTGTATATAAATTTTTCACTCTCTTACGCTTAGCCCGAGCTATGTCTTCCTTACGCTTCTTGTGCTCTGAGGACACAACACTCGCTAAGTATAGGGGGGTCTGTATATATACTGTGTATATATTTTAGCCATACCTCGTACTTTCGCGTAAGTCTGTATTATTTACCAGGTGGGTAGTTATAAAAAAGAGACTTTTGCTACTAATACTGACTTTGTACAAATTTTTTAGAAAATGGCTTCTTATTTGCATAAAAAATGTGTCTGCATTTCACACTCTTGCACTTCATCCAGCATCGCATTCATCTGCATCTGTGAAAAGTCATTGGGTTCTGAACCATGTTGTGAGCATAAACCGAGAGTGGTCTGGACTTGTCCTTAATCACTTAATTTTCAGAGGAACTTCACCGAGAAATAGGATTTTAGAAGCTTCAGGTCTTTGATTTAATTCTTTGAGTTCCACATGACAATGTGCAGCGTTTGACTCTTAGTGTCTAACCTGGTCTCTTCATTCTTGGTACAACTCTGGAATAGGGAATTAATTTGTACTCTCGCACTATGCACTTAGCTCAACTCAGTCGAGATGTTGGAAGACTGTGTGAATTTCTTTTCTGGTAGCGTGGAAATCTAAAGACCGGAATACGGGTTGAAATAAAGCTTCGGAAAAGGGATGGACGGCTGGGCACAATTTTTTCTAAGACCCCAAAAAAATGTACAGAATAAAAAGATTCTATATCCAAAGGGGCACAACAAGATCCAAGCAGAACCACCAAAAATTACAAATACAAAGAAGCATTCTACCAAATAAAATCTGACCAAAAAGGTCCAAGCTTCAAGAAACCTGCAGATCTTGGTGGAGACTCGGCTACATTGGCCATCTTCACAAGGAGAGGTGACTACATTGGCCACCCTCCAGTTCTTTTCCCCTTCTACAAAACTTCTCCCTCAACTCGATTTTGAACACATCGCGACAAACCTTAGAAGGAAATACCTGACTCCCTGAGGACGAGTTACTAGAGAGGAGAGGAGCATGGTAGTCTGGCATTCTGGATGGGAAGAGCTAAAACCTTTCACACACATGAGTCGGTTGTTCAATGTTCGGGTATATTTTGGGAAGAGGATTGATCTAAGATGACTTTTGAGCCGAAACTGTGACAATGATGGGTAGAACTTAAGGGTTGTTGATTTTAAAATTCTAAGTCTCACAGAAGTTCCACCACACTATTAATCCAGAGGTCGAGTCTAGTTTCATTTTCACCTTCAACTCATGGTCTTGGTATGGAACCCAATCTCATTTCACCTCATGGCATTTCTTTTTGATGCTCAGGGACGAGCATGGTTTAAGTATAGGGGGATGATGAATCTCGGATTCATCACTCTAAATCTCATTTATTAAGCTCAATTCCCTTAAAATCATCAGCATTTCTGCATTTATTCTGCATAATTAGCATTCATGCATGTTTTCATAAGAATTGCATTTTATCCATTATTTATGCATAAAATGAGAAGCCAAAAATCTCAGCCAAAATTGACCTATAAATAGCCTAAATCCCCTAATTTTTAACTCCTTCAAGCTAATCCGAATAACCCAAAACCACCTCCACTGTGTACATATCACTAACAAGAATAAATGAAAAATACAAAAAAAATTAATTAACCCAAATAAGTGGACCAAAAACCCAAACCCTAGTTTCAGGATTTCTGGACTAAAAAACCCATATCTTCCCCATCTAGTGTCCGTTTTAATCCTACTCACTTTTGAACTAATGTACATTTAATTACCTTCAAAACAAGGCTAAGTTCAAGTGAATCGGAGCTCATATGTGAAAGTTGGGTTTTGGGCCTCTTTTGTACATTGTGTATTTTAGCAGTTTTTGACCTTATATTTTATGTACATATTTTCTTAATTAATAAAAATCCAAAAAAACTAGATTTAGGTGTCTTTATTTATCTTTGATTTTTTCATATTTTTTCCGGATTTTTATCTGATTTAAAATGTCATAAAAATTATAAAACCCAAAAAAATCCAGGTATTCTATGTACATGGGATACCCAAAAAAATCACTTTGTGCGTTTGATTGATTTTGTTTTAATGTCTTCATGAAAGTTGTAGATCTCATCGAAACGAGCAATTTGTATGAAGAAACTTTTTCGATCTGAGATCGTCTACTATTTATTATTGATTTTCCAAAGTATTTATTTGGCGATTTTTCTGATGCTGACATGTGGCAGCCCCTGGGGCCGCCACGTGTCATCCATTTTTGGCCCCTTTATTTATTCGTTTTTATTTTAAAAAAAATTAACTAAACGCACGTACGTCGCACGTGCCCCGATCCCTCTCCCCATTTTGCGCCACGTGGTGCCTCCACGGCTGTTCGATCATGGCCCATCGAACGGTCGCTGTACATCTTCAATCTCCCGCACCCCCTTCCCCGAAATCTCCGCCGTCTCCTCGTGATCCGCCCAACCGCCTCTGCAGCCCTCGCGCCGGTCACTCCGCAACTTCTCCCCGTGATCTCCGCCAATGACCATCCCTCTCTCTCCTATTTAAAGGTCTCGACGCACCCGACGCCTAGAATCCGCCGTTCAACCCAAGGTTAGGTCCAGGAGTGACAGTCCGGCCAGCACCTTCACGACGTGGTCCGAGGTCTCGTGCCTCGTCGCAGCTCCGTCATTGCGTTGCTGCTCCACTCTGACAGTTGTCGTCGAGCCCCCATCTCCTCCAGGTATCCCTCCTCTACTTCAACTCCCTCCTTCCCTTCCGCGAACACCATCTCTGATCTCCCTCTCTATCTCGATCATCATCTGCATCTCCGAGACTTCACCTCCATCTCCGAGCTTCTCGCGAAGCTTCACTCAGTCATCTTCATCGCCGCCACCGACGACCGGGACTTCGTCTTCTCCGACGACGTTACGGCCCCCGACGAACCTCCACGAGACTCCACCACCATGCTCCATCGCACCATTGCTGTCGAGCTCCAGCCTGCTGCTGTCGAGCCTACAACAACCAGCGCCTATATCTCGTCCACCGCGATTCCATCTTTACCGATAACGACTCCACCGTCGTCTTCACAACATCGTCGGAGAGCACCACTACTAGGAGCTACAGTATGAGTGCCACCGACTTATCTATTGCCGTCCAAGCCTCCAGCAGCTTCGTCAGCCCCTCTCCAGGAGTTGCTCCTCCTTGCCAGAGGGCTTCGCAACCGCCGTGCGTCATCGACCAAGCCGGCGCCTCCACCTCTCCACTTCACCACCAGCGACCGGGCACCAAACCCATGGCCCCCTCCCATGTGCAGGGCACGTGCCGAGGGGGAAATTTCATTGAGGCCCCCGAGAATTACCGAAGTTACATCGAAGACCCACGGGTCACGTGCCTTGCACGTGACCTAGTGGAACATTTGCAGTCAACCCCCTAGAGGTCTCCATATTCACGCTGCAGCCCCACCGAGGCATGTGCCCCTCTAAAAATTTTGCAAGGAGGACCCCTAAATTTCGGTAATTACAAATAGGCCCCCCTGCACTTTGCACTTATTTTATTTATTTATTATATTGTAGTTCTACCCCTGTGTTCCTCGGTACTTTCTGACTCGTACATTGCATATTTCATTTATCCAAAAATAGCATGATGTTTGTTGCTTAATTCTCTACAGTCTGACATATTGTGGACATTTTTGTGATTAATGGTTAATTAATAATTAAATCTTTTGTAGAAATTTGCATATTTTGCCCATTTCTTGCTCTGATATTCATATTTGATTAACCATTGCTCTAAAAAACCTCGAAAAATCACATATTGTAGAGTTAATTGTGCTTGACATTGTGCTAAAAAAGAATTGCATTTGCATTCATAATTTTCCTTGTAAAAATCATTTTGCATATTTCAGTGTTTGATTTTTAATAAATATTAGATCCCACATTTTCCAGATTCAGGATTTTTCTGAAGTCCATCACCTAGTGATAGATCTTAGATAATTTTATATCCTGAAAATAAGTAGGTTTAATATTTATTATAAGTAAATATTGAAAATCATTCTGTTTGCATTTAAAAATTCATAAAAAATTCATATTGCATCAAAAAATTCTAAAAAATCTACAGTGCATTCATTTCATCATAATTTACATTGTGGCCAAGTTTCGTATTTTTCGGACATCATTTGAATGTAATTTGCATTTTAGTCCCTAAAATAGGCTGAAATTGCATCTTGCATCCCTTATTTGCATTGAAAATTCCAAAAAATTACTTCGAAAACCGTGCATGAATGTTGATAGACACAACTCTAGGTTGTTCCTTTGCCTCCTTGTGTTCGACCTTGTGACTTGCCAAAGTAAAATAAACATAAAACCACTTGATTAAAAATTAAATTTTGTATGGTTATTTTCTTGACCGATTCCGATTTCTGCCTACCACGCACGACACATTATTCTTTAAGCACAGATAATATAAAAACATCTTCTTAACAAGCGGATTTCGGGCTCGTCACTACCGTCAGATTGAGATCTGACGAATCCTATTGATGGCTCACCAAACCATTGGTGAGACCCCACCTCATTTGAAAGGGTCCCTATATATATAGGGTAAAATGTGCATGCCCCTAGGGGGGGCTAACTTAGCTCCCCCCGCATTATTTTTCCTATTTTTTAATTTTTTGGAAAATGCTTATATGAATTTTCCTAAATACATCCCTATATTCTGTCATTCAAAGTTCATGTGAAACAGAGGCTCTTACGGTCTCCATCCAGACAATCATTTTTTAGTAACTCTGAGACCATTAAAAGTGACTTCTGGATGTCTCTGTTTCACATGTAATATATGGATATAGTGATGAATATTCATGGAAGAAATTTAAAAAAAATAAAAAAAATATGAAGAAAATGGGGCGGGGGGATCAAGTTAGCTCACCATAAGGGGCAGCCCATTTTTCCCATATATATGGGGTTAAATGAAGCTACTCCTTGGGTGTAGCCAATTGACTACTCCCACCCCTATTTTTCTCCTATTTTTATTTTTTTGGAAAATAAAAATATGTATATTTATCACTATATCCCCCTGAACATGTCATTCCAATTTCGTCAGAAATAGAGACTCCTATGCCCTCCATCTGAAGGGGGTCAGTTTCAGAAATTCTGAGACCATTAAAATTTGACAGTCTTGATGAAAGTGATAGAAGTCTCGAATTAAGTCAAATTTTAATGACACCATAGTGACATATTGTGATCTAAATTCCAATAGGTTTCAATTAATAAAAATAAGAAAAATACAGGGAAAAATGAGAGGGAGCATGTATGTTAGCTACAACCACGCAACATACTTCTTTTTGCCTTATATATATATATAGGGTAAAATGTGTATGCCCCCTAGGGGGGGGGCTAACTTAGCTCCCCCCGCCCCTTTTTCACATATTTTTTTTATTTTTTTGAAATCCAAAACCGTGTAAATTCTTTATTAAATCTATATATTATGTAATTCAAATTTCATGCGAAACAGAGACTCCTACGACCTCCATCCAAACGGGGTCGATTTAAAAAATCCTGTTACCGTTAAAAAAATGACTATCTGGATGAAGGCCGTAGGAGTTGTTTCACACGAAATTTTTATGACATAATATAGGGATATAGTGATGAATATTCACGGAAAAAATTTTCAAAAAAAATAAAAAATTTGAAGAAAATAGGGCGGGGGGAGTTAAGTTAGCTCCCCCTAGGAGGCAGCCCCATTTTCCTCATATACATACATATATATATATATATATAGGAAATATTTCAAATGAGGTGCACCTTTCCTGGATGCATGGAAAGCCACGTCAATTTAAGCATTTATTCTATTTATTTTACACATTCTAACTCCATAAATTTATTATTAAATATTAATATAATATGTATATCATGAAAAATTTATGAAAATATTACTATATTTGACATTAAAAGTTTGTTACAATATGGATGATATATTTTACATAACTGTATAATCGTCAGTATTTTACAATATGTAGTTTAAATTTACAAAATTGTTACGTAATTTACAAATTTGGTAGTGGCTTTCTGAATTTCAGGAAAGACCCACCTCATTAGAAGGGCCCCCTATATATATATATATATATATATATATATATATATATATATATATATATATATATATGAGAGGATGGGGAGCTTGCACCAAGGTGCATTAATTTACATGCATCGGGTTTTTTTATCTTCCATATTTTTTAACTTTTTTGAAAAATACTACCGTGTATATTCATCTATATATCCCTCTAATATGCCATTCGAATTTCATCAGAAACAGAGACTCCTATGACCTCCATCTAGAACAGGTAATTTTAACGGTCTTAGAATTGTTGTAATCAACCTGTTCTAGATGAAGGGCATATGAGTCTCTGTTTCTGACGAAATTCGAATGGCATATTAAAGGGATATATAGAAGAATATATATGGCACTATTTTTCAAAAAAATAAAAACATGTGGAAGATATAAGCCGCGATGCATGTAAAATTACATGCACCTTGGTGTAAGCTCCCCATCCTCTCTCTCTATATATATACATATACATATATATACACACACACACACATACATATATATATATACACACATATACATATATATATGGGGGCCTTTCAAATGAGACATGGTCCTTCTATTTTTAAGGAAGGGCAATAAATCTAACCATTAGATCCACTTTCAACGGGTGTGATTAAAACCACCCTTTTATTCAAAACCGAATTTGCAATAATCACCGTTTCCTAAATTTATGGAGGTCTGATGAGGAAATTTAGTAAATAAGAAGTTGACACAATGAGGTTAAGAACGTGGGATTCGGTATACAAAAGAAGATATGTATTGTATATACACAAAATTTAAAATACAAAAACGAGACATGATTTTGAGATGTTAGAAAGAAATTATACAAAACAAAATATTTTTGTACTCATCTGTTGCTATCTTTAAGGAAGGGCTTTAACTATTCATTCCTAAATTTATGGAAGGGTTAAAGATGAAATTTTGAGCTAAGAGAATGATGAAATGCCAAAAAAGGATTTTAGATACGAGAACATAGAAAAGATACATGAAATGAAGGGATTTGGTATACAATTAGACATAAATATATATTATATTTGTATAATACAATACTAATTACCTGAAAATTAAATTGTGATTTGTATTCTAATTTTTGAGTTTGTATAATATGCACCTTCTTTTGTACAATAAAACCCTTCGAGGATATATCTTAACATAATTGTGTCTTCCTCTTTCCTCAAAATTTTCGTATTTGACATCCCTAAAAATTAGAAACGGATAGTTATTGTAAATCTTCAACATAGAATGGTAAAATATTTATATTTATATAGTACGTTCGGTTGAAGTTTCCATAACAACCCTCCTAAAAACATGGGCAGAGAGATGTGTGAATATTTGTATAATACAATACGAGTTAGTTGAAAATTACCTTTATTTTGTATTTTAGTTTATTAAATATGTATAATATGTACCTTTTTTACACAAAAACCCTCAAGGATATAATATTCTCATATGATTATGCCTCTCTCTTTCCTCAAAATTTCCGTATTTGACCTCTCTAAAAATTAGGAACGGATAACTATTGCAAATCTGATTTGTGTAATGAAGTGATTTTGTTCACATCCGTTGAAAGTAGATCTAATGACTTGTTTGGCCTTCCTTAGAGATGAAAGGACCATGTCATACTTGAAAGGTCCCCTACACACACACAAATTGTACACATATTCTAGTAAAGTCATTGTGTTTTTTATTAAGCACGCGCACGCACGCGCCACGCACACACACAGACAGGAAGTTAAATTAATGGTAAAATTAATTCTCCCAACAAATAAAACTCTCCCTAACTTTTACTTTCGCTTCGTTAACTAGGTATAACATGTCGACCTCTCTCATCACTACTGATATTACAAAGGAACTTGACGAATATAGATCCACTTCATTTGGAATGGTCTAGAAGATGTAGAGAAAATACGCCTACCAACTGGTTTAAATGAACGGAGAATGGGATATTTTGGACATTAGGTGTTTCAATACTTTCAGATAAACTAATTTGGGCTCAAATTGTAATTTTGATAATCACTTGATAGCTTTAATGACCAACTCTAACTTTCTAAAGGACTTCCTGAAAGTTAACAGTTGCTTCCAAATTGGATTTCGAATTAATATTGATAATAAAGCTAGTAATTCTTTTTGGCACACTAAGGGCTTGTTCGGGAATAAGCAGGAATGAGGATGGGGAATAAGGGGAATAAGAGTCTATTCTTTGTTCGGTTGGAGGATATGAATAAGGAGAATAAGGTGAAATAAAGGTAGGTAAGGTGGATAAAGATAGGAATAAGAGTGAAATAAGATAGAATAATGGGGAATATTCGTACCACTGGTAATCGTGTCGGGAGGAGAATTAACCCCTTATTCCAGAGCTTATTCTCCAACCAAACAGGGAGAATATTTACATATATATGATTTGACGATGTGCGATACCCATCTACTGACATACAAAAGATCAAGGAAAGAGGAAATATTACCTTCAAATACTGTTCAAGAATTGGATTTGCTTGTCTTTCATCAATCTCTAGAAATAGTTTTGATGGTAACAGAACAGGCTTTTAAAGAGAAAATCAATTAAATAAATCATGAAGAAGGAAGGAGGTTCTGGATGGACTATACCACAATTAATCTCGTTAAGTCCTGTTATAGCATTTCTTTGTTTGAGGAAAATAAAATCCAATATTTTAACGTTATACGTGTGTACGAGAGATGGGGGAATTCCTTGTCGATGCCTCATATCCTATCCTTTTCTCTTGGCTAATCTTGTCGATGGGTTTCTATGTTATATGGGTTGATTGAAAATGAATATATTTTATATTTGTTTCCAATAAGTTCAAGGTTTCGTATGATTACTTTATAAAATATTTTATATTTGTTTCCAATATGTTATCAAATTTTAATCCCCTTGCTCTCTTCCCCCTTTTCTACTTCTCGTTCTGATTATTTTAATATATATATAGATAAGAGGGAGCCTATACCCATGTATAGGTAACTTTCCTACACACATCCTTTTTTCCTTCAATTGTTTTGATTTTTTTGAATGAATTTTTGAGGGATTTAGATCACAATATACCACCAACACTGATGAATCCACGATTCTCACTCTTTATTCTTTTATTTTATCTCTTTCTCTTGGCAAAACATCATGTAATTACTTGTATATACAATAACTTAGCAACTTGCATGTCTGAGTTAATGTTTAATATTTAGCATGCATTTTTGGCAAAAATAAAAGAATAAAGGAAAAGAAAATGAATGATATTTTTAGAATAAATACAAAGTGACCCAAACCCTAAGAGAAGGTCAAGCCTTGACCTGATCGTAAAATAAAATAAGTAGAGAGAGATAGGGTTCACTATCTGTGATACATATTGTCCATATTTGTGCATAATATTTATACATTTATTTTTGAAAAAAATAAAATATTATTTTTACAACCTTGTAGATATTCCTAGAAATAATCAACAACAACAACAACAAAGCCTTTTCCCACAATTAAATAGGGTCGGCTACATGGATTCTTCGCCTCTATTCAGATCTATCTTGGGTCAATCTCGGACTTATATCCAAAAAACTAAGATCCCTTCGTATAGTCTCTTTCCAACACTTCTTGGGCCGTCCTCGCCCTCTCTTAGCCGGCTCAACATCCCACCACTCGCATCTCCTAACCGGTGCATCAGTTGACCTTCTTTGCAAATGACCAAACCATCTTAAGTGGTTTTCTCGCATCTTATCCTCGATCGAAGCTACACCAACTTTCTTTCTGATTGCATCATTCCGAATCCGATCTTTACGTGTATGTCCACAAATCCATCTTAGCATTTTCGTTTCTGCTACAGCCATTCTCTGCACATGTCTATGGTTCACAGGCCAACATTCAGAACCATAAAGCATAGCAGGTCTCACGGCTGCTTTGTAAAACTTTCCTTTAATTTTTAAAGGAATTTTCTTATCACAGAGAACAACAGAGGTTCCTCTCCACTTTAGCCAGCCTGCATTTATTCTATTAGTAACATCTCCATCAATTTCCCCATCATGTTGCAAAATAGATCCCAGATATCTAAAAGAATCTCTCTTCTGAATGTTATCGTCACCAATCTTCACCTTGATTCCTTCACCATTGCTTCCATCAAAGGTGCATCCCATATATTCCGTCTTAGCCCTACTTATACGAAAACCTTTAGTCTCCAATGCATGTCTCCAAACCTCAAGCTTCTCATTTACTCCATCTCTAGTCTCGTCAATCAACACAATATCATCAGCAAATAACATACACCAAGGTAACTCATCCTGAATGTGACTTGTCAACTCATCCATAATCAAAGTAAAAAGAAATGGACTCAAAGCTGAACCTTGATGTAAACCAATGTTGATATCAAAATAGTCAGTCTTCCCCGTCGAGGTCCTTACACAAGATAAAGCCCTATCATACATATCCTTTATGAGATTAATGTATAGGACAGGTACTTGTCTCTTCTCCAAACTCTCCACAGTATCTCTCGTGGGACGAAATCATAAGCCTTCTCCAAATAAATAAAGATCATATGGAGATTCTTCCTTTTAGCTCTATAAATCTCCATTGTTCTCCTCAACAAATGGATGGCTTCAATAGTTGAGCGACCTGGCATGAATCCGAATTGGTTTTCTTTTATTTGGGAAACTTGTCTCAACCTTCTTTCGATCACATGTTCCCAAATTTTCATAGTATGACTCATTAGCTTGATACCTCTGTAATCAGTCATGGCCGGTCCCATGCCATGGCCGGTCCCAAGCCCGGGTAAATGAGGAGGGTTGCGCGTTAGGTAGCCGACAACCAGCGCGGGAGAGATAAATTCGTAAATAGTATTCTTAATTTCTTCTAAGAACACTATTTATGAGATTACCTCGAAACCGTTCGGATGTTTTAAACATGGATTTAAGCAAACATACAGATATTCCTAGAAATAATATAAAAATAACAAAACTAAAATAAAAAATAAAAATGAAATCCTCCATTCATTGTATAAAATACACGCGTATATATCACATTCTCTATTTATTATATATATTTAAATAATCTGTAAAAATAAAATAAAAATTATTTTATACTCCTAAAAATATTTTGTAAATAATTAAAATATAAAATAAGGGTATTTTGTAAAAATAATAAAATAAAAATACTTATACATAATACATAGGTATTATACTTGCATATAATCCAATATATTGTATATACATTATTTTTTTATAAAATAATTAAAAAACATAGAAAATTAGTTTGAAAAATAATAAACAATTTTTATTTTATACACTTTTTATTTTGGATTCACTGCTATTTTTTATTGAATTTTTAACTATTTTGTATATTCCTATTTTCTGATTAGTCTAGAGGAGTTGTTGACTCCGGTCAACGCCTCCTTCTAGCCGGGTCAGACCCGATTCCTTCTCGCCAGAGATTGTTTAACCTATTTTCCCATCTGACTCTAACCATTGTTCGCCTCGATTCTTGGACCTGTGATTCTGTGGACATCCATGATCCTTGCAGATCCCTAGGATTATCCGGATCCCCTTAGGTTTCTGTAATCCGCATCGATCTTTCTGGACCCTCACTTCATGTATAAAGTCTCGCCTCCACCTCCTTTGAGCAGCACCTTGTCCCCCGCGCCCCCATTCCCTCCTAGACACCTTCGTCGAAGTAAAGACAGCGGAGGAGCCCTTCAGGATTGTTGGGAAGCACTTGGAGACTCGTAGCTTACGACGTGGCCGAAGCTCCATCGCGTGAAGACTCCCGGCTAGCCGCAACTTGGCTGAGGCCAAGATTCGATTGCCCACCTTCGCCTGACCTTGTTGAGCACCTCAGTAGCTTCAGGTATTGCAGCTATCCTTTGCATTCCTTTATCCACTCTGATCTTGTCATTTCACTCCGCCACACGTACCTTAGCTCCGGCCAAATGGATGGAGCTCCGGCATCCATTCCTTCCCGACGCACACCCCATCTTCCCTCGTTGTCTGATCATCCTAACACTCATCCATCAGGGTGAGATTAGGCTTGGGTTTCCTCTTTCCATCCTGGATGGAATCCTAAAGCCCCATTAACCCCCGTTTCCCTAGTTTCTTGCTCAATAAACATAGCCAGAGCTTCGTCTCTGAGCAGCATACCCTTTGCAGGTTTTGGTTCTTGTAGAGACCCCATTTGGCCCACTAGTTGCCCATGCGGAGTTACTTTAGGTCCCCCTTCATCGACACGCTTATCTGACCATCGCCATCACCATCAAAGCCTCCCATAGGACAAGGGAACCTCTCACGACACTACCAGACCCTCCAGATCCTCCATCGAGTCTGGATCGTCTCCCTTGCTCGATCGAAGTTTGGCTAGGAGGAGTTCTTGTAGACCTCCACCTCACCGATGGATCAGCTCCCTTTGCTAGATTCCATCTCATCCGCCCACCACAATAGCTTTTCGACCGTTGGATCTGACACCATCCGACCGCACGTCCTTGACATTCTCTGACCGTCAGATCTACAGTTGTAGGAGATCAGAGACGTATGCTAGCGACACCCTCCACACGCACTATGTGTCTCTGCTAGGGTGTATTTACCTTTTGCCCTAGCACATTTATGCTTGACTATTTAGTCCATTAAATAATTGTTGTAGTTATAAACTTTTGCAATATGGACCCCTAGTTTCTGAATATTTGCATTTTAGTTCATCTCAGCTTGTAGCATGTGCTGCCCCACGTGACTTTTGAGTTATTTGCACCCTTTGACCTGCACTTTTTATATATTATGAATTGAATGGCATGTTTCTAGTATTTGCATGTATACCCCTGGGAGTCCGGATCATGTGTTGTGTGTGTGATTGCTTGGACTTTTTGTAACTTCGACCCTGTGCTTTTTACTTGTGTTATTGTTTCGTCCAGAAGTTTATTTTAATTACAAGGTCCCTGTAAATTGTGACTAATTACATCTTGTATTTTGGACTTAATAATTACCAAGTTAACCTGAAAAATGATCTAAAAATTACCCTCAACTCCTATTGATGTGTAGTATTTAAAGTATTTTTTGGATTAATTTATTTGCATTTATTATTTTTAAAAATCCAAAAACCCATAAAAAGTGTCCTGCCTATTTTTTAAAATCCATAAAAATTCGAAAATTGTCTTAAAAGTTCTACAAAAATTCTTGTAAGTTTCTTTTTTGTGTTTTAGATACAGTAGCATTTTTTGAAAAATCCCTTTAAAACCCCTGAAAATAGAAAAAAAAACTAAAATATTATAAAAATTATATAAAATTATAAAAAAATAAAAAAATCATTTGAGTTCCTATTAGTAGGTTTTTTCTTATACTTTATTATAAAATTGTTCTTCGGGATTTTAGGGCAATTTAAATATTTTTAACTTGCTATTCAATCCTTGTTGTGCAATGTTTACATTTTTAGTCATTGTTTAATTTTTTATTAAATTATAAAAACATTTGCAAAACCCCAAAAAATTATAAAAATACTTTAAAATCTCAAAACCCCAAAAATATTTTTATCTTAATTTTTGAGTATTTTTTCCATAAAGAAAAATAAAAAAAGATTGTTGTCTTTCCTTGCTCAGTTATTTATTGATTTTATTCCCTCATTAAAAAATTTAAAAAATGTAAAATTAAAAATCACTAAAATACGTTCTTTCATTCTTGAGAATTGACTACTTCGTAGGTTTTCTCGTGATTCTTGTGTTCGACCATGGTTGCTATACCATGTAAAATAAATAGCGAATTGCTTACATTTGTGCTTGATTGATTGGTCTATTTTGAGTGGTTTATTTTTCTTGGTTAGTCGGACTTGTCGATTGGGGTTGCAACGACCTTGATATTTCTTGATACTTAACCCTAGTTGGTGGGCCGCTCATCAATCATGTCATTCAATTTTCAACTTATTTCGAGACTTCTAACTCATCCATAAAAACAATCAAATTTTAATGGTCTCAGATTTGCTGAAATCGGACCCTTCCGATGAAGATGTTAGAAATGTTTGTTTTACATTAAATTTGAAACACATATTTCATTTAATATTACAAGTAAATCCTAAGGATTCATTTCAAAAAAATCAAAAAAATTGAGGGGAAAAGGGGTGGGTATAGGAAAGTTACCTACACATGAGTATAGGCTCCCCAATCCTATACACACACACACACATCCTTTGATTCCTAAAAAATCTCATCTATTCCATGCAATCAAGACTTATCATGTGTAATTGATCGTCATATATATGGCAAATGGTTCTTAAACTCAAAAAAAAACTCAAAATCCCTAACACATTAGTTTTCAGGTATAATTTAGGGTTGCAAGTTGTCAATGTTTGTTTATAATATGGCATCTCTAGCAACCATCATATTAAATCTTGGGTTGGATTTTGTCATACTTTTGATAAGTCAACCTAATATAAGGTAATACATTAGTTCGAACCCATGGCAAATATTTAAGCACGTCATGTATTAGCTATATTTGATGGAGGGTCATCAAGGACCTACCAAGTTATTAATTTGTTTTTATGGTATGACTTTGGGAACTTGCCATGAACTCTTTTCATTTTAATGGCATGTCCCCCAACTTGCCATGAGTTTATTCACTTTGATGAAAAATCCCCCACTGCCCACCCTCCACTTTGAGTTCATATATGTAGACAGCAAGTCTCCCTCTTTTCAGCTGCCACCATTTCTACCACCACTAATACCACCTTCCCCTTCCTTCATAAAAAATGTATAGCCCCCTCACCACCGCATCACCACCATCACCGCCCATAGGATCGCCACCATCGCCACTATTGCCAATATCGTTGTAGATACCCACACTGCCACCACTGTCTTCACCACTACCACTGGTGCCACCATGCACCACCACACACTACCACACACGTAGCACGTATTGTTCGCATCCGCACACACCACCTCCTCCACTCATTGTGTCATCATGTGCACTGCAACCATCACACCATGTGGATGCACCACATTGCTATGACACGGCTCATTACACTGTGTTGCACCACGTCGCAGCGCCATTCTCGTGTTGCAATTGTAATAATTCTCCATTTCATCACATTTATTCTTTCATTTCATCCTTTAAACCCTAGCTAAATTCATGTAAATATCATTATTTTGTACAAAATAACATTCATTATTTATTCTATAAATACTCTATAAAAAACTATAATTAATGCCAAAATAAAAAAATAACGAAAAAAGAAAAAGAATGAAGTGTTAAGGACACTGAATGACCTTAGCCCCCGAGACTCAGTCATCTTGATGACATAGTCGACAAAGGATAAAGTAGGGGGAGATAGGGCAGACAAATTGTACATAAATCAAATTAAAAATCTCATTTTTAATTCTTCCATAATTTTTTTCGGATTCATTTTATTCTTTATTATTTATACATCAAATCAATAAATTTTATACATGAAAGTTATTGCTAAAATTACATAGAAAAATACAAAATTTACTTTACAAAAAAATAATACAAATTGGACAATCTACACTCAAAATAAGAATCCAAACTCCCAAACATGTATTTCCTCCATGTGAACTAAAAATACACCAAAATCATTCTTAATTGTATATAACTTTTATTAGCTATTTATTGAACGTAGTTTCACTTGATTTGGATTTAATATGCAAAAGTATGGTTTCAGAACCCTATTGTACAATATACTCGAATAAAATATTCATTTTGTTTATTGTTTTTGTTTTCAAAATTTTACATTTATAATTTTTAAATATTATTTATAGTATATGTACCTATTTAGAATATAATAAAACCATGAAAAATACAATAAAATAAATAATATACAAAATTCATAAATGAATACATTATACTTATACTTATATAATAAAAACATATATTTATTTAAGTGTACAAATATTTGTGTATATCTAAATAAGTTATAAATATATAAATTAAGTTTATAAAAAAATAATCTAAAATATAAAATAAAAATAAAATATACACCATATAGGTAAATATACATGTAATTTATATGCAAATACTAACTTACAATAAAAAACTTCTGAAAAATAAATAAAAATATAAATAAAATACTACATTAAACCATAAATACTTTTCATGTTTTAATAAAAAATAAAAAAATTCATTTGTCATTTTTATTGATTTTACCAATAATTTTTCCTGGGATTTTTTTATTGGTCCACGTGGACCGAACAAAACACTCCCCATTAGGGCTGGCTATCGAGCCCAACGAGCAGAGCCAACAACTAGCTCGGGCGCGGGCTCGATAAATCCAACTGGGCTTAGGCTCGAGCTCGGGCTCGATGAGCTCGAGCCCTTATCGAGCTGGTTCGGGCTCGATAAGGCTCGAGTTGAGCCCCTTATCGAGCATGGTATGGGCTTGACCCCAAGTCGTTCTCGTTAAGAAAAATGGGTACTTTTTGGTGTAAAAGTGTTTTATGTGGGTTCGTACTCGAGACCTACTCTATCAAAGACTATGTTCCTTACTAGTGACCACTATCCAAGTTGTGTATAAAATCTTAATTATAATATAAACTGTAACATTATTTTTGCATATAAAAAATTACTAATTTTCTAATGCGTGGGCTTGGGGCAAATGTGTGGACATGAATGGTATTTGAATTGGGTCATGACTCGTGACTCGTAGGAGGGTCAAAGTTAGTGGAGGGAAAATTGCAAAGGGTTAATTTTATTTTGTTCATATTATATATAAATATATAAATAATATTTATATATATTCCTTATCAAGCCCCTTATTGATTTATCGAGCCGATCGAGGCTTGACTCGAGCTCGGCTCGTTAAGCTATCGAGCCCAAAATTCTAGCTCGGGCTCAGCTTAAAAACCTAATGAGCCAGGCTCACGAGCCTTATCGAGCCAAGCCCGAGCTTCTCTCATCAAGTCGTGACTCAATAGCCTGCCCTACTCCCTGTGTTGACATGGGTCAACGCCCCATCTCTCTTCCTCGATATGCCATTATGTCCGAACCATATGGCATTATGTCTGAACCCGAATCTTCACAATTTTTTCTGCTTGAGCTCATGATGCTTTGGCTAGGCATGATGCACATTTCATGTAGATTGAACACCCCTGAATCATGTTCTAACCAAAGATTAAATCAAATTCCCTTGATTATGTTGCAATCCCTTGATTAATAAGCCTCCTCATCATGTATATAAGTAAGAACCTAAAACCTCTTTGCCAATTTGATCCTTCTTCGATCCCTGAATCCCCTCGCCTTGTGTGTGTGTGTGTTCACAGTGACAGAGACATCATCCGCTAGGTCCGAGGTGGAGTAAGGAGACTGTCCACGGTAGAGCTCTATCCTTGGTGAGAACCGGGTTCAAGTTGCACAGTTTATCTATTTTTAGATAGACCATTCCCATCATTTACTTAGTAATTTGATGCTTAGATTAGCCATAGTTTCAATCCTTTGATTGTCGGAGCTCCCAAGTCCGACTCTGTTCCATCGTTCTTCCAATAGTGTCCGACCATCGTGGCATCCCCACATACTTACTCGACGCTTCCTACTCCTCCTGCACCTACCTTCACCCTCTAATCTTCTACAAATTAGAGGATCATGACTCCCTCTTCACAGCACGTCGGAGCCACCTCCATTCTATCCATTTCCACTACGTTCAGCTTTAATCTATGTCGAGGAGGATCACCTCGATCCCTGCTTTATTTTGCGCAAATCACATGGTCGAGAGGAAGCCTTGGAGAGAAGAATCGAAACCATTTTAAGCCTTCAGTTCATCTGAGAGACAAGGGCCTCTAGATCCCTAACGTCGGGATCTAGATATTTTTGGCTGGTATTAACAGGTGCGGAAGATGCCCATGAAACTCTTGTGCTTGTCAGAGGAGTAGATCGTTGATGTTAGAGCATTTGAAGATCAAAGTCCAATGGGGAAGTGTTCTTCATTGTTCTTCAAGACATTTCCTCCGCCATTCGATTGTGGAACATTGGCAGGTATAATGTAGACCGTCTGATCCATGGCGAATCGATGTGGGTCTCTGTCGTACGATCTATTCAAGTGTGCTCACGTGGCACGCTCCTTATCGTTCCCTTCCACCAACTTAGGGGAAATTTCACAATGCCCTTCGTTTGATTTTTATTTTATTTTTAGTCATATAAATAGTTTTTGTAGTTGTAAAAAATTGTAATAATTATAAGAAGACCCTTATTCTTTTAAGATTTACATTTTGGTCCTTACCAGCTCACCTCATGTGGACGACCACATGATATGGGAAGATTACAAGAGTAAACCCTTGATTTTTGGTAATTGTAAAATAGTCAGGAAATTTGAATGTAAAACCATGCCTTATATTTTAATTACAAAAATACCCTTTCTAGTTTCAACATTTTTATGCATGTTTGTCTAATTTGTATAAATATCATTCATGCTCAAAAAATTATGGAAAAAATGGACAAGGTAACTGGATGCATGCTCTTTCATGTTATATAACTAGTTTTAATTTTATGCACTTTGCCTATTTGCTGAAAATAAAAAGAGCACATTTTATCCCAGTTTGTGATTAAAAATCCAAAATATTTAAACCTTTTTAAAAAAACAAAAAAATGTTTTGTTTATAATGGTACTTTATAGCATACCAAAAATCCTAAAATAGAAAAATAAAACAATTAAAAATTAACAAGATCCAAAATATTTATAAAAATTATAAAAACTCTTTAAAAGACTAAAAATATTTGTTCCTATTGCATATTTTTATTTATATAAATTATTACATATTAAAATTATTTTTGGGAATTTTAAATTTCTTTACTATTTTTAATCTCAAAATAATTCGACATATTTAACTAGTCATTATTTTTGAATATTTTAGACTTTAAAATACCTAAAAGTTAGCAAAAATACCTAATAATCACAAAATAGTATAAAATAGAAAAAAATATAAAAAACATTTTAGTTTAGAAATTTTGATTATTTTTAGCTATATTTATAATTATACTACCGCATATTGTATTATATACATATATATACCTTTATATAGTTTATATTATTAATAACTTATAGAAATACCTTATAGATCTTTTAAAACCCAAAAAATATAAAAACGATTATACCTTTTTTATTTTTTTATATTTATTAGATATAGTAGCATTATATCATATATACATTATATATTCATATACTCCTATATTTTTATTTGTATAATATTATACAATATTAAACTTAAAAAAATAAAAATAAGAAAATTAAAAAAATAAAAAGTAAAAACCAAATAAAAAATTGTAAAACCAAAAACGCACACAAAAAGACTAAGCATACTTGTGTACAAAATTTACTTTGATTAGAAATAATCATTAGGCTACCATACTTACTTTAGTGGTTCAACCTCTACATGATTACACATTATACACCTTTATTTGTAGAGTAAAATAAATTATACTTCAGAGTTCTGTTCATCATTAATTATTTATATGTTGTAAGTTCTTGTTTTATGAACCTTGGATTTTATGAGCGATCACCTCAGTGACAGCATATTCTCGTACTCTGTGAGGATATTTTAGACTCTCGTAGAAACCTTGTTCAATAAATGGCACCGTTGCGGGGGTGGAACATATTTTAGCCTAATTTGTACATAGTTGTATGTTCTTTTATTTCCTTATACATACTCTTTGACATTTTTCTGACATGTACATATTTCACCTCTTTATCTTTTAAATACACTATTTGATTATCTGTGCTAATACATCTCTTTGTTGTGTTTGTTGCGAGGGTCCGCCATGCGAGGATGACTTTTTAGGAGGTCAATGTAGCCAGGCTTGGTGGAGACTGGCCTTCTTGCCCTGACCAGTAGGAGAGGCAGTCAGCATAGCAAGGAGAAGATTAACATAGATCTTATCTTAGGATTTTATTTCATTTTTGGCGAGAGATTGATTTACTATTCATTAATTGTAATAATTTTTGGACTTAGACAATACTCCACCAATTGCCCATGTGTATGTTCACCTGGGGGCCTTGTCATAGCTTTTAGAGTTTTTATCACTTTTCTTTTATTTTATCTCACATGTTTTGAGTTTTTCACCTTTGTTTTTTTTGTTTTGTGTGCATGAAGTCCGTAGATTTTAAGATTGCTTGTATCGGTATTTAGGTCCAAACTCTGATAAGAATCATGATCCTATAGCCTTTTATGTTTGGATCTAGTCGAATTAATAATTGTCAACTATTTGGACTTGAACCCTCGTGACTGAGAGAGGTACCACACAGCGTTGGCAGGACCCGTTGTGGCAAGCACTGAGGTGTTTCCAAGATCAGACTCTCGGGTTCATTTTTGAATAACTAGAATTTGGTTCTTCACGACTAATAGTAGTTTATGCTTAGGGCAATTTTGTAGATTGCACACTGCCATGTAGATAGGTTTATAATTTTTGTTTTGCATACCACATGGAGAGAGCTAGGAAGCACTGAAAGTCCTATAACTTTACATTCATCATTAGATTCTATGGTGAGATTTCCAACATTGGATCGACTAGTACGACTTTTTCTCTACATCCCTATGATTTTGAGCAGCTAGGAATTAAATGAAAATTCACAAAATCATTAGACGATTGTATGTAAAATATCCAAAAAATGAAAACCTAAAAAATAAAACAAGTGGGTTGCTAAATAAACTTTGACCTTAATTAAAATCTATAACGGATTGCATTGTTTGGGGTTCATAAATCCCTCATTGTCTTCAGGTACCTTAGAAGTGATGACATGCCAAGCGACTCAGGTTAAGTACGGAAATAATCAAATGTTGTTGTGACCCAAATCACTTAGTGCAATCAACAAGAAAATTAAGCCACTCAAGAAAATCAACAATCAAATATAAGGGGCTTCGCTATTTTATTTACATGGTATAGCGACCAGGGTCGAACACAATGAACACGATTAAAAAACTAAGTATTCTAATTTTTGAAGATAAAATATTTTTGGTGGTATTTAATTTTTCATAATTTAAATTTTGAATAAAACAAAACAAGCGCAAAAAACAAAAGACACACACAACTTTATATATATATATTTATTTATTTATTTAAATTGTCTTAAAAGGTTAGAAAATTACAGAGAAAATATTTTTAGGTTTTATGGGTTTTAAGTGTTTTTATAATTTTTAGATAATTTTGTGGTTTTCTAACAAAACAAACAGGGATAAGAACTCTAGACAGTGCACAACCAGGAATAATTTGCAAATTAAAAATACTTAAATGCTAAAAAGTCCTAAATGGTATTTTTATGATAAAATAAAAATAAAAACCAACAAACAGAAATCGAAAAAACTATTTTTTTATTTTTCTTTGATTTTATACAATTTTTAATAATATAAATGTAACCAAATTGGCAAACCAAAATTACCACGTCAATAGCAGGCAAACATGAGCTAACAAGAAGTTTTGTAGAATTTTGGGACCAATGTGCTATTTATTTTAACCAATGAAAGACAAGATGTTAAAAATAGTTTACATGGACCCAACTGTAAATAAGTTAGGTTTCAGAGTCAAATCATAACACAATATAAAAAGCTCGAGGGTTGATGATGTAATTTGTCCGCTCAAATCGTCTACAACACGTGATCTAGACCTACGGGGGTATAAATGCAAATATCAAAACATGAACCTCATTCCATAACAGATAAATAGCTCAGGACAAGAACTGTAAATAACCAAAATGCAAATATGAAAACTAGAGGGTCTAAACTATAAATGTCTTTAACTACACATTTTATTTACTGAACTGAAACAAAATAACACAACATGCAGGGAAAAAGTGAAGTATACCCAGTGGAGGGTTATGTGGCATGTGCGTGGAAGTCCTTTGATGTACGACCTTGATGGTCGTTAGGGGAGGATCTGACGACTCTGATCGCAAATGAGCGTGCATGTCAAATCCTCCTGCAAAGTCGATCTGATGTCTCTGAAAAGGGGCTAGATGAGCAGCTGAATTCAATCTAGCAGGAGGCATCTCGATCAGATGAGGGGTGAAGGTGTTGGAAGAACTCGGCTCGAGCGACTTCCAATCGATAGTGGAGAGAGATCCACGGGCCTGATGGAGTCGCTAGAAGGTCCAACACCGTCGTGGCACTCCTCCGTGTCAACCAGGAAGTTCGGATGAAGAAGTGGATGGCTGGATGGTCAAGATGAAGTGGCTTCACCTGTAGTTGCTCCGCTAGAGCATCTTTGGTACCAAATGGATATTATCGCACGAACAAGCACCTGCAAAGGATAGAGCAACTCGGAGGGGTCTCTCTGGTCGGGTTATTGCATGGTAAAACAAAGAGAAGTAACGAGGAATGGGGTTCGGCCTCCAACGGGAATGGAGGGAGGAGGTCTCAACCTTAATCTCGCTCTAATGAGCGAGCCTGAGGGAAAGGTTGTGTAGGAAGGATTACAGTGAGTCACGAGGTCGATCTGAGCAGCTAGATGGTTTAAACGGGGCTCCGACTGACTAGTTGGAACAAGTGAACTGCGACGACAATGGAAGTGGTAAGATGGATTAAAACAGAAAGTAAGGGCGATATGAGTGATACCTGAAGGGTCTGAAAAACTCGGGAACTCCAGGAGAGGTGGACGGTAATGGTTATAGCCTCGATCCTACTGCAACATGCAGAAGAGACTTCTCGCAGTGGCTCTCCGGTAACGCAATGAGTTGCGCTCAATCGAACCACCAAACGATGCTCCGAAGGGTCACTTGAGGAGTTGTCACTCTCCTGAAGGTGGCTAGGGATATGTGGTGCCGTGAGGAATGAGCTGAGAAGCTGGAGAAGCGGAAGGAAGGATTTATAGGATGCTCGAGGGTCTAGAAAGATTGGAGTGGAGTTCGAAACCCAAGGGTGACCTGACTGCGCCTACGGATTTGCGAGTGTGGAGAAGAGAGACAAAATGAGATATCTATTCTATAGGGCTAGGGTCTCTTATATAGAGAGAAAACCCTAGAGAGTACAAGAGGAAAAATACATAAATACCCCTGAGGGGTTACGGAATCCGAAGGGTTAAACGTTACGAAACCCGAAGGGTTAAGGGTTACGAAACCCGAAAGGTTACAAACATAATTGTAATATAATAATTCTAACAATAATAATTCTAACACTCCCCCTAAAGTTGGAGCATATCTGTCGATCATGCCCAACTTGGATACTAAGTACATTAGGCGCTTCCTTCGAAGAGCCTTTGTGAGGATGTCTGCAAGTTGAAGTTCAGTGGAGATGTGTGGAGTGCTGATTTGTCCTTCTCGTACTGCATCACGAATAAAATGGCAATCAACTTCAATGTGTTTTGTCTGCTCATGGAAAACTGGATTGGTGGCGATGTACGTGGCAGACTTGTTGTCGCAATATAAGCGTACAGGAGTGGCCACTGACTTGCCAAGTTCTGTTATGAAAGAAACAAGCCATGTAATCTCACATGTGGCCTGAGCCATTGCCCTATATTATGCTTCTACACTGGATCTGGATACCACTATCTACTTCTTGCTTTGCCAAGTGACAAGATTATCCCCAACAAACATGGCGTATCTTGTAGTGGATCGACAGTCCTCAGGAGAGCTAGCATAGTTAGAATCTGTATAGGCGGATATATTAGTGTGTCCATTCACCCTATAGAAAAGTCCACATCCGGGAGATTCCTTCAAATATCAAAGGATCAAAAGACCATCCTGCCAGTGATTGTAAAGAGGTTTCTCAATATGTTGACTGGCTCTGCTCATAGCATATGATATATCTGGCGTGGTAACAGTGAGATAGAGTATTTTTCCCACTAAGCTTATGTATCATTGCATCCTTAAAAGGTGGATCAGTAAATGCTGAATATTTTCTCACTTCTGCAGGGATGCCAGATGGTTTGCATCCAAGAAGTCATACCTCAGTCACAATATCGAGGCAATACTTTCTCTGTGAAAGATGGAGCCCCTCTGTAGTGTGTATTACTTCGATGCCAAGAAAATAACAAAGTTGGCCGAGATCTTTCGTGACAAAGACCTTCTGGATGAAGGCCTAGGTCTCATGAATACCATCTACATCATCTCCTGTGATAACCATATCATCAACATAGACAACAAGTATGATCGTGCCAGTAGACCATCGTCTAACAAAGACAGAGTAGTCAGGTGTTGTCCTCTGAAAACCAAGTGTGTTGATCTCCATAGTGAGCATGTCAAACCATGCCCTTAGGCTCTGCTTCAGGCCATAAATGGCCTTCCGCAGTCGGTATACATGCTCCCCCTCGACTACATACCCCGACGGTTGCATCATGTAGACCTCCTCCTCAAGATCACCATAAAGAAAGGCGTTCTTCACATCAAGTTGATAAATGGGACAAGCCTTTTTGGCAACAATAGAGAGAATGGTACGTATTGATCCCATTTTGGCAACAGACGAGAAGGTCTCAAAATAATCAACTCCAAAGGTTTATGTGAAACCATTGGCAACAAGTCTGGCTTTCAATATGTCAATAGAACCATCAGGTGATTGTTTGCTCGTGAAGGCCCATTGACAAGCCACAAGGCGAACTCTCGGGGGGTACGACAAAAGATCCCACGTGCCTCGAGAGGTAAGTGCATCCATCTCCTCATCCATGTCCTGTCTCCAACCACGATCTTTCATTGCACTGAAATGATCTCTTGGGATGATTATAGCATTCAGAGCATCTGCAAATCTCTTGTCACAACTAGATAAATCATCTGTAGAAGTAAAATGTGACATGAGGTGATACATACACTTCCTTTTTTGTTTGCGTAGAGCTATTGGAAGCTCCCCAGGTACATCCGGGACAACAGTGGTGGGAGCACTCGAAGTGGTCATACCACCCTGCATAAAAGGGACAGGCAAAGGCACATATACCAGTGTAGAAGGTATAGAGGTACGCTGGCGAGTATAGACGATTGGTGGTGGAGGGAGGTCCAGAGGAATGTCACTCATAGTCTGTGTGAAATAACTAGTTTGTTCAAAGAAGGTGACATCAACAGATACATAGTATCGACGTCCAATAGGATCATAACAGCGATAACCTTTCTGGGTACAAGAGTACCCAAGAAAGATATATTTGATGGTACGATAGGATAATTTATCAGCTGCATGAAAGTTATGAACAAATGCAATACAACCAAAAATTCGTAGTGGTATAGGAAAAGGAGACTCAATAGGATAAAGTAAGGAAAATGGAGTTGCCCCTTTGATAACAGATGAAGGAACACGGTAGATGAGATACACTGCAGTAAGGATAGCATCTCCCCAATATTGTTTAGGAACACTCATTTGACTAAGAAGAGATCTGGCAACATTTAGCAAGTGTCAGAGTTTTCTCTTAGCCATACCATTCTGTTGTGAGGTATACGGACATGATGTTTGGTGAACAGTTACTTGGGATGCAAAGAAAGAGGTCAAGTCATGGTTGGTTAACTCAAGAGCATTATCGGTACGAATGATCTTAACAATGCTAGAAAAGTAAGTTTTAACATATTGAAAGAAATTTCTGACAATTTAATTGATCTCCGAACGCTCCTTTATTAGATAGACCCAAGAAGATCGACTATAAGCGTCAACGAAAACTATAAAATAACGATGATCACTTAATGTGCGGATCGGACAAGGTCCCCAAACATCACAATGAACAAGATGAAAAGCAACAGTACTACGAGACTCAGTACGAACAAGAAACGAAGTTCGATAGTGTTTGCCGAACTCACATGCCTCACACTGAAAGGGCTCCAGAGTAGAGAGTTCAGGAAACATCACGTAGATGGCCTTGTCAAAGGGATGCCCAAGGCGCAGATGCCATAGGAGTGGATATTTGGAGATAGATGCAGCACCGATAAAATTGGAGTCTGAGGGTATGCCAAGGCAATATAAGCCGTTCTTCTCATGACCCCCACCAAAAATCTGCCTCGTCCGGATGTCCTGAAAATAACAGTAAAACTCATCAAATATCACACAACAATGAAGCTCAACACAAAGCTTGTGAACTGACAGCAAGCTAAGAGGAAAATCAGGAGCATAATGAACCCCTGAAAGTTGGAGCTTGGAAGAGATATCCATAGTTCCGACTGTAGTAATATGTGATTGAGTCCCATTAGAGACTCAAACTGACTTCACATAGGTAGATGGTATGGAAGATGTGAGCAGACTACCTTCTCCAATGAGATGAGTAGAGGTGTCCGAATCAATAATCCAAGCTGGAGTAGGAGCGATAGCAGAGTTGGCTATTGTACCTGAAGAAGTGGCAAGAGCAGCAGTTGTAGTGTTACTAGTGGTAGTAGGCCCTGGAGTCTGAAGGATCTACATTAGGCAGGATTAATCTATGCAATAAGATGAACAGTCTTGCCACTGGAGGTAGGCGATGCCTCTTCCAAAGATGCGCCAAACTTCTGCCAGCATCGTTCAGTCGGGTGGTTCCACCTACCACAGTGAGTGCATGGAGCATTAGAGTATCGCCCACGACCACAACCAAAGTCACGACCTCATCCAGATTCCCGTCCAAGGCCATGACTTGGATCATGACCGCATCCTCCTCGCAAGTCGTATCTGCCTCCTCGCCCAGATGAGGCGATGTGTGCAAAGTTCTCTGTTGAAGGTAAGACGGGAGGTCGGGCAACGGATGTCTCAAGCTCCTCAAGTCGGACAAAGATGGCCTTCATTGTTGGCGGTGTGTCTGATATAAGAAATTGATCCTTTGCTGCATGGTATCTAAAATGCAGGCCATTAAGAAAGCGGTATACCTGCCAATTAAAACACTCTTATATTTGTTTGGTGCAACATGAGGGCTGGAATATTGCAAGCTCCTCATACAGGCTGGATAGATGCCTGTAGTACTCGATGAGGGTGGAATCACCCTGAGATGCCGATCGGATTCGCATGTAAATGTCTGCAAGGCGTGACTTCCTCTTCTTCTGGGAGTATGTTTGCTCGAGATCCTCGCACATTTCCTTGGCCGTATTTTCGTAAAAAAGGTTTGAGGTAATGTGAGCCTCAACATTGTTGGTCATCCAATTGATAACCAAATAGTTGTCAATCTGCCAGTTGTTGTATTCTTTATCCTTCTCATCTAAAGGATCTTTAGTCAAAATGTAGAGTTTCCTCTGACCACCAATGAATACCATAAAAGATCGAGAGCAGAGCACGTAATTTTCTATGCCCTTGAGTTTGATAGTAGTGCCTTGTGCCATAATATTTGTGGCCAAGGGCTTTGTCTCGGTAGAAGAAGGCACCATGGTGGTCTTAAAATAGAAAGACGATCCTGTGATCAACTAAAGATGCATATAAGAGCTAAAAAATGCCCTAGAACTCACGTTTGCCCTTGATGAAGGGCTGAAAACCCTCAATGGACAATAGATCTGGATTCTTGGAAGCGGTCCGTGATGAGTTTTGGATCTCCAAAGAGTCCTACGGTACCCGTAGAGGGTAGCTATGGGGCTGACGACCTTCATAGGAGGTCCTGAAAGCGTAGGGTAGCGCTAACGGGAGGGATGTTGCATTGGAAGTTGTTGGAGGGCCTTGCGTGGGGCCCTAATTCAGGGAAGTTGGCCCGCATAGGCTTTTGCGAGGCTTGAAGGTGGCGGTAGGGATTTTTTGTCAGAACCCCGGTCTAGGACCGTTGCTGTGATATCATGTGAAGAAGAGAGACAAAATGAGATATATAATCCATAGGGATAAGATCTCTTATATAGAGAGAAAACCCTAGAGAGTACAAGAGGAAAAATACATAAATACCCCTGAGGGGTTATGCAACCCAAAGGGTTGAAGGTTACGGAACCCGAAGGGTTAAGGGTTACGGAACCCGAAAGGTTACAAACAAAATTGTAATATAATAATTCTAACAATAATAATTTTAATAGCGAGGATCATGGATCTTAGGAACTTAATTTGGTGCAGAAATCATAGAGAATGGAGGCCTGACCCGATAAGGAAAAATAGGAGAAGAAGCTCCTACAGATAAGGAATCGGGTTGTGTCAACTGGGAGGAGACGTTGACCAGGGTCAACAATCCTACGTGGCCCAATCAGAAATCAGAATTTAAAAAAATAAAAGGAAATTAAAGAAACATAGTAAATAAATTTAAATTAAAGTGTATAAAATAAAAAAATGTTTGTTATTTTATAAACTATTTTCTATTATTTTTAATTATTTTTATAAAAATATAAATAGGGTATATACAATATTAAGTTTCATTTACAAGTATACTATACCTATGTATTTTACATAAGTATTTTTATTTTATTATTTTTATGAAATTTATTTTTATTTTACATTTTTTATTTACAAAATAATTTGAGAAGTATAAAATGATTTTTATTTATTTATATAATTTAGAGAAAGGTAATAAATAAATAGGTAAAGAATACACATATACACATGTGACATATGTACAATGAATTGTGGATTTTATTTTTATTTTATTTTATATTTTCTGATTTTTTGTATTTATTTTATTATTATGATTTTATACAAGTGTTCAAAAATAATAAAGTTTTCATAAAAAGTAGAATAAATAATTATATTTACAAGTATAGGTAATATGTACAATACGTATTGTACCCCTATCTCTATCTACTTATTCTTTTACGATCTGGTCAAGACTTGACCTTCTCTTAGGGTTTGTGTCACTCTTTATTTATTCTAAATACATCCTTCTTTTTATTCTCTTTATTATTTTATTTTTTTAGAAATATGTACTAATTATGAGATATTAACAAAGGCATGTAAAATGTTAAGTTATTATATTGACATATATTTATTGATGGTTTTAACAAAAGATAAAGCTAAAATAAAATAATAAAGAATGAGAATCGTAGATTTATCATCTCCCTATACTTTACCTTTGCTAGTCCCTTAGCAAACACTTATTTGAAAAAAAAGTGAAAAGGAAGAGAAGAAAAGAAAAAGAACCAAAGTTGATTATTAAACTTACCTTCATCAAATTGGAATGTGGAGCTCAGTATGACCTTTGGATTATTAGTTTGGTGGAACCTTATTGGGAAATAGGTTTAAGACTTAAAAGCCTCCATGTTCCACAGTTCTATGGATGGTCCGAGCAAGCGAACGTGCGATAGAGCTATATGGGTAGATTGAACCAAGTGCAGATGAGGGGATGAATACCTGAAGATCTGTATGAGCTCCTGAGCTCTAGATGATGATGGTCGTCGAGGTTATAGCCTCATTCGGGTCGTGGCTGTCCAAGGAGGATGAACACGGTGGAGGTCCAGCCACGTGAGTGAGCTGCGAGTATCACGTCACCAAACTCCAATCGGAAGGTTGATTCCAATAGCTGTCACTCAACTAGAGGTCACTAGGGGTAGAAGAAGGTGCGATGCATGAGATTCGTTGTAGTGGAGGTGGAAGAAGATACTATATAGGATACTCGATGGTCAAGAAGGATCAGCGAAAAGTACGAAACCCTAGAGTGATCCAGATCAACCAAAGGGTCCGCAAATATATCGGATGTACGAGGTTTATCGGGTCCAAATCTTAAGGTAAACGGAGCTCGAAGGCGGGCTGGAGAAAAATCAAGAAAAAGCTCTGGTGAATGTTATCCAGGTCTGACCCGGGGAGGCGGAGGCGTTGACCGGAGGTCAACAACCGAGTTGAGCCAATCAGAAAATTCGATTTTATGAAATAATTACAAAATGAATAAAATAAGTAAATGAATTCAAAATAAAAACTTTATAAAATAAAAAAGTTTGTTAATTTCCAAACTATTTTTTTATGATTTTTATTTTTTTATGAAAAATAAATTAGTGTATATATAGTATGTGGTGTTATGTACAGATATAATATACCTATGTATTTTGTACAATTTTTATTTGTAATTTTTATATAAATACATCAATTTTGTCTTTTATTTATTTTCAACATATTTTTAGGCGTACAAAATAATTTTTATTTTATATTTATGATCTATTTCCAGATATAGAATAAATAAGAAGTAAGACATATAAACATGTATTTTGTACAAGTGAGAAAGGATTTAAATTTTATTTTATTTTATTTTTCTGATTTTTATTTTATTTTATTTTTAGGATTATATACAAGGAGGTAAAAAGCATATTTTTATTTTTATTTTATCAAAAATAATTTTTTACATATATAGGTAATGCTTACAAGATAGAATAGGTCGTATTTCTCTCTACTTATTTTATTTTGGCGATCAGGTCAAGTCTTGATCTTCTCTTGGGGTTCATGACACTCTGTATTTATTCTAAATACCTCCTTCCCTTTTTTTTTCCTTTATTCTTTTATTTTTGAATAAATACATGCTAATTATACAAGGTTAACACATGCATGCTAAATGCTAACTTATTATATTTATACCTATTTACATGATGCTTTTCCAATATAAATAGCTAAAATAAAAGAATAAAGAGTGAGAATCAGGGATTCATTACCCCATATACTTTACCTTTGCTAGTCCCTTAGCAAACACTTATTTAAAAAAAAGTGAAAAAAGGAAGAAAAGAAAAAGAAAGAGAATCAAGATTGATTATTAAACTTTTATTCATTAAATTGAAGTATGGAGCTCAGTCAGACCTTTGGATTATTAGTTTATTGGAACCTTATTTGAACAAAAGTATAAAAATCAATAGCCTCTATGTTCCACCAATCTATGGTCAAGACTCCTCAATAATCCAGATCAGAACAAGTCTAATACACAAACTCTAATGACCATTATCTTTTTTTACCGTGTAAGTGATATGTAGCTCCCCACCTCATAAATGACAAGGCAACAACCTCCCTCAACAAGGTAACTCTAATGCTCCAATCCAACAGCTCTTTCCTCGAGGAGCAGGGTATTCCCTTCTAAGTTCAAGTGCAATTGGACCAAGAAGAGGGGAAAGAAGAGAATAAACAATCATCAATGTAGCCATGTATCTCTAGGAGCCCAACTAGTGTAGCTAAGTCTCCCTCTACAAGCTTCATGAGATGAGAAGCTGAAATATAAGCTTTTCTTTATTTGACTATATACACTCCGACAAGCATTTTATTTTCAATCAGGCCTGTCCACTTTTTTGGAGTTTTCTTATGCACACATTTTTTTGAATGTGCATATGTACAACATATCTACATGGTGCATCATATATACAAAAGGACTTTTCCTCTTGAGCCAGTAGAATATCCCTCTTTTGAAGCATTATTTCAATCCACAACTCCTGTCTTTAGAGCTCAACACCGCCACATCAAGTTGAGGCGTACTTCCTTCCCGAAAGAAAGACGAGAGGTTCCGCCTAGAAGTAATACCCTTGTATGCTACCCCAAGCCAAAGGAAACTGCCTCCTCATCACCTCATCTGTAGAGAGCTATGTGTAAGGTGTCGGTGCAAGTAAAGGCATTATTTGTGAGAGTCATGTGTGTGTTGTTAAATGTTCTACTTAGGTTCATCAATATGACATGTGAACAAATCCCAGTGGACTCAAAGAATTAAGTCATAAATGGATCTGAAAAATCTTAAACCTAAATCTTATAAGGTTCCTCTGAGAATTAGGTTGATTCATGGCTTAACCAAACTCCATTTTCCAATTTAATTCCAGACTAGTTTAACTGTCAACTATGTTTCAAACAAATATACAAATATTTGCAAAAAATATTTTTATGCAAAACTTTTGAAAATGTGTAAAATTTTTGAAAATGTTCGGATGCATGCATGAGTGTAGAAGTTGTGCAAACTATTTACAAATATTTACACAAGGGTTTTTGAAAACTTATATTTTTGAAACATTTTACAAAAATTTTGTACTATATACATAATTTTGATACAAAAATATTTACAAACACTTTACAAGCACTCATAATAGACTAATACATTATCGTGAGGCTCTCTTAGGTTTATGTAGATAAGATTTGGAGATCAGTGTCTCTATAATTTTATATCCTTCAAAATGTTTATTACTACAGTCAAGTCTTTCTCTTTTCATAGCAATATTAGTAACAGCTACAACTCCCATTGCATGGAAGATGCATGGCTTTGTACATATTATGAGATATATCAAGTTTTCATTGCTCCTGCCTAAGGACATCAAGCGATAGCCATCACAAAACATAGATGAATCATCCCTTTAGATAGGGAAATATCGTGTCGAAATGAACGAAGCCTTTCTTGGAATTATCTGTGTGGAATCCTTCCAAGATGTATTATCATTGGGATAATCTCAATACCTCTTTTCACTATTTTTTAACATTTTCATATTCAATAATAAGATGCATACTTTATTCAATGTTTCTAACAATTCCATATATAAAATATAAAAGGAATTCTTGAGATCTTTTATCTCAAACATTTGTGCAGCAATTAGATGTATACATTGTTTGTTATCCTTACATCATAATAATGACTAGGATGTTATCTACATAAGGCATAATAAACACACTGGAGTTCCCGCCAAGCTTCGTGTATACACATAGTTCATCCAAATGCTAAATGAAATCATAAGTCTACAGCTTCATTGAGTCAAATGTTCCAACTATGAGAAGATTGTGTAAATGACATGGATGGGCTTATTTAATTTGCATGCTTTACCTTCCTCGCCTACACAACCTTCATGTTTCTCTATATGGATATCCTTGTTGAGGTATCCATTAAGAAATGTAGTCTTGATGTCCATCTACTAGGTGTCATTGTAAATATGTCTAATTATAGCCAGCAACATTCCAATGGATTTAAGCATGGATACTTGAGAGAATGTCTCATCATAATCGATTCTTTCTCTTTGTGTGTAGCACTTGTATACGAGCCATTTCTTTAATGTATGTACTTCTTATCATTTATCTCTTGTGTCAGACATGTGAGCCCATGGTGAACCATTATACAATAAAAGTTATTAGAGTTAGTCTGAAATAAAGAATAACTAAGTTTGTATAATAGGTCCCTTCGTACAATAAGAGTTACGTATCCTGAACATCTTAGTATTATATAGTTGTTGATCTAAAGGTTGTATCATAGAGACTAGTACATGGTTGAATATCTAAAGATTCAGATTGAGTACTCAACCTCATCGTTAGGTAATTATCAGGAAAGGATCTTTATCCTGAGAAGGAGATGGCCATCCTTACGCTAAAGGTTGACATCAGATGGGCCTCTTGATGCAGGACCACTACAAGGAAATAGAGATTCAGGGGCTTTAAATGGGTTAGGTCAAAGAGTCGAATTAGCGAGATTGAGATAACTAAGGTCTATATCATGATCCTTAAGTTTGCAAAGGTCTTGGATTTGCAGGTTTCGCATTCCCCAAGGAATCTAGAGGATAGTCAGAGATAGTCTACCCTCTACAGTTACTTCAATGTCTGATCTATAATGTTGACTTTGTTGAATGATTCAAAGTTAGAAAGCAATACACTTTGTAAACAAGGGAGATAACCACACATATATCTCGATCTTTATCATGAATATTTGGTTGCCACGTCTAACAAGAAAACCCAAGTCAAATGACTCAGGTCGTGGTTTTCACATGGTTGGATTTCCACGGTAACACATTGTTCCATGTGCTTATTATCTTGGTTTATTATTTTTGATGTGCTTGATATATTTTCGTAAAAAGATTTCTAATTTTCATCGTTATGTTATTCACATCTACTTTATTGGTATCGTTATCCGAAGGAACTCATAAAAAACAAACATTGTAATATGTAAGTAATTTCTTCATCTAATATACATATATATATATATAATTTTATCTTCTTATAGGTTTACTGTTAGAATTCATATACTAAATTAAGTAATTTCTTCATCTAATATATATATATATATTTAATTTTATCTTCTTATAGTTGTATGGTTAGAATTTATATATTAAATCCAAGGTTAAAAAACACGAAAGATACATAAGAAATGTCCAAAATGATGTGGGGCTTCTTTAACTCACGAAAGACCATGTCTCATTTGAAGTGTTCTCTCATTTGAAGTTTCCCCTACAAGGAGCCCTTCAAACGAGATAGGGTCTTTCCTGAGTTAAGAACAATTGATCTCTTTTTTGTAAAAGCCTTTAGGAATTTAGTAAAATAAACAGATGGTTTGTAATAACATGTAGCCTATAACTATCACATTGTAAATTATAAAAGCAACACATTGTAATATATATATAGCGAGGAGATTTTTCAAATGAGGTGGGCCTTTCCCGATATTGTAACGGTCATTGTCAATTTAGTAGAGACTCAGTAACAAATTTGTAATAGTATAAACTGCACATTGTAAAAAATAATTTTGTACAATATATCATCCATATTTAAATTAACATTTTCATCCAATATAATAATACTTTCATAATTATATTTCATTATACATTTTATGTTAATATTTATTATTAATCTATGAAATAAAAATTTGTAAAATAGATGGGAAAGATACCTAAATGGACGGTGCCTCACCATATATATGATGAGGCCCCACCTCACTTGAAGTTTTTCATATGTGTTTGTGCACACATGTGTGTGCATATGTGTATACGTACGTATATACGTATGTACGTATGTATACACACAAATATGCATATGCATACATACATACATATGAGAAACTTCAAATGCGGTCATGTCTCAACAATATTGTGTTGAGCCATCAATCTTATCCCTTCATTTTTTATCTCATGGCCAAAATTTATGACATATTAAATTTATCATTTCAATGTTGGAAAATCCTTTTTTGTCATTTTGTCACATTCTAAATATAGCATGTGACAACTTCAAACCCTAGCTTATTCCATCTCTCTCTCCCTCATCTCTTTTTCTCACTAGACAATGTCAACGGCGAGATTTGTGGAGGCAGAAATCGGTCGTGCAATGATACAATGGTCGAGTTGAATATGGAGGAGATGATGACGAAGGAAAATGAGGATGTACAGAGCTTGTCCCATCTATAGCGATAGCAGAAGCACGAGGGGTGAGCCCCAATATCCTACATCGTAGTGCGCAACAACGGAATGATGCATGTGGTTATTCGCCACCTCTCCAGCATTGCCGCCTTGAAGGCCCATCGCACCTTCCCTATCCACATACTCTTGTGTCTCTTCCTTTGACTTCTGCGAGTATGTCCTCCTCACTGAGAAGCCCTTTACACCTAGAGGGGTGAGAAGCTTCAACCTCCTAATGAGGTTGTAGTAGGGCCTCTCGAGATCACATCTCTGTCAGAGTACAAGAGACCTCTAAGGCATCAGATGTCTCTAATAGAGGGAGGCATTAGGAGGCAAAATATGGAATTAGTGATTTGGGGGTCGTCGAAATCCTCATAACATGTGGACTTGGTTGTTGCAGTTGTGGTCGTTGTTGGATTAGAGGAGAGAATGTGGTCTCTCTTTCTCTAAAGTTGAAATTTCACATTTTCTTAATTTTAATCAAAGTTTATTTATTAGGCATTTTGTTTAGGTAAATCATATCTATTTATACTTTATTAGCATTAGGTTCATGTTATATTAAAGGAGTTAGGTTGCCGTTTTATGGGGGAGGTGGCGATGGAAAGGAGGGAGAGAAAGAAGGTTGTGTTGGAGTCGTTCAATCACCACGGAATTTAATGCAAATTTTTTTGCAATTTTTTATGCATACTTTTTATACAAATATCATATTTGTTTACTTTTCTCGGATTGTTTTTTCTGCAAATGTCAGATTCTTTTTACAAATATTACAAAGAGAACATGAATTTTTACAAAGGCATCGTGACTATTACAATCATGACTTGTTACATACAAAGTCTCACAAAGGTAGCATGAATATTAAGATGCAAAGATACAAATTGGCCAATAATGTAAAACTAAATAAAGTAATAAAAAAAGTGGATATTCGTATTTACAAAAAAACTAACAACATTTACAAAAATAATTTTATTTTTTAAAAAAGAATTTCATTCTGTTGATTATCGCTCCAACATTACGTACTAAAAATAAGTTTTTATAATTACAAAGCTCCTTATAAAATTTACAAATACAAGAACAGTTTTAAAAGGAGTTTTTCATTCCACAATTAATATTGTTTGTCGATGAAAAAGGAAATTGATAAATATAGGAATGGACAAAAAATAACAAAACTACACCAGCCTTAAATTGTAAGCTAAAAGGATATAATGAAATCAAAATTCAAATAGAAATGGAATGACTAAATTACTCTTTTAGGTAAGATATATATATATATATATGATTTATTAGGGCTACACATAGTAGGAGCCAACTTAGTTATCCCACCCTTATATTTTTTCATTTCTTAAGGTATTTTCTGAAAACACCTGAGGGGTTTAATCCACTAGATGACAACATATTGTCATTCAAATTTCGTGCAAAACATACATTCCTAACACATCTGTCTAAAAGGATCAATTAGCAATTCTGAGACCATTAAAATTTGACAGTCTTGATGAATGGGTTATGAATATATATTACAAAAAAATTTTAATGAGAACGTGATGTCATATAGTGATCTAAATCAGCCCAGGTGTTTTTAGAAAATAATTAGAATTAAAAAAATAAGAGCGGCAATAGCCAAGTTGGCTTCCCCTAGGAGTAGTCTCATTAAACCCATATTATATATATATATATATGAGGATGGGGAGTTTGCACCATGGTGTATGTAACTGAATATGCACCAGTGCCAAAACGTCCCTTATATTTTATTTTTTTTAAATGTATTCATGTGGTATTTAGATCACCATATATCACCATGATGTCATTCAAAATCCAACTTAATTTGAGACTTCTAACTTCTCCATCAAGATTGCTAAATTTTAATGGTATCAGAATTGCTGAAATTGAGCTCTCTAGATGGACACGTTACAAATGCTTGTTTTATACAAAATTTGAAACATATGTTACACTAAAAATGCTAAGTAAATCCTTAGGGGCCTGTTTGGTTGCAGGGTTGGGCAAGGTTGGCCCAACCCAGGTTACTATTCACAAGGGTACTTCCTCCTCACAGATTACTATTCACCCATCCCAACCCAGCCCAACCCAACCCGGTCCAACCCAGCAACCAAACATGCCCTATAGGTTTCAATTTTAAAAAATAATATATGATATATGTTTTTGGTACAGGTGTGTACCATTTGACACCATTTATATAGGGAAAATATATAATAGTTGTTTCAATGTTACATGCATCATGGTGCAAGCTCTCCCATACTCATATATATATAGGGAAAATGTGACATCATTTTTCCCATTTTTTATTTTTTAAATATTTTCATGAATTTTCATAAATATATCCTTATATTATTTCATTCAAATTTGTACGAAACAGAGATTCCTATGGCCTCTATCTAGACAAGATTGATTTCAACTATTCCACGATCGTTAAAATCTGGATAGAGGCCATAAAGGTCTTTGTTTCACACGAAACTTGACTGACATGATATAGTGATATAGTGATGAAATTCATGGAGCATTTTTCAAAAAAATAAACAAAAAAAGAGAAAATGAGGCGGGTGGAGCTAAGTTAGCTCATCTAGGGGGCAACCCCATTTAACCGGTGTGTCTGGAGGGGGGGGGAGGGAAGCTGCTTCATGGAGCAACTAAGTTGGCTTCTCTACTGAGCATCCCTTCCTTTAATTTTTTGAGAAATTCTACCATATCTTTTCATCACGATATCCCTATAATATGTCATTCCAATTTAGTATGAAATAGAGATTTATGTCCTCAATCTAGAACAGGTAACTTTAACGATCTTAATTGTAATGGACTTGTTCTAGATGGATGGCATATGAGTCTCTATTTCTGACGAAATTGGAATGACATATCAGAGGGATATAGTGGTGAAAATACATGGTAGAATTCCGCAAAACAATAAAAAAGTTACAGAGAAAATGCTTCGTGGAGCAGCCAACTTAGCCACTCTATGGAGCATCCTCCCCGTCCTCTCTCTACACACACACACACACACACACACACACACATATATATAGAGGACTTATCCAGAGGTCACTGTGCCCATTTAGGATTTTTAAGCACGCGTTATCATCCGTGTGATGATGATCAAGCAGTTCTGAGTAAAATTGATTAATTTCTAAAATTAGCGCTAAGAATGAGTTGCCATAACCACCCACCGCACATTACTCGCATTTTAATTCCTTTTTTTGAGCATCTTATATTTCCAATTATATCGAGTCCTTAAAAAAAGGAAGACGGTTTTGGAAAGATACATTTAAATCATCAATTTCGTATCGAAGAAATAATCATTGTACATTTGATCAGTAATGTAAATAATGTACTCAAGTAATTATGTGTTGCGAGATCAGTAATACTGAAACACTTGTCAGTATTTTACATATGTAATATTACATTGTACAGAGATCAGTAATTCATTCATGTTACTCAAGTAATACATATTCAGATCTCAAGTAACTATTGTTGTGAGATCAGTAATTAAGTATGCGAATTACTAATGTCCATACAATAAGTACTGATTACAAATGTCCATTTTACTGAAGTCATTTTGATTGTTACTAATGTTATAGTTACTTAATACTTTGAGTCTTACTGAAGCACTTTTTATTTACTTATATAACATTTTTAATTACTTATAATGTATCGAGTGTTACTGATGGCAATACATAAGTTACTGTCACATTATTTTTTATACTTATTCCAACTTATTTATTCCATTACCTTCTTTTACCTACAATTTATTACATGTTACTGATGCTTCTATATATCTTACTTGTTTTATTCTTTATTTTGAATTACTATCGAATCACACCTTCTTTACTTATGTAGCCTATTTAATTACTTGTAATACGTCAATTGTTACTGAAAGTCGCACATAAATTACTTAATTATAGTTATATGATGAACATCTAAATTTCAACTGTCTTGTAGTTCATTTAGATGATGTTTTTTTGCTCTCTCTCCTCCGAATAACAGCAGCTTCTTCAAGACACCAAATTGTTGCATTATTCTGCAAGAAACAATAAGTTAATTTATATCCGTGAATAGTAATAATTGTATAAAGAAAAGCAACTCAGCAATATACTCATTTCAGTAAGAATCATTCAATGACAAGTAACATGTAATGAATTGTTAGTAAAGTTTGTTATATGACAAGTAACTTGTAATGAATTGTTAGAAACTCAACAATATACTCGCTTCAGTAAGAATCATTCAATGACAAGTAACTTATAATGAATTGTTAGTAACGTTTGTTATATGACAAGTAACTTGTAATGAATTGTTAGTAACTCAGCAATATACTCGCTTCAGTAAGAATCATTCAATGCTAAGTAACTTGTAATGAATTGTTAGTAAGATTTGTTATATGATAAGTAACTTGTAATGAATTGTTAGTAACTCAGCAATATACTCGCTTCAGTAAGAATCATTCAATGACAAGTAACATGTAATGAAATGTTAGTAACGTTTGTTATACGACAAGTAACAATTGTGTTAACATTAGTAACATAAAATATCTCATTAGTAAATTACTTAAATATATCAGTAACTCAATATATTTTCAAATTAACGCATAAAAAATAACAATTATATTTACTGTAACTTTTTATTATATGAAATCAAAATACCTTCGATACAAAATCAATTAGGACTACAAATCGTGTATCAAAATGAATAAAAATGATATTGTGAATACCATTTCTCATATTTCAATCATACTTCTCGAATAAATATTGCTTACGATCAAAAATATGTATTATTCGTAATTGCTTTTGAAATATGCCGATCACAATCCATTCGCGAATTAACCATGAACGAAACCTAATGAAAAAATATTATCAAAGAAAAAACAACAATTAAAACGCAGGATCAATGAAAATATAAAATCAACAATTGAAATACAATACCTTTGGCGAGCGAAAATCGTCTCCAATCGATAATAAAACACAATGATTCATGAGAACGATCGCTCGATCCCCTCTCAAAATGTGACAAAATGGATTTTTTCTCAATACAATATCAGACGATACCAAAAAAGTCTACTGCTATTTTGGGAAATTCATTAATATTCAAAATTAAAAGCATTGTCGCTACCATTGCCGTTCCTAAAATCATGGGATTAAGAGATTTAATCTAACGGTGGATAATACGGGCTCATTTTATCGCAAATGGGCACAGTGCCCTCTGGATAAAAATCCTATATATATATATACACATATACACACGAGTCATGCAATATATAAATATATTTTAAATGTTTATCTCTATGTAATTGTGTTATTAGTATTTACTTGTTAAATCCAAGTTAAACAACATGAAAGGTATATTTAGGGATGAGCATTGGTTTGGACTAGCTCGTCCTAACCGTAAGTTCAACCCTCATAGTCGACCAGGCCCATGAGCTTGGCCTAGAGTGTATGATCATTTTTTTGGGTTGGGCTCAAGCTGAGGTCATCCCAGCCCTCTAGGCCGACAAGCCGGGCCCAAAATTAGGCCCATGTTTACACCCACGAGCTGGGCCCGCATATAGTTGTGTCAGCGTGCTATTTGGGTTTAGGATTCAGGTTAGCCCTTCATTTTGTTTGCATTCTAGAGTTGGGTGGGATATCGTTTAATGGCAAGCCCAAGAATTTAATAATGCTTTAAATTTAAACCTCATATTAAATAAATGTAGTTAGGCAAAGACACGACCTGAAATAATAGTACATCACAACATATAATTATTCTCTCAAATATTCTAGTAATTGTCGTATCATTTTACATAATTGATTTGAATACATGTAGCCCTTAATTCATATGCATAATATATGTATCTTAATATGTAAACTTTTTAAAAAAAAATAATTTCAAACAGTAAATACAAGACCCACTTTTTTTCATTCATATTTACATGTTATCTATGAGAATTAAACATAAGTATTTAATTTTATTTATCCGTTTGGATTGTTCCATAAGAATAGATCTAGGACAAAACAGTAGACAAATCCTTAAAAGGAAGGGTTGGGAAATTAAAAAAGAGAGGATGATATGTGAGTAAATATTTAATTGCAAGGCTTTGGTTGTAATCTATATAATACCCATTGAATATATGGTCAATCCATCTCAAGCCTGGCCGATAAGAATTGAGTCGGACTTGATCTTCGAACCACGAAAAAAATGTTAGGTATTGGCCCGGCTTAAAGCTCGACTTATTAAATGGGCTTGAGCTTGGACCCTATATGGTCTGGTCCAAGCTTGTCTCATGCTCATCCCTAAATATATTAGAAATGTCCAAAATGAAGTTGACCTTCCATAACTAAAAAAATACCATGTCTTATTTGAAGCTCTGTGGTTAGTCCAGTGAGATAAGACGTTAGCAGTTAATGTAAGATATCATAGTAGCTAAATTTTTGAAGTCCAACTGACATGCCCACCACTATAAGAAATTGGACCTAAGGCAATAAAGAATTCGAATACTCATGACCATATCTTTTGATGTTAAAGATATAGAAACACATATTATTCTTTGCCAAATCATCTTTTGTATTTATAATTATCAATAAATGTTATTTTGTTGTTAAAAGTTCATATAACGACGATACTTTCGTTGACTTATTCATCAAAAATTATATTAATCTTTGTTAAATTCAGCAACGATTAGAAGAAAAGTTCAACGAATAACCATTGTTATATGATTCGTTGTGAGGAATATATCAACTATTCATTGTGAATGCAAGAGTAATATTCATTGCTATATACTTTACTACGGAAAATATATAAACTAATATTAAATTGTTCTTTTTTTGTAATTAAATTGTTCTGTTTTTTTGTTATGCGCACAACATAATGGGTCAAAAATATCTAGTATAAAGTGCGTGACAAGTGAATGAGCTGAATGATTATTCTTCATTCCATTAATATTTTTCTATTCATTCAGTGGAACTTATTTAGTGAAAAAAATACACACTCCATCTCTCGTGAGAGCACTGGTGATTGTGATCAGCTGCAAAGAAAGCCATAAAATAATAGAGAATGGCATGTTGGTGCTTTCCATAAAGTTAAAAAACGGAGACCGAATAAGGAGTTCCTATGCAAACAATGAACGATCAGTGGAGAAGAATTCGCATTCGTATTTTGTATAGGTAAAGTATGCAAAGGCATCTCGACCAACTTGACATAGTTTCGACTATCCGGTCGAAATTAGAATCTGCAATACAAAGAATGGGATTCAAAGTTGCCTATTACCTTAGGTTGGGATAGAAGAGAATAGAATATCGAACATAAACTCACACCATGCAGGATGCTACGTCTAAAGCCTATAAATAATATTAATAACTAAATATAATATGCCATGTGGAGTAGCACGAATAAGGACATGAGTCGACTATTGTGGTGTTGTGCCTGCTGTAAACGTGGGAGCTGCTCGATTGATCGAGAGGTTCACTTTGCACGGTACAGACCCACAAAAAATGCAAAATCATATGAACCACTCGATCAAGATTGAATCTGCTTGCAAGAGACGATCCTCTCTACACGAATAAAGCCGCTCCTATAAGGGAATGGGTTCTTTTCAATATTTAGATGAGATGGGGCACCCATTCAATTATGATAATATGTTTGTAGAAATCATATTCCTTTTGCCGCGGACAACTCAAAATGTTTCTTGAACTTGCATGTGGCTTTATAAAACAAAAAAATGAATCCGAATATTTGTCGACTTAGGAAAGGGTATCATAATTGTGTTATGGGAAATTTGTTTACCAGAGCAAAATGCCAATTTTGCGTATCAATCTTACAGAAGATAGGTTGGACAGACTCAACAATATATCACATGAGAACGCAAATGGAGCAAAAGATTTTTATTGTCTATACTTATATGCCTATTTGATCAGCTTCCAAATAGAGGGGATAGAGTACACATCCATATATCCCAACATTATTTCTCATAATACAAGAAAGAAATCGGAAAGAGAGAGGAAAAAACATCGAATAATGCAGCAAAGTTTGGAGAGAATGGTCTTCGAATTTGCTTCTCCAGTAATCATTCTATAGTATGGTAGTGAAGTTATCAACTTGATAATATTTCTTCTTTCTACTATACTCATTTTTTTGTGATTTATGACTCCATACATAGGACGGCTTTATGTAAACTCTTCACATGAGACTGATTTGATTTAGTGTTTGATTCTCCGAATAATTAAGGATTTTCATGTTAAAAAATTCTCCGTGCATTAGTGGTTGGTTTTCTACGGTTGGAATTTTAGTTTGTGATTGTTGTTGATATACTGGTGCAAGACTCATTTATCAACTTTAGTGTTTTCCGTGATTTGATATATATCTAGAATATGTTACCAACAAGTGACATCGGAGTCAACATGTTTGATAAGAAGAAGTATTACACCAATAGAATATTCAATGTTAATTGAATCAACTACAATTTGTGAAAAATAAGATGAATTTTTTTTTGTTTGTGACCCAAAAGCACAAATCCAAGAGCATAAAGAATGAGTTTTTTAGCATTAGAAAATATGTAGATTTATGTAGTAGTTTGTGGTGAATATGTGTACAATCATACATTCAAACTGCGACATGTGCATAGTCACTCTCATCCAAGTTGGAGAATTTATACACTTCGAAGACAGAGAACAACATAGAATTTATGCACTTCGAAGACATAGAACAACAAGTTGTTCCTATTTAGGATATTGATGCAATTAAAGTTCAAAGACAATACTATTGTTTCAGATCATCTAAATGAATTCCAAGGTTTATCAATCATCTTGACAACATGGGAATAAAATTTGGAGATTAGGTTTTATGTCTGCTACTACTTGTTGCTCTTCAAACAATTGGGAGAGATTTCACAATATGATTTGTGTATCTTGTAGCCGTCTAGAGCACTCCATGTCTAGGATTGTGAAGTTCACTTTATAGTACCGCTAGACAGCAATCGATGGTTACTATTATGTTCCTCAATATGTCCTTTTGTCCCTTGACTGATCCATCTGCATATTGTACTAAGGCTCTAGATCGATTAAGTGGTGCAAGATTGAGTCTATCGAACATGGTAATATGTAAGAGGTTTATTGGAGAATTGTTTTCAAGGAGAGTGCGACAAAGGTCATGTCAACAATCTAAGTCGTCACATAATGTACACCCAAATCCCTCTTCTTTCTAGAGATCTCATTCCTTATTACGTAGGACTTGACAATGGACAATATATATGTTATTGTTATGTTGTTTCTCTTCTTGCTCATCCTTTTAGGCATGCATCTTGCATTAAGGTGCTTATGTATGGCATGAATGATGTTTACACAATAGATGAAAATCATATTAACTTTCACATACTCCTTGTAAATCCTTTCCGTATATAAATCATTGTATTTTTTATTTTTTGGTTTTTTCTTCCTTCCGGTCAATAGAGCTCGGGGGAAGGAGAATACTAAAGTAGCCAAATCAGGTTTAGAAATAGAAATATTCTCATACATAGAAAAATCCCGAATAAAATGTTTTTTGGACGAGAGTTTAGCTCATGTTGAAATAAGAAAAAAATCTTAAAAAGAAAATGCAGGTTTCTCGAAGATGGTGTTGGATTGGCGACATGAACCGGTTTCTTTTGGTTCTTGTGTGCATTTGAACTGTGTCCATTTGAAAAACATCCTTTTTACTCTACTTAATTTCCTCATTTTGTTGTAAAAGAGGTGATAAAAAATCATATAGATTTGATCCATTCAAAATGGGGCAATTGTTTATTTTACCAAAGCAAGCCCTGACGAAGTAAATCTCAACAATTAATTCCAAGAAAATCCTTCGATGTATATCTTTCAAATACACAATTAGTACTAATTTTCTTTTCCCAAAGTATTTCAATATCAACTAAATTTAAAACCATTGTTCAATTAACCAAATAATTTATTTGGAGTATAATGATCAATGAAATACATCAATATTAAAGCTAAAAGTTTTTGTGCATTCAAAACCACATAATGAATATTTTTACACAATTTTATAAGGAAAGATTACTTTTTAAATGAATAATTTTGCTCAAAATCAATGTCTCGAATAAAAAAATACATAAATATTTCATTTTATTTCCAAAAATTATTCATAATATCTTAGAATGAAGAGGATCAAGTGAGCTTTCAAAAATAAACGTTATGCATCAACGAATCTGGAGACTGTTTTGAAATAAAAATAAAAATAAAAATGAATTGAAATCAATTCCTTAGGGGGCTTATCTCATTATCTGTGCATAAATCACATGGCTTTCCTGGGCACGCTTGAAAAATGGACAAGTCACGTGCAAGAAGCACGTAACCTAGATGTGAATCTGGATGGTTGTGGATCCTATTAATGTTCAAAATTCAATGTCCCTTCAAGCCATGTGGTGTTCTAACAACCATGTGATGCAAATGATTTGATGGTGGATAACATGCACATGGATTAGGGTGGAGCATGGGTCGGGCCCAATCTAGCTCAACCCAAGCCCATTTAGGAAGTCAGGCCCACAGGCCGGGCCCAGGGCCGCTCATTTTTTTAGCAATTGAGCCATGCCAAACCTCGCACCACCACCTCCCTCCCTAGGTTTCCCTGCGCCCCCCTCCACCTCGTGTCGTGCCTCAGGTCGCACTGCCTCCTCCCTCTTCCTCCCTCCCCACCCAACTCCACCCATTGCCACCCTGTCCTTCCTCTCCCTCCTTCACTCACCACCTAGTGGGCCAGCACAACCTCGTGTTCCCTCTCCCTTTCTTCCTTCTCCACCCCCAGCCGGCAATTGCTGACGTGACGCCTCCTTCCTCTCCCTCCTGCACTCCACAATGTCCCTCTTCCTCCCTCCCTCCCCATGGATTTGCGGGTCGGCCCGACCAAGGCTCGGGCAACACTTGGGAGGGGAGGGAGGAGTCGGGGTCATGGTTTGTTTAGAAATCAGGCCGGCCCGTGGGCTTCGGGATCAAGCCCGTGCAAACCCGAGCCTAGCTCGAATAGCTAGATGGGCCAAATTTACAACCTAGGCCCGTCCATTAAGACAATGGGCTCGGGCTTAGGTCGAGCTTGAGCGGGTCGGGCAGTGGGCTGGGTCAGGTCGACCCTGGCCCATTGATGAACCTCGCTTTCATCATATTAATTTTTATATATTAATCCCCTAGCTTAAATTAGCATCAATAAAAATCAGATTAATTATTGTATATATCTTGGTCTCAAAATAATTTAAAAATATAAAAAATGATAAAATAAAAAATCGTAGCGTTTTTATATCTTTAAAAATGCTCATAAAATTATTTCTACCTTTGTTTGACTTCTTTTACATTTTATGAAACTTGTAGATCTCATCGAGATCTACAACTTTCATGTTTTGAGTTTTTTCAAATTCGGCCTCTCTCTATTTCTTTTTGAAATTTTACTTCTGAATAATCTCATTGGATCATGTGGCTCATTCTGGTTGATCCATGTGGCACGCTTCCCCTCATGCCATGCGCCCACCGCTTTCAGTCGTCCAATCCCCTTCTTCATGCCTTCATCGCATCTGTTCATCCCACTTCTATCCTCAACCCTCTGATCCTCCTCCAGATGTCATCTAGAGTGTTCTCCTCCGCTTGTTCCTCGGTCGTTGGATCATTAGATCCAACGGCCCCATGCGCCTTGCCCACAACCCTTAGATGCAGCCTGATCGATTAGATCAAGTCCTCTCCCTCGCGCCCTCTTCTCGGTCGTTGGATTGCAAGATCTAACGGTTGCCATCTCGCCTCCTTCCTCTAGCCACCCTCTCACTCCCATGTTCCCCACTTTGAACCGCACGCCCCCTTCCCATTTTCTCCACCTTCCCAACGTTCCCCTCGCCCCTCTAACCATGCCCGGTCAAAGCACCCTCCTCCCTCATCCTCGGGTACCGCATAGCTTACCACATCCCCCTCTCTTGCTCCACATTTCCCTCGCAACCTACGACCTCCACCCTTCTGCCTTGAAATATGCCTTCTCCGCCCCAAATTTTCTTCGTCCACCTGTACGCAGGCCTTGGTCCAGCATCTCTTCGCCTCCTCGTGACAGGGGGAGGTCGAATCGACGACACAAAGATGAGCAAGGCCCTAGTGTTGACCCTTGGCCATGGTAGGCCATGCCTCCAGCCTTCAAATGCCGACAAGCTGCTCCCCATGGCTAGGGGAGTCCAATGATGAGCGGAGCGCCCACCGGTGCTCAGCCCAAGTCGTCCCTCCTCTACATCAATCTCCAGTTAAGTCTTCTTATCTTTTTCTTCTAGTTTCTGGTAATTTATTAGGCTTGCACACACTTTTTCTCCCGCAATTAAACATCTTGTGAGCTTCCTCATAAATGTACCATCCTCGCCATACCTTTCAATCACCTCTCCTCGCTGCCATAACCTCAATCACTTCACCCCCTTCTTCTTTGCCTCGTCGGAAGAGACAATAAGGGCAACCACTCTTCTATGCTCGTATGGCCCTCCCCTTCACCTCACTTCGTCACACTCACAACACACCTACATGCTTTGACTTTTCCTTCTAACAACTGCAGGTGGTCTTCTTCAATGGTCGGAGGCTCGTCGGAGCTACTGACTTCTTAAGCTCTTATTCTGGTGTACGAGCATCGTTAGACCACTCTCGGGAGTCCAATGTCTTCCATGAGCTTTGACGTCAACCTCCAACCTTTAGGGTTCTTCCTGCAGCTTCATCGAGTGCGGAGGACGGTGGCGGAGCTCCTATAGTTTTGCCGGAGATCGGTTAGCGTTGCCCGCCATCGACGGAAGAGGAGGTCTGACTAATCGTAAAATCAGCCTCTTAATAAGTTGTTATAGTGCGTTGTAGTTGGCAAATCGGACGTGTCAAAAACTACTTAGTATATTTATCAATTAATAGCAAAGTGTTCGTATTTTTATTTTACTTGGGCAAGCCCAAGGTCGAACTCAGGGAGGCATCTTTCTCCTTAGGTTAATTCTCAATTAATTCAGAGGTTAGATTTTCTGAAGAATATTTTTTTGGTCTTTTTATAATTTTTTATGCAATTTAAAGAAAAGACAATGCAATTTCAAGCCAAATTTTAAGGTTAAATTTGAAAGATGATCATATTCCAAAAATTATGAAACTTGGCTAGAATATGAAATGCAATTAAATTAAGCTACTATATTTTTTGGATTTTTTTCAACTCTAAATGAATTTACTATAAATTAAAGATGAATGCAGGGTGATTTGTGCAAAATTAATTTTAATAAATATCAAAGCACATTATTTTCAGATATAAAAATTATCCTAGATAGGTCTAAGTAAGAGGAATTCATGAAAATTAATAAACCTAGAAATTTATGTGAATTGGACCTATTAAACATTAATTAGGCAAATTATTATTTGATTTATTCAGGCCTCGGGATGCGTGCAAATTCAATGAGTTCTAGGCATAGTGTAGAGTGACCTATCCTAGGTCTAATGTGATTTTATAGTTATTTTTAGAGCAACAAGGAATTCAATATTAAATAAAAGGTGTACAGTGGTCAAAATATAGTGAATGTCACCAAAATAATAGTATTAAATTCCATATGGCTCACAAAAATAGGACACATGTCACACAAGATAGAGGATGAGTTAAACTACAACATACAATTTTTAGAATTTAAAAATGATGAAATATGGACACCTAAATATATGAGAAAAGATAGTGGCCAAAATGCAATACAGGAAATAAAATTTCTTAAAACAAAACATGCTGATAGGGCTTCTGAAGTGTTCCGGAGCCTCGACAGAATTTACCCAGCCCGTGCGTGAGAAACACATGAGGTACTAAGCTCGGGAGACTTCAGTGGCTCGGATGGAGGCTTGGACGCTTTGGAGGCTCGGGTGTTGCTTCGGCACTACTTCAGGTGAGGGTCGGATGCTCCGAGCCTAAGGGTCGGGGAAGAGGCTCGGAGTTGGTGACGTGGCTGCAAATGGACCATTAGATCAACATGGATCCAATAGTGGTAGGAGCGGGAGACGTGTCCTCATGAGGTCTGTCAGATCGCCAACAATCCAACGATGGTTGTGTCTCTAGGAGAGGGTGACGTGGAATGCTGGAGACCGTCCGATCAAGATGATCGGACGACAACTGTACGTTGTGCACCTCCTCGCCGCTGCCTCCTGCGGCGAGCTTGGCCGGCCTCCTGCGAAGGGCAGTGAGCTCCGCCGCCTTCTACCGTGCTCGGTGAAGAACCCTGGTAGCTCCTAATTAGCTAAAGAGATTCGTTTAAGCTTGTACAAGAAGACGGACTTCCTGGAAGAGGCGGACGGGGCAGGTATGTCGGAGACGAAGGAGCTCGAAGAATCTCCGACGAGATGTCCGGTCAATGACCAATGATGCTCCAGCAGTGTTAGTGAATGCCAAAAATATGGTGCTTGTGCTCGCTTGGAGGAAGTGAGTAATGCAAGGCATGTGGGGCGAAGTGGGTGAACACCGACATGTTCCTCCGCCGTGATCGACGAAGCAGTAGTCGAAAGTCTTGCGATAGAGCGTGGAGATGAACGGAGGGGTATGCGAAGATGGGGTCTTCAGTGCAAAGCTCGAGCGATGGTCGGTGGATGGTGATGTCGAGAGGAGAAGCCAGAGTAACTCGGAGAAGATCGGATAAAAGAAGAAGAAGATTGGAGGAGAAATGAAGGAGGCTACCTGTGGATGGAGGCTCAGTGAGGAGGCTCTGGTCGTTGCTCGAGGGTCGGTAGAGGCCCGAGCTCTTACAGCTCATCGGAGAAACTGCTGGCACGGTGAAGCTCACCGTGGATCTCGTCGGAGATGGAAACATTGTCGTCACTCAATAATCTCTGTCACCGATAGGTAGAACGGAGCTCTAGGATCTCTCATGCAAGGGCGGATGCGGTAAAAGGAGGCCGAAGGTGCTGGATTTATAGAGAGAAGGTGGAGGTGGCCGTGATGAGAGGCGAGATTTCATGGGGCGTATGGAGTGACGTGGACGAGCCTCATGGAGGTCGTGGAGGTCGATGAGGAAGAGGGAGGTATGGGCTACGTTGTGGAGGTGCTAGACAACGGAGATGGTGACTGGAGTGGCATCAGAAATAGAAAGGGGGCGGAGCCATCATGAGGTCAAGATCGTTGGAAAGAGAGAAGGATGGATGAAGATGACGACTTCTAAGCTGTTGGATATAGCGATCCAACGTCCAGGAGTTGGGCATGAGGAGATAGTCTAGATCAGATAGGGGTATCACCATCAAAGGGTGTAGAGAACGCCACATGGCATCATGGGAGCGTGACTCTAAAGAACGATAGAGACTAGATCAGGAGAAGGATCAAAGGGATGTGATTGAGCAGGGGATTAGCAGGTGAGATCTAAATCATCATGGCGAAGATCCAATGACCATGAGTGTGCCTCGTTGAGAGCGGAGGGCAAGGCGTTGACGTGCGGTCTTGATGAGATCTGGGGATGGATCGGACGGTTGAGAGATGATGCGGTATGGAAGGCCAAGATTTGAAGGAGGCGAAGGCGATCTAATGGCCCAGAGGCAAGGCACGTGGAGGCCAATGGACTGGGCCGCGTGGTGCAGCCAGAGAGCGACACATGGCGCTATCTGGTTGGTCGATAAAGAATGTGAGATAAGAGGGAGAAGATGGTTGAATTTGGAAAAACTCAAAACATGAAAGTTGTATATCTCGATGAGATCTCCAAGTTTTTTGTTGACAAAAAACGAAAATAAGGTCAAATAAAGTATAACATATAAGGGTACAATTATACATACATACATACATACATACAGTATACAATGGGGTCCCAAAACCGAAGTTTTGCATACAAGCTTTGATTGAAATGAAATTGGTCTCATTTTGGAGGTCTCTGAACGCGCATTAATTTAAAAGTGAGTAGACCTAGATCGGAGGCTATATGAGAGAGATATGTGAATTCTAAGGTCCATAATCTCCAACTTGGTTTGGGGTTTTATTGGGCAATTATTCAAGTTATCAATTTTTGGTATTTTTCTGGTATTATTTGTTAGTAACATATACAGTAAATTGAATTTATGAACTTTATAGCTAGTGTAGAATATACAGATGAGTGATTTTTACAAGTGATCTAGGCTTCTCATTTAATGCAGATACAAATGCTAAGATGCAAATGTTATTAATGCATGCATGAATGCTAATTATGCAATTTTTGTGGAAATATGCTCCTAATTGCTTGGGAACAAGGCTATATTTTCAACTTTAAGAGTGATGAATCACAGATTCATCAAGGCCCTAGAACGTATAGGTGTCGTTGAATGGCACCCTCCCGGTGCCAATCTAACGGCCCTCATTCAACCATGTCGACATCTCCAAGGCTAGGAGGCTGGGGAGATCTTAGCCAGAGCATGAAAGTGCCACATCTCTCTATGTGTTCCGAGCCTCGCCTCGAGCCTGCACCTCCATCTGAGCCTAGCCTCACGTGCCTTGGTCACGTGAGGGCTAGGTAAATTACAGGGGACCCTGCAACTTCTTTATACTGCAGATAGGTCCTCTAAGCACATGCCCAGAATGTGCCCCTAGGGTTAATTGCATCTGACCCCTCTGAGTTTTAATAATTGTAGTTTATCCCCTTGCATGTATGGGAAAATTATTGGGAAGGTCCCTCGCTTTAATTTTATTGCATTTAAGTCCTTCCATGGACCTGTTTGTAATGTCTTATCTATTTATTTTGAAGTTTTCTTTACATTTATGTCCATGGACTCTTTTGTGAAAATCAAGCATATGATCTCTGTTTTAGTTGATTTTAGTTTCATTTTGAAGCTTACTTTCTTATCTATTCATTGGCATATATGTTCAATGTGTTTCACACTTAAATTTTGATGATTAATTTTAATAACGAAGTGTCATCGATTTAATGATTTTTGATGCCATTGAGTAATTTATCAATTAAGTTTGCTTCATTAAATGTCCTGAAATTGACTAAGATTTTGTTGCTTATTGATTTCATCTGGATAGGGCTTGGATTTCTATTTCTATACTTACACCACATTGCATGATAAAAAATCAAATAAAAAGAAAAAGAGTCTTCATCTGTATGCATCATGTTTCTTTCTGCGATGACCTATGAGTTTTTAGTTCAGCACTTAATTTGATTAATAAGAATCTGAGTAACCACTTAAGTGGCTTGTGTCCCTGAGTTCGAACTTGGGCTTGCCCAAGTAAAACAAATTCGACCGCTTGTATTTAATTGAAAAAAATGATTTAGCGATTTTTGATCGATCCGATTTCGCTTGACTACAACGAAACTCGAGTGTCAATTCGACACTCTTAAAAGGGTAAATACACAGTTTGTCACCCATGCTCTGCCCTAGCATGGATGCATGTGGATCATCAGATCTTGATGCAATCTACGGTGGTTTACAAGCCACACCTCAACACAAAATCAATGGTAGTTGTAAATTTGGATCTTTGTCCCTTGAACCATTTGACTTCAGGAGGACGATGGAGCTCGGGAAATGGATAAAGAGAAGGAGTGATGCTTCTTTGTTTGATCGAGTTCAGGTTGCAGCTTTGTTGTACTTCAACTGTTGAAGATTCAGCCACCGGAAACTTGTAAAAAAAGTGGAAGAGCTTGAGTGTTGGACTTGGTTGATGCTACAAGAGAGGAAATCATGTGGAGGTTTTGATGTATGGTAAGGTTCTAAAACCTAAAGTTTCGATGCGATTGATGACCAAAGATCAAAGATCTGACTAGGTAGATGATAGAGGCGAGTAGGTTGCGAATATGGGGTGTTCATTGGATGTAGAGTTTGGGACCGATTTGAAGAAAATGAAGTGAAGGGATTTGATAGAGAAGACAAAGAAGAGATATAAGAAAGCTAAGAAAAAGGAAGGGGAAATGTAATACGATGAAGGAGACATGGGTGGATGTTGTATGCCGAAGGATTGTTGGAGTGATGTGCTCTAATGATCATCTTTACCTCTAGGTTAGGGCAATAGGGACAAGGCTCATTTGATCCAATGAGGAGCAATAGCAAGGTCTTGAAGACCTTGGATTGCATTAGAAGCTTGGTAGATAGGGCTTAAACTTGAGATGACATTAGGTTAAATTGAGCGAGAGGGAAGGAGAAAAGCAAGATGTGAAGTTAGGGGGAGGCTAGGGTTTTTGTTAAAGGCTCAAGGATATGGGTTGTAAAATCAAAGGCTCAGGGATTTGAGAGCATAGAAGGCGGAGAGTATTGTGACAACTTATTATTTGTCTTTCTTGGTGAAGGTATTGTACACATGATTCACAAAGAAGACAAATACATTGTATTTTCTTTACTGGAGCTTGAGGCAAGGTTGTCGATGAGATTTGAGATGGCAGGGATAGAGGGGATAATGACGAGGTTTTGGGGCAGTCACAATGGGAAGGTGAAAGTTAGTTTGGTCATCAGGATGGTGGCTCAATAGGACATGGGTAAACGAAGTTAGCTGCAGAGAGAGAGTGAATGAGAGAGAAGGATGGAGACAAAAGTGTTGACCTACCTAGTTCAATGCTCTTTTTAACATGACGTTATAGGATATATGGGCCCGCACATTGACAATGGGTTAACTTCGAGGTGAAGAATAGAGCAAGTATTGACCAATGACAACATGCCATGTCGTATAAAACTAAAGAAAATATAATTAAAAATAGAAAATGACCTCAATAGAAAAATGGTGAACATAAAACTTGTCGATTTTGTTGAGACTACAACTTTCACGGGACTAAAAAATAAAATTAATTACCATTATAAAATAAAAAATCATTTGAGGAATTTTGCTAGTACAAAATACCAAAATTTTCATGTTTTTATTGTTCTCTTTGATTTTTACTTAATATTGTATTCACTAAATATTTTCATAAATATTTACATATCAATATTTTTTATTTTTATTTCTAATAATTAAGAATAACATGAATAAAATAAAATCGATATTATATACAAGTACACAATGATGTAAGTATAAAGTCAATTTTGATTTGTTTCTTGGCTTTTATGATTTTCTGGATTTTTATTTTTTATGCGATTGGTTATAACACAACTCAAAAATAAATAAAAAGGATTTAAATGATCACAATCAAGATATTTACATAAATATTAGGTTAAGGTTTGGTTATTTGTACAATATACCAAATAGGTCCCAAAATTGGCATTTTTATATAGTCTCAAATTTAATGAAACTTCTTTCATTAGATAGATAGATTCTTAAACTTATTTTTTGCAAGTGAGATTTGTCAATTTGAAGTTCATATGGAGTGGGGATAAGCCGGGAAGGTGGACTTTACGAATTTTTTATTTCAAGATCTACCAGCATTTATTAAAGGTGGAAATTATTTTATATTTTAATATATATATATATATATATATTATATACATGTTAGAAATGAAATTAGGTTAATAGGAGTAGGTATGAAATTATTAAAAATTCTGGAAATTTGTGGAGTGTTTTGGTCCTTTTTTGGTCCTTTTGTGAGTTTTGTCGTTTTATGATTGTTATATGCTAATAGGTGATGAATCTCCATTTCATCATCTTTATTTTCTCATTTTGGCCTTAAAAAGCCTAGTAAATGCATGTAAATAGGCTTAATTGAGGAATTTTAGAATTCATCCATCATTGTGTAAATAGTGTATAAAATATGATTTTTAAAGTCAAAATTATAGAATAAAGAAAAGAAAAGAAAAAGAATAAAATATTGAAAATATTTTATGATCCAAAACCCCGAGACCTAGGCATCTCGATGACTAGGTTAACAAAGAAAAAAGTAGGGGAAGATAAGGGCCAGAATACAATAAAAATACCCTTTTATTTATTTATTCATTCTTCATTTTTGAGACCTATTTTTAGTTTCACTTTTTATATTTCAAATAAAGAAACTTTGAACATGAAAGTTGTATATAATTAAATATAGAAAAATACAAAATTTATTTCATACAAAATAATGTACAGATACACAGTTATGATCTGAATAAGTTTCCAGAATCCCAAATTCCTAGACATGTATCTCTCAAAAAAACTCAAAATGTATCAAAATCACCTTTAATTGTATATAACATTTAATAAGTTATTTAATGAAGGTGGTTTCATATTTTTCGGAGTTAGGGTATGAAAGTTGAGTTTTGGACCCCCTATTGTATAGCTATATCGATTAAAATATTCATTTTATTTATTATTCATTATTTTTGTAATTTTATATTTTTTAATTTTTTAAATATTTTTTATAATATATGTGTATATTAAAACATGAATAAAAACATCAAGAAAACATAAAAATAAAATACTTGTAGAGAATACATAGATGAAATACCTATATCTATACCTATAAAGAAGAAACTTCTATTTATTTAACTGTACATAATACTCCATTAAAAAGAAAATAAAAATATATTTAAGTATATAAAATTAAGTTATAAATTTATAAAATATAATCAAAATTAATAAAATTATACAAAACAAAAATAAAATATTAAAAAATATAGATGAATATACCTATATATAGCCCCTAAAAAGTATCTTGTAAATCTTGACCTCGAAAAAATAAATAAAAATAATAATAAAATACCTTATAAATATTAAAAAAATTTCATCTGATAACCTAAAATTTATTAAATCATTTATTATTTTTAAAATAATTTACAAATCAATTTCCACGATTTTTCCTAGTTGTTCCACGTAGACCAACTAGGAGGGCCGGAGAGCTGGCGTCGCAGTCAACTCTTTGAATCAGCCCCCTGCCTTTGTCAGAACAATGGTTTTCGGCCACATTCACGATTTTTTAGGATTCTTCTTGACATTTCTTCCCCTTGGATCGATGATTCATGCCATCAGCTCATATCGATATCTGGATCATCGATTCGCTCCCTATGCCTCGTTCTTCTCACTGCTTCGTTCACCTTGTACAAAAACCCAAATCGACACCCTTTATCTTTTAAACCCTTTTCTTGATCAAGCATAGCCACCCCTGGTGCTCGCGGTCGATTCTCGTGACATGGGAATCTCCAGTATCTTTACGCGTGGTCCGACGAGGCCTGGAGGGTCGATTCCACCATCTCCGGCCAAGGTTGGCCATGAGGTCCCATCTCATCATTTCTTGGCTTGAGGTCCTATATTTTATTCATTTTTTTGCTTGTTTATATTTTCCTTAGCTTTAGGAATCTACTTCCCCCGTTTATTTTTGCACATCATTCTCTGATCATCCACGTCCCCTCTCGCTAAAGCTTGCTCCGGCGAACTCCTTTTTCATCATTCCCGACCTATTCCTCCCCACAACGGGGTCGAAACACTTTGCCCTCAACCCCATAATCCTTCTCTTGCAGTTCAACGAAACCCTGCGTACCTGGAGCTCATTTTGGGAACGCCATCGTGGTTCTTGGAGCCCGCAAGCTCCGTCGGCCTCGCGCACCACCTCCGGCCCTTGCTGGGGATTTTTAGAGCTACCAGCACATCGAGAACACCTGCAGGAGTGATCTGGGTCACCTTGGAGCAGCATAGCACAATGGAGAAGCCTGGGATTGCCGGAGGAAATTCGTCCCGGCACTGTTCTTCATCGTTCATCCTCCAGGTCTCCCCGCCATTCCATCGTGAAGGTCGGCCCAGTTTTAATCCTAGCCATTGGATCTTGGCCTCCCATCAATCGTCGAATCATCCTATCGGTCTAATCGTGTCACGCGCGAAGCGAAATCACGCGCCCAGGAAGCGACGCGTGTCTAAGTGGATCGATCCAAGTCGTCGCCTCCCGCAGTGCCTTGAATATATTGAAGTTTAACCCTTGCGCATTTTTGTAATTTTTATTTCATACTAAATCATTCATCTGCCATTTAGTTATTTTTGTAAACTTTATATTTAGGACCTTGAACTTTATAATATTGCACGTTGGTCCCTGGCCACGTCACCTCATGTGCCAACGCACCTGAGGTGCGGGAATTTCGCGTAGGGGTCCTTGTATGTTTTGTTATTTTAAAATAGATCAGAAACTTTTGTAGTGCAGTTATGATATTTATCATTGTAGCCCCCCATGTCTGTGATATTTGCGATTCGGTCCTTGACAAGTCACATGTCTTGTGCACGTGAGTTTGGTGCTTTTGTAGAGGCATCCTTGGGGTTTTGTCTATTTAGTTTTGGTCCAAAAAGTTTGTTATTGCGTTATATATTTTGTGGGAAAAGTGCATTATGGCCATCAGACTTTCTACTATTTACAAAAATACCCTTGTTAGTGTACATTTTCTCTTTGTTGTTTGCATTTATTTCATGCATATACGAAATTTGAAAAATTCCCAAAAAATAGTCATAAGCTCCTGTTGCATTGTGGTTTCACGCCATGTTTTTAGTTTCCATTTTTGTAGCTTTTTCATATTTATAAAAAATAAAAAACATTCATTTTCTTTCCTGTGTGCATTAGAAAATACATAAAAATTATAAAAACCCTTGGAAAAATTCTCAAAAAAATACATTTTGTTTATTTATATATCTTCAGACCAAAAATCACTAAAAAATATAAAAATTTATAAAATCCATAAAAAATCTAAAAATTGTGTTTTCTGTTCCTAAATTTTCTCTATTTTATTATCTGTAGTTTAAAATTAATTTGGAGAATTTTGTTTACTATTTACTATTTTTCATCTCCATTTTAATTTTGGCGATTTATTTTATTTCCTATTTTGAGTATTTTGAACTTTAAAAATACCAAAAAATTTGCAAAAATAAAGAAAAATCACAAAAACATCAGAAAATTATAGAAATCCCAAAAATATTTTATTTCCTATGTTTTGGCTAGTTTTACCTATTTTATCTCTCTTTCATCTCTCTTGTATACAGATATCCTATATATTTTTATATCTCTATTTAAAGAAAAGGATAATATAAATCTATAAAATACAAAATGAAAACACAAAAAAAAATAAAAATCAAAATATAAAATTATAAAATCAAAAATTAAATAAAAACATAACATTAAAAACCCATAAAAAATAGCACATATAGACAAATCATCACACTCATTTGAGCATCATCTACCCCGATCTACCTGCTTGCTTCCTGTGTTCGACACTCTACACATACTTGTACCTATACACATCTTTGTTATAGAGTTATAATAAATTTTAACTTCGCATCGCTTTTCATTGTTTGGCCATTATTGTGGGTTAATTATTATTTGAATTCAGGTTTCGTGAGAGGACAACTCAACGATTGTTGATTCACCTTATTAATTACCATGACCTCCCGTAAAATTCGATTCAACAGATGGCAATGTTGCCGGGGAGCAACGTCGCATAGATCAGCTTTTTGCTTGATTGTGATATTTGTCTATATTTTTGTCTTATTTATTTGCTCATTTATTTGATATAATTGATTGACTTGTCTAATCACCCTTCTTGTTGACTTTGTGCGAGGAACCGCAGATCGAGGGAGGTGCTCCACCCTAGGCGCATGAGCACCCACGTGAAGGCGGTGAGATCTTCTGACCTAGCATCAAAGGAGGCTTGGATGACTTGAGAAGATAGTCTTTTTAGCATATTTTCTGTATTTATTTATTGTTGTAATTTGAAGTGAGAGAGGGGCCATTTATTGTAATAAACAGGACTCTGCAACACCACACATCACGAGGTCCAGTGCCCGAGGGATTGTTCCCTTGGGGACCTCGTCGGTTTTGTCGTGGTTTTTATCGCCTTTTTCCCTTTGTTTTACAGTTTTGTTTTATCAATTTTGTGCGATTGAGCCCTTAGTTTTAGGATTGCTTACGATAGATTAAGGCCAAACACATAATACCATTGTATGCTCCTATAGATTTGTTTGGACTTGGTCAAATTTTAAACTACTTCTCACTTTGTCTCGGAACCACTGCGCTGTGAGAGTTCTCCAAACAGCGCTTGCAGGACCCATTGTGGTGGGCACCGAGGAGACCAAGATCGGACATTTCGGTTCCATTCTAAGTCATTAGCATCGGTTCTTCACGCTAATAGCAATTTTTGAAACTTAGGACGATTTCATTGGCTTGCTTTTGCATATAGATAGGTTTCAATTCTGCTGAGCATCTTTGCATGAAGAGTGATGGAGGCAAGGTGAGCATTTCTCTTTAGCATACATCATTGATTTGCCGCTTGCATTGCTTTTCCGACTCTCCCTCTGATTTTGCCAACCTAGGTGCTAAGTAAAATTGATTCCTCATTAGGCGCGTGCATTTCTCACTAAAAATCCAAAAAAGTGATAATAAATAAACTGGGATTGCTAATATTACTTGACCCTACAATCGACCAAAAAGAAAAATCTTGTATTGGGGTGAGTAATCCCCTCATTGTATTCGTTTTTACTTGCTCGCACACACACTAAAGATTGGTGTCAAAATCCTATTCAGTCCCTAAGTGTTTGTGCAACTTTTTGACTTCTCACCTAACTCTAAAACAGACAAGATAAAAAGACTGACTTTTTCAATCTCTACCAAGTTGAGTAGGTGAATTGAGGGGATTGTCTTGTGTGAGTTTTGTTGTGGTTCCTTGTGTGCGTTATAGATCACCTCTGCGCATTTGTGCCTTTTTCTCACTTCTCTTGATTTGACCTTCGTGCTCTCCCGATCATTTTTCTTTTATTTTTAGATGGTCAATTGGAGTGTATTTTATCCGAACTTTGCAAATCCCTTGTTAACTCCAGCCGGTCCACCTCCCTTTTTTCAGGAGGACTTTGCTCCTAACTTTTGTAGATATCCTCCTCAACCACTGATTCAGGACACAGACTTTTATCTACATCCACCTTCACATTTCCCTTCACATCCACCCGAGACTGATCTGTTGGAGTCACCTTTCATGGAGTCCACCCTTGAGCACTTGACCCAGATGATGGATCATATGAGACAGAGGATTGACACCCTCACTAGCATAAATAAGAGCGGCCATGATTCTTCACCATTTGATGATAGGGGTTCACTCAAGGATTTCCATGAGAGCTTGCTATCGCCCAAAATACAAAAAAAATGAGAAAATTTTAAAAACACAAAAAGAGCACGGGAGAACTTTAGTTCAGTCAGACTGTGAGGAGAGGGCCCACCTACCAGATCCCTTGCCTACACAGCCATTCACACCTAGTCCCACCTTTGACCCCGAGGATGCTACTGTACGTAGTGCTCTTGGCATTCCTCATGCATATGTCGATTCCAACTTCCTCCCTTGTATGGAGGAGGTCCAAAAATTCAAAAAATGTTGATTGAACCCGAAGTGGTGGCCACCATTCATGAGATCATCCATTCCCACTTCAGTAGGCCATGACTGATTTATCTGCTCCTTTCCCAAGAAGATAAAGTGGAGGAGCAGATCTGAGCGTCATATTTTGACCATGGCCACTGCCCACGCCTTCACACACCGTCATATTCTTAAAAAGAGGAACACTGCCACACCTTTCATTAGATGCACCATCTTTGACCACACATGTGATCACACTCTCCTCGATGGCATTGCTTCGATTAGCATATTACCCTTCCCAGTGGTACAGTCTCTTCATTTAGGGCCTCTAAAGAAGACTAGGATGATAGTGCAATTCGCTGATGGATCTATCAAGAGGCCGAAGTGTATCCTTAAAAACATCGTCATTACAATTCAGGGCACGAGCTATAATGTTGATTTTGTTGTATTGCCCATGGAGACCTCCACAGGGGAGAACTCTCCAATCATCGTGGGACGACCATTCTTCACCGCTGCAAGGGTCGTTATTGATTATGGATCAGGAGAGATTTGCTTCCATCCTGTTGACGAGAGTCAGGTGGTCATCACTGCACCCACTGCTGATCAGAGACCTGCACCTGATGTGACTACACTTATTATGGCTGATCATGAGGCCTATGATCTACATGAGGATATCAGAGAGACTTTCTTTATAACCGATGATGAGACCCGAGAATTCCTCTCCAAGGAGGAAGGCTCAGAAAGCATAGACCTTGGAGTTTCCGCTTCTTGTGATGGGCGTTGTGTTGACGACATCCGCGAGATTTACACAATTGACACCATCGAGCGAAGGGTAGATGTTGATGAGACTAAGGCTGAATTTGATCTTGTTGCTTTTATTCAAGAATTCAGGCCTTTCGATGAGAAAGATGATCCGATTGAGATTATAGAGGACAAACAGAGTTCGACTACTTCCACTGATGAGTTCGTTCCTTTTGGATTTGACCTGTACGAGACCTCGTAGGACGAGACTAATTACACTTCTCCCGATGCTTATGAGTTTGTCCCATTCCACAGTGATATCAGCAAGACTCCCAAGGCCGGACCTAGTCGTACTTCTTCAACTGACCCTTCTGCGCCTTCACACCATAGGACCACCGAGGACATAGAACCTGTTGACCCTGATCGGTTTGTGTCATCTGAGGACCTCGATGTCGACATGCACCATACCAGATCTATCCCTCAACGGTCCCGCAAGAAGGTTCGCTTTCAACCTTCTTGACCCTTTGTATATCCATCATGTTGTATATTCACTTTTGTCTACCTCTGTCTATCTTCCGTATTGCTCATCCACCTCATTCTCGTGTGTGTGCCTTGCTTAGGATGTACTTTGTCCTAAGTATAGGGGGTGGACGAGTCGAGTGTTCATTCGTCGTTCCATTTCATTACTCTTGTTGTTGCCTATACTTAGGGCTTCTTTTACCCTAAGAATAGGAGGAGTGATGTGTACATCCTTCTCTATCGTTCTTCCATCTTCTAATCTCTTTTCTTCTTTTCTTCTTTTCCTTTTCTATTTTCTTTATCTACCAAAAAGGTGTCGCCCCTTTTTTCAGTCTTCTATACTTAGGATGTACTTTGTCCTAAGTATAGGGGGTGTGTACCCCGAGTTAATCTATGCTTTGATCCTCTCCATTGTCTCCTCTTCTTGTCAATACCTAGGGATATCTTACCCTATGTATATGAGGAGACAATCTGAGTTTGATCTGTTCATTCCCACCCATTACCCTCATTGCCCTGTGTACAGTCTACTATACACATGATTATTTGATCATTATCATTCGTTCATTCATTCCTCCATTCGTTTATTCCTTAGACTTGTCTATACTCAGTACGAGTTATGTCTTTTTTTCTCTCTGATTTATGAGGACATAGCTCAAGCTAAGTATAGGGGGGACATACATAATTCGTATATACTTTAGCCATAACTCATACTTTCGTATTTTTATTAATAATTACGGCTAATTATACTATTAAAAATTTATTAAAACCCTTAATAAAAATATGTTGATTATTCCTCAAATTCTTTTTTGTATTTACTGATTAATAAATCAGGTGAAAATGTTTTTTGCAAAATGTTTGAAAAATAGTTTGAAAATATTTTGAAAACTATTTTGAGAACGTTTTGTTACATGTTTTCAACATTTGTAAAATATTTTATTTGTAAAAATTATTTCCTTTATGTAAATACAAATGTTTAAAAAAGAAGGTGCAAATGGTTTGAAAAATGGTTGCAAAAATATTTGAGAAATATATATATATATATATATATAATGTTTGGAAAACCTTTGCAAAATGATTTTCAAATGTGTGTACATGTTTGTAAAAATGTTTGTAAAAGTTATTTTGGACTATAGTTTTCTAAATTGTTTGCAAAAACCTTTTTCAAATAAGTTTGAGGAATATATACATCTCACCTAAAATTCTTCATCTATAAAATTGAGCATTACCCTTTGTAAATTCTTAATACACTAATTCTTATAATTATAAGATGCATCCCTGTGTAAAATCTTTATACTTAGTTTTTAACCAAAATCTTTTGTTTTAAGAAATCCAAAAAATATTTGCAAAACTAAAAACCAAAAACATTTGAAATTTTTTTTGAAAAATCTAAAAAATGCATACGCATCATCTTATCAAAAATCCATAAAAAAGTTCAAAATCTTGAAAATTGCATCACAAAAATATTTTCTGCATAGCATTTGCATAACATTTGCATTTTTTTTCAAATTGAGTTTGATAGTTGAATAAGTCTGGGTAAAATCCAAATATTGGAGCTTGGTTGGACCTTAAATCTACCTAATTAACAGGAACCTCATAGGAGCTGGAATTAAGGTACTTCATGTCTAGTTGACTTAATTCTTTGAGGACCACGAGACTTGGTTCAATGTATTCTTGAATGCCTAAGTAGAGTATTTCGGAGCACACACATGACTCTTGTTGATAATGACCTAACTTCGAAACCTGTGCCTTTCACTTGGCTCAACTCAGCTGGAGTGGTGAGGGGTTGGATTTGCCGGTATGAGATGCACACAAGTGGAAACAATTGTCCTCCTCTAGGGAGGGTAGTGCACCCCAACCCGTCTGGTGATGATGAGTTTTGAGGACAGGAGAGTGTGGGTTGCAATATAAGCTTCAAAAGAGGGACAATCTACTGGCTCAAGAGGAAAAACTCCTTATGTAAATGATGTTGTGAATAGTATTCCAAAAAAAAAGAAAATAAAAAACTCCAAAAAAGTGGACAGGCTTGTACAAAAATAAAAATGTCTGCCGGAATGTATATATTTGTATAATCAATAAGCAAGCTTGAGCTTCGAAGTCAAATGTTGTGAGCCTGCAGCTGGATGACTTGACTACACTGGTCTTGCATCCTAGGATAGGTAGCTACACTGGCTACCGTCCATTCTTCTCTTCACCCCCGCCTCTTGAGCTGGTTGTCACTTGAACTTAGAAGGGAATACCCCGCTCCTCGAGAATGAGTTACTGGATTGGGGAATCATTGGGTTGTCATATTGGAGAAGTTAGTCTCTTTGTCATTTCAGTTGGGGAGAGCCACCATCACTTACACTGTACGAGTCATATTCATAGGCAAAAGGGTTTGCGTATGAGATGAAGTATTCTGACCTGGCTATTGAGGAGACTTGAGCAGAGTTTTGGGATTCTCGAAGGCTGTTGGATTTCAAATTTGGTTTAAGGTTCTGCTCGCACTAAAATTCCAAAGGTCCGACTTGAGCTCTAGATATTGATTTTGTGAAGACAAGTTTGATAATTAAACCTAATCCAGATTTCTTCTTTTTCTTTTCTTTGTTTTTCTTTTCTGCACTTATTGCATAAGTGTTTGCCAGGGACTAGCAAAGGTAAGTATAGCGGTATGATGAATCTCCGTTTCATCATATTTATTCTATCATTTTGGCCTTAAAAACCCTAGTAAAAACATGTAAATAGGCTTAATTTAGGCATTTTAGCATTCATACATCATTGTGTAAATAATGTATAAAATACGATTTTTAAAGCAAAAATTATAGAATAAAGAAAAGAAAAGATAAGATAAAGAATAAAATATTACAAATATTTTATGACCCGAAACCTTGATACCTAGGCACCTCGATGACTAGGTCGACAAAGAATAAAGTAGGGGGAGATAAGGGCCAGAATACAATAAAAATACCCTTTTATTTATTCCTTCATTCTTCATTTTTAGGACCTATTTTTAGTTCCACTTTTTATACTTCAAATAAAGAAACTCTGGACATGAAAATTGTATGTAATTAAATATAGAAAAATACAAAATTTATTTCATATAAAAATAATATACAGATAAAAAGTTATGATATTAATAAGTTTCCAAAATCTCAATTCCCAGACCTGTATCTCTCAAATAAAAACTCGAAATGTATCAAAATCACCTTTAATTGTATATAACTTTTAATAAGCTATTTAATAAAGGTGATTTTCTATTTTTCGGAGTTACGATTTGAAAGGTGAGTTTTGGACCCCTATTGTATGATATACCGATTAAAATATTCATTTTATTCATTATTTTTGTAATTTTATATTTTTTAAATTTTGTAAAGATTATTTATAATATATGTGTATGTTAAAACAAGAATAAAAACATCAAGAAAATATAAAAATAAAATACTAGTAGAGAATACATAGATGAAATACCTATATCACCTATAAAGAAGATACTTCTATTTATTTAACTGTACATATTACTTCAGAAAAATAAAACAAAAATATATTTAAGTATATAAAATTAAGTTATAAATTTATAAAATAATAAACAAAATTGATAAAATTAAATGTATAAAATAAAAATAAATATTAAAATATATAGATGAATATACCTATATATAGCCCTAAAAAGTATCATGTAAATCAAGGCCTTGAAAAAATAAATAAAAATAATAATAAAATACCTTATATATAGTGAATATTTTTATTTTATAATATATAATTAATTAAATCATTTATTATTTTTAAAAAAAATTACAAATCATTTTCCAGGCTTTTTCCTGGTTGGTCCACGTGGACCAACCACGAGGGCCGGAGAGTTGACTCGCAGTCAACTCTCTGACTCCACCCCATGCCTTTGTCAGAATGTTGGGTTTCGGTCATATTCACGATTTTTTCAAGGAAAGATCTTTCACCATTTAGCGTCGAAGTCTTCTTTACTTTTCTTCCCCTTGGATCAATGATTCATGCCACCAACTCATATCGATATTTGGATCATCGATTCGCTCCCTATGACTCATTCTTCTCGCCGCTTCATTCACCCTGTACAAAAACATAAACCGACACCCTTCATCTTTTGAACCCTTTTCTTGACCAAGCTTGTCCACCACTGGTGCGCTGGATCGATTCTCGTGACAGGGGAATCTCCAGCATCTTCACGCGTGGTTCGACGAAGTCTGGAGGGTTGGTTCCACCAGCTCCGACCAAGGTTGGCCGTGAGGTCCCATCTCGTCGTTTCTTGGCTTGACGTCCTATCTTTTCTTTCATTTTATTTGCTTGTTTATATTCTCCTTAGCTTTAGGAATATATTTCCCCCGTTTATTTTCGCACACCGTTCTTTGATCATCCACGACCCCCCTCGCCGTAGCTTGCTCCGACGAACTCCTTTTTCATCGTTCCTGACCTATTCCGCCCCACAACTGGGTCGAGGCACTTTTCCCTCGACTCCATAACCCTTATCTTGCAAGTCAAGGAACCCCAGCACACCTGGAGCTCATTTTGGGAATGCTGTCGTTGTTCCTGGAGCCCGCAAGCTCCGTCGGCCTCGCGCACCACCTTCAGCCCATGTCGGGTATTTTTGGAGCTACCAGCACATCGAGAACACCTGCAGGAGTGATCTGGGCCACCTTAAAGCAGCATAGCACGACAGATAAGCTTGGGATTGCCGGAGGAAAGTCGTCCTAGCGTTGTTCTTCGATGTTCATCCTCCGGGTCTCCCCGCCGTTCGATCATGAAGGTCGGCCCAGTTTTGATCCTAGATGTTGGATCTTGGCCTCCCATCAACCGTCGAATCATCTTGCCGGATCTAATCATGGTCGTCGCACACGAAGCGTCATCCTGCGCCCAGGAGGCAACGCGTGTCTAAGTGGATCGATCCGAGCCGTCGCCTCCGGCAGCGCCTTGGGTATTTTGCAGTTAACCCTTGCATATTTTTGTAGTTTCTATTTCGTACTAAATCATTCATATGTCGTTTCATTATTTTTGTAAACTTTATATTTAGGACCTTAAACTTTGGAATATTGCACGTAGGTCCCCCCGACCAGGTCACCTCATGTGCCTGCGCACGTGAGGTGAGGGCATTTTAAGTGGGGGTCCTCGTATGTTTTGTTATTTTAAACTAGACCAGAAACATTTGTAGTGCAACTACAAATTTCTAGCATTTTAGCATTGTAGCCCCTAGGTCTTTGATATTTGCGATTCGGTCCTTGCTAAGTCACGTGTCTTGTGCACGTGAGTTTGGTGATTTTGCAGAGGCTCCCTTGGGGTTCTGTCTATTTATTTTTGGTCTAAAAAGTTTTTTATTACATTATATATTTTGTGGGAAAATTGCACTATGTCCATCAGACTTTCATCTATTTACAAAAATGCCCCTGCTAGTGTGCATTTTCTCTTTGTTGTTTGCATTTATTTCATGCATTTATGAAATTTGAAAAATTCCAAAAAATAGTCATAAGCTCCTGTTGCATTGTGCTTTCATGCCATCTTTTAATTTTCCATTTTAGTAGCTTTTTCATATTTATAAAAATTAAAAACATGCATTTTCTTAACCGCGTGCATTAGAAAATACATAAAAATTAAAAAACTCTTGGAAAAATTCTCAAATAAATATATTTTGTTTATTTCTATGTGTTTTATCTTCAGACCAAAAATTACTAAAAAAATATAAAAGAAAATTCATAAAAATAGAAAAACTCTAAAAACA